>UESW01004048.1:818610-955425 GCA_900491605.1 Calamus simplicifolius
TAAAAACATTGCGACGCAAATATTGCGTCGCAATATTTTATTGATATTTATATTTAACAAAAAATTAATTTAAAAATATTGCGATGCAATATTTGCGTCGCAATATTAAAAATTTATTTTTTTGATTTTTGGTTAATTGAGCCGCTATGCGTCGCTAATTGCGTCGCAATATTTTATTGTCACAGAGGCATCGCAAAGTGGTCGCAATTTAGCAACGCAATTATGCATCGCTAAATTTGCGTCGCTATTTCAGTATTTTCTTGTAGTGGGACAATCCTACTCATTCCTATGATAATTGGTTCTATCTACTAAAGGTACTAGGATAAGCATTGCTTTTAATGATTCTTATGACATGAACATCATGTGGGTATAGCAGGATACTCTTAATAAAATCACCTATGTGAGTGTGAACTGGGCCAATTCTATGAGAATTTTAAGGTTTAATTCTCTGAAGCACTCATGAGACCAGGAGTTGTTCGGGGCCAAAATGAACACAACCATGAGAACCAAAAGAATGCTCAGGAAGAAGTTGCGTGATTGTTATTGTCTTAGTTTACACAAAACGCTGAAAGGTTCAAGACATCGTGTTCACCTTTTAGCAAGTAAACTCGATAACAACTCACTATGGAAGGTTCAAAGCCACAAGCTACCTATCCCGATACACTTCATCCCATTATACTCCTTAGTGTGTCTGCATATTATTTGCATTAAAATCCTTTTATGTGGGGGTTTGCCTTTGTTGATCTCTGATGATCTTTGATCTAAGTCCAATTTCCATTCATAGGGGGATTGTTGGGTAATGGGCCAAAATAGACCCTAAATACCCTAATGGGCCTTGAAAGCCCATTACCGCCTTATGTGTGTGAATGAGAAATTGCGGGGACATTTAGTCCCATATCGGAAAAATCAAGAAAGGAAGGTTCACTTATATGGAAACCACTTCCTTGAAGCTTAAGTTCCTTAGGCTCACCACAAGTGGAGAGCTTGAGGGTGACGCGCCGCGCGTATGCGAAGGGCGCAATGGGCACTTTGTAGGCGCACTTTGCACTTCCCTAGACCCTCTCATTGAAAAAATCCTAAGCCATTCCGAATTGAGTTCAATTTGAATCAATTCTAGTCTTCTTCTCTCTTAGGCATTTGCATACTTTCCTAAGGATAGTATAGCAATAGTGCATTAAAAAGAGAGTAGCATTCTTGGTTCGAAAGTTTTTGGTGAATTGTAGTGCTGCTTTCATCAAAGGAGACTGTTGTATCCTGGAAGACAATCGTCATACTAACCATAAGCACCATTGCGGGACGAAATTGTCTTAAGGACATAGAGTGAAACTCTAGCCTCAGTCTGATTCATTTGGTAGCCACCATCTGCCAATATACCCACCTTCAGATATAATATGAGGTACATCAACAGGGGATTCCTGGTTTCGAAATTTCTTCGAGTGCAAAGTGTTTTCGAAGGTCATTAACGTGGTCCCGGCCGGCCCCCTTTTGGCGCCGTGGCAAGTCATTATTTGTTTGAGAATTTTAGCTCAAATCAAAACCGTATGATGAATCTCTCGCTCAGTATCTGATGTTTAATTATCGGATGGTGGGGGTTTAAAATGGAAGATGGAAAATTTGACGGTGTATTTGAATTACAAAACTACGTTTCTTGAATTGCACTCACTTATAGGCCACTAGCATTTAGACGGGCGTCATGCGGGCTCCATGTACAAGTGATCACTAGATAAGAAAAGTCTTTGTACATCATCTCTGATGCAGGATGATTTGCACTGCATGCAATGATTCATCCTCACGTGAATGATACCGAACCAAAAGCAAGCTCTTCGATGGCCAGTTTATGCGCAGGCAAATCATCATGCCCGAGCAGACTATCCTGTATCGAAGGTGATGTACAAAGAATTTTTATTGCTAGATATCGAGGTGGTCTGTAACAAACTTACGGGCTAATACATTGGTCCAAAATGGGATATATTCTAAAATAATTGATTTGTTGAAATAATCTTCTTTACTGTAGTGGAAAAAAAAGAATACATATAAAGGGATGCTTTTTATTGAAGCATTGATTTTTTATTTTATCCTTTAAAATGTATCAGAATTAGCTTAAATAAATATTACCTATTGCTGCCAAATCATTTGCGATGAACGTCGAGTGAGCTGAGATCTCCGCAGGCCTTCAGGGATGCAGAAAGGTTGCCGTCTTCCTTCTAGAGCCTGCAAAAAGTTCCGGACCGGTGGTTCCGGTGGGGACCCTCCGACGCCCATTAGTGGGTTGTAGAACAGGAATGTTGTATCTCAGTAGAACTTGAAAGAGAGAGAGATTGAGATCCCCCAGCATTGAGCTCGGGTCCTCTTTTTATACCTGTCTGGGGTCCCGTTTACCTCGTTCCGTTGGAACCGTCGAATCTTTCTCGTTGGGATAAGTTTCACCAACGGCAAGTGATTAAGCCGTTGCTGGATGAGGGCCGCTTGTAGCGGCAACTGTTGAACGAGCTAACACTTGCCCATGATTTCAGTGAGCGAGGTGCACGGCAGTAGACCTTGATCACGGGATCTGTTGTATAAGACTAGTCTTGTGCATGCGAAAAAGCACTGGAGGCCGATGCTGGAGGCCGGAGACAAAGTCCAGCGCTGGAGGTCGACGCTGGAGGCCGAAGCCTAAGTCCAGCGCTGGAGGCCGACGCTGGAGGCCGGCGCTGGAGGCCGGAGCCAAAGTCCAGCTGGAGGCCGACGCTGGAGGCCGGAGCCTAAGTCCAGCGCTGGAGGCCGATGCTGGAGGCCGGAGCCTAAGTCCGGCGCTGGAGGCTGACGCTGGAGGCCGGCGCTGGAGGCCGACGCTGGAGGTCATCGCTGGAGGATGCTGGAAACCGACGCTGGAAGTCGGAGCCAGAGTCCAGCGCTGGAGGCCGGCGCTAGAGGCCAGCGCTGGAGTTCTATCTCTGGGTTTTGCTGTCACATTATTATTTTCAAAATCGTGCAAAAGATAATACTACCCAGAGGAAACGGCCAGCCGTATCAGATGCCCCCCCGCCCCTGAGATGGGTGAGTGCACAATCACCCGCGAAAGGGGTGTTAATATCCTCTGGCGGCCGATTTTCGCGCCATTATTTCGCTTGTCCGTATTGTTGGGATTTGGAAAGGATTTCCCTCGAGCAATGAGTCACAAAAGGCAAGCGTCATCATTGTGATAAGGCCAATGCCCCCCTTTTTATTGGTGGAGCTTTTCGTATTTTTCGCGCTGTAGGCCATCGAAACGCCTTCCAATTGAAGGTGGACGCGTAGTCAGGTCAGACGATCGTGGGGTGATTTGAAATGGAGTTATAAGGGGAAAAATCGTCATTATCCTCTCATCCTCCCTTTCGAGTCCGCAAGCGTCCGTTCATCTCCCGTGTTCATTCTCTCCTCGTGCTCCTTCGATTCTAGCTCAAGTTTTCCAGGTTAGTCTCCATGGCTTCATCGCCTTCTTGTTCCATCTCTGATTCCTGGGGGTGTTCCCCCAACCCTTCTCAAACTTCTGATTCCTTACCAAGCCAGTGGTCTACCCCTCCTTTAATCGCTCCTTGCCGGAACAGCGGCCGGTCAGTCACCCCTTAACCGGGAGTCGCCGACCGGCGGGCGGATTTCCGCCCGGGCCGTCCGACGGCTGCTGGTCCTTCTAGTGTCGTCAAGGAGTCCCCGAAGGGACTGCTTCCGCTATGTCTGCTCAAGACATAGTAAATCTGAAAGCCAAATATAGCTTTCCGCCGGACCTTCGTTTGTTCTACCCTGCTCCAATGACAGGGTAACCTCTTCCCGTTCCGGAAGGGTTGCCTTGTACGGAGCCTTCTTTAAGGCCGGACTTCGGTTACCTATCCATCCTTTCATCCTCAATCTTCTGGACCGATACTCTCTAACACCTTCTCAGTTAGTTCCTAACTCGATCCGAACCATTGTCGGCTTTCTGGTTCTCTGTCACCTGCAAGGCATAGAGGCCAGCATCTCCTTATTCCGCAGTTTTTATACCCTCGCAAGCAATCGGGTTGGTGGTCCTTCACCCCTAGGTCCAATAGGATCCTCAAATTGTGCCTTCCCACCTCCGTCAAAGGGTGGAAGGATAAATTCTTTTTTGCTGATATCGGCGGGGTGCGCGGAAGCTGGGGGATACCCAACATTGATGCCAATAGGGATTCCTCCATCCTTCCAAGAGATCGGATGGCATTTGGGCAGCTTCTGACTGCCGATGTCCCTCGGTGTAATATGCTTTTAGCCGAGGAAAACCTTCGTCTCGCCGGTTTAATTCCTTCGAGTGGTGAGCATTTGATTACTCGCCTTCTTTTTTTCTTTTTCCCCCTTCTCTTTTTTTTTTAATATTCATCTTCCGCCTTTATAGGGATGGCGCCATCGCTTCGCGA
This sequence comes from Calamus simplicifolius, assembly GCA_900491605.1. Classification (NCBI taxonomy): domain Eukaryota; kingdom Viridiplantae; phylum Streptophyta; class Magnoliopsida; order Arecales; family Arecaceae; genus Calamus; species Calamus simplicifolius. The sequence continues at coordinate 822,999 of UESW01004048.1, forward strand.
GCTCAGGCAGGCGGCCACTAGGAAGAGGAAGGCTACGAGGGATGAGTCCCTTGCCGAGAGAAGGGCCGTTGCCAAAATCCCAAGGAGGACCGAGGCGGGGAGAGCCGACCGACGGGAGGGCCAATGCGGAGAGGGCCGACGCGGGAAGGGTCGACACTGGAGGGGCTAAAGTTGTGAAGCCCCTGCGCGCTAAGATTTTGAAGAAGGGCGACCCTAGAAGGGCCGACGCTGGGGAGGCCGATGCTAAAAGGGCCAAAACCGTAGAATCTCCGCACACGTGTGAGGCGGCCAGAGCCCAAGCCGACGAGCCCGCCAAGATAGATACGTGAAGGGCCGAGCCGGCGAGGAAGTTGGGCGGAGCCAATTAGAAGGAGATCTTCAGTTCCAGCTCCTGTCATCCTGCTCGATCCTTCTCCCGAGAAGGTCGCAAGAGCGCCGTCACCCTTGCCCAAAGCCGTGGAGACGGAGCAAGTTCCTGCAGCAATAGGACCAACTTCCAGCAGCTATCCTGCCCCCCGTGGGGGCAACAGCCGAAGCGCCTCCACCAGTCAAGGGGTCGAGGCGGCAGAATCAGAGGCGAATCTGCCTCCGTGGACCCCGTGCCAAGGGAAGGGAGGGGCGTCGATCCTTCCTTCCAATCACTGTTGGCGAACCACAGCCGCTGGGCCGAACGGGCCTTAGAGAAGCATCGTGGTGGAGGTGCAAGAGTTTCTCCGGCATCAAGGGAGAGCCACCTTCTTCCGCGAGGCGTCGGTGGCACATCTCTGGGTGAGCCTCTGCTCAATTATCATTTTTCCTCTTTGTTCGTTTGTTTTATTTGCTTTTTAACATTGACATTCCCTTTAGGCACTGAACTCTCTAATCGCCCTGAAGAACTTTGGACCCTGAGTGATACTGCTATCGACCAGGCGGGAGGAGATGTTATCACTCCAAGCCAGGGCAAAAAAGGCGAAATGGCTTTGGAGGATACCCGGGCCACCCTAAAGGGCGAAGTCGATGCCATCCGGCTGAGAGCCGAGAAGGCCGAGTATGCGCTGGAAGTTGCCCAGCGTCGCGCAGCCAATGAGCTGGATAACGCTCAGGTGGCCGAGGAAAAGCAGAGGATGGCCGAGGAGAGGCTGAAGGTGGTGGAATCGGAAATGTGCATCTTGAAGACTCAATTGGATTCTGCCTCCATTGAAATAGACGCAGCCAAAGAGGCCACCCGCCAGTCCGACGCCAAGATTGTCGATTTGGAGGCGGCGGTGACTGAGGCCAAGAGGGAGGCCGTCGAGTCCGAGCAGAGAGCCCTCGAGGGGAGAAAAGAGCTGCAGAGGCCGTAGAGGATTTCAGAAAGTCTAAAGCCTTTGATAAGGAGCTAGCCGAATCAGCGGCGTTTGCTTATAATGCCGGCTTCCAAGACTGCAAGGACAAAATCCAGGAACTCTACGACCTGGAGGATATTGAAGGGCTGAAGCCAGATGACGTCCCTGAAGACGATGACCCGGCCCCGAATAACCCTTAGTTTTTGTTTTTGTTTTTTTTTTTTTTTGTATTGCTCTAAGCCCGACTCAGGTCGGCAATTTTGTAACCTTTTAGCATCAATGAATGTTTTAACCTCATTGCGCGCCTTTGGTTATAATCAGCTTTAGTTGTGTAAGCTGTCGTGAATCACCAACCAATGGTGCCTCGTCAGATAGGTTACGCGAAATGTGATTGTGAGCAAAACATTGTCCCAGATACCAACACAGGGAGCCAACTTTTGGTGCCGACGCGGGACGCCAGTCTTTAATGCCGACGCGGAGCCAGTCTTTGGTGCTGACGCGGAGCCGGTCTTTGGTGCCGATCGTTGGTGCCGACGCGGGGCCCGGTCTTTAATGCCAACGCGGAGCCGGTCTTTGGTGCGACGTGGCGCCGGTCTTTAATGCCGACGCGGAGCCGGTCTTTAATTGCCGGTGTGGAACCGGTTTTTAGTGCCGACGCGGAGCTGGTCTTTAATGCCGATGCGGAGCCGGTCTTTAATGCCGAAGCGGAGCCGGTCTTTAATTGCCGGTGCGGAACCGGTTTTTAGTGCCGACGCTGAGTCGGTCTTTAATACCGACGCGGCCGGTCTTTAATTGCGGTGCGAACCGGTCTTTAGTGCCGACGCAGAGCTGGTCTTTAGTTGCCGGTGCGGAACCGGTCTTTAGTGCCAACGCGGAGCTGGTCTTTGATGCCGATGCGGGGCCGGTCTTTAATTGCCGGTGTGGAACCGGTCTTTAGTGCCGACGCAGAGCCGGTCTTGAGTTGCTGATGCGGAACCGATCTTTAGTGCTGAAGTCTTTTGCCGAACATATTCAAAAAATGCGAACATTTCGAACATCATCTATCAAATAGATTCAAATTAATGAAGATAGCACTTTACTGTAATACCGGCGTAAATTGTCGGCGTTCCAAGTGCGAGGGAGCGGTTTCCCGTCTAGCTCTTCAACTTTGTACGCCCCGTGGTGAAGTACCTCCTTGACACGGTATGGTCCTTCCCATTTTGGTGCCAGCTTGCCCCCCTCCGTTGGCTTTGATACTTCAGCTCTTCGCAGAACGAGATCTCCGGCGGAATGTCTTGGATCGCACTCGAGCATTGTAGTGCTTGGCCGCTCGCTGACGGAATGCTGCCATGCGAAGCTGTGCTTGGTCTCGCAATTCTTCCACCAAATCCAGATCGGCCCTCAGCTGGTTTGAGTTGCTTTCTTCGTGGTATAATTCCGTCCGGGGACTGGGAACTCCTATTTCCACCGGGATGACCGCCTCGGTCCCAAAGACAGGCTGAAAGGAGTTTCCCCAGTAGGTGCTCGCGGCGTCGTGTGGTAGGCCCACAGTACACTGGGAGTTCCTCCACCCAGCGCCTTTGCAGCTATCTAGCCGAGCCCTGAGTCCTTGGAGGATGATGCGATTGGTCACCTCGGCTGCGCCGTTGGTTTGGGGGTGCCCTACTGAGGTGAATCGATGATGGATGCCCAGGCCATCGCAGAATTCCGGAAGGCCGTGTTGTCAAACTGTCGGCCGTTGTCTGTAACGAGGGTGTGCGGTAGCCCGAACCGGCACACCACAGACTTCCAGAAGAAAGTCCTTATTTGGCTCCGTGATCTTAGCGAGAGCTTCCGCCTCGATCCACTTGGTGAAATGGTCGACGGCCACCACTAGGAACTTGCGTTGTCCGGAGGCAGGAGGGAATGGTCCCAGGATGTCCATGCCCCACTGTGCGAAGGGCCAGGGTGCAGCCAGAGGGGTCAGCTGGGACGCCGGTTGATGTTGAATGTTGGCATGGCGCTGGCAGCTGTCACACCTCTTGACAGTTCGGATGCATCCTCCTTCATTGTCAGCCAGTAATACCCCCGTAGGGCTTTATATGCAAGAGCCCTGCCCCCCAGATGGCTTCCACATATCCTTCATGTATCTCCCGCAGAATATAATTGGCTTCGGTGGGACCGACACACTGAGGACTGGGTATGAGAACGACCTTCGATAGAGCTTTCCCTCCATTATGAAAAACTTTGGGGCCCGTCTTTTAAGTTTCCTAGCTTCGGCAGGGTCTTCTGGGAGGGTACCCTCAGTAAAGTACCGGACATAGGCATCCATCCAGGAAGGCTCCTGCTCCACTGGTAGAGTTTCTCTTGATACGTCAATACTTGGGGCTTCTAAGTGCTCCACATAAGCTCTTCCCAACATCCCATCAGCTGAGGTGGCAAGACGGGATAAGGCGTCGGCTCTAGCATTCTCCTGTCGAGGAATGTAGCTGACGCTGAAGTGAGCCAAGGGAGAAGCCAGCGATTGCACCATACTTAAGTAGCGGGACATGATGGGATCCCTTGCTTCATATTCCCTTGTGATTTGGCCAGCAACCAGTTGGGAGTCGGTGAATGCCCTAAGGCGTTTCACCCCAAGCTCTCGAGCTAATCTCACCCGGACAGCAGAGCTTCATATTCTGCCTGATTATTAGTGGCTGGAAAGAGGAAGCGAAGTGCACACTCGGTTACAACTCCATCCGAGTTGGCCAAGATGAGGCCTGCTCCGCTCCCTTGAGAATTCGACGCCCCGTCTACATGAAGGACCCATTCATCATCACTGGTTCCGAGGGGCTGAGTGTTGTAGGAGGTTCTTTAGGTTGCTCCTCTCCCCAAGTGCATTCGACCAAAAAATCTGCCAAGACTTGAGACTTCATGGCCGACCGGGGGCGAAAAGATAGATCAAACTCCCCCAGCTTGAGGGCCCACCTTGCCAGCCGGCCGAAGTATCCGGGCGAGCAAGAACTGTCTTCAGAGGTTGGTCTGTGATCACCGCGATCGGGTGGGCTTGGAAGTATGGCCGCAGACGCTGGGCAGACACGATCAATGCAAAGATAATCTTTCCATATTTGAGTATCTGGTCTCTGCATCGTGGAGCACCTTGCTTGTGTAGTATACTGGCCTTTGCATGCCATTGGTGTCCACGCGGACCAGCACAGAACTAACGGCTTCAGGAGAGGCTGCGAGGTATAGAAGGAGTTCTCTCCACCCGTTGGCTTGGCTAGCAGTGGCGGGGTAGATAAGAATTCCTTTAACCCTCGAACGCCTCCTGGCATTCTTTCGTCCATTCGAATTTATTGACTTGCGAAGCGCCTTGAAGAAAGGTAGGCACCTTTCAGCGGACTTGGACAGGAAGCGGCTTAAGGCGGCCACCCTTCCGTCAGGCGCTGTATTTCCTTCTTGTTGGCGGGAGGCCTCATGTCCAAGATGGCTTGGACTTTGTCCGGGTTTGCTTCGATCCCCCTCCGGGTTACCATGAAACCCAAGAACTTTCCGGCTGTCACCCCAAATGCACACTTGCGTGGGTTCAGCTTCATCTGGTACGACGAAGGTTGTCAAAAGTCTCCGTTAGGTCCGCGATATGGTCAGTGGCATGAACGCTTTTTGTCAACATGTCATCCACGTACACTTCCATGTTACGTCCTATCTGGCCTTCGAAGACTTTGTTCATCAGCCTCTGGTAGGTGGCTCCCGCGTTCTTTAGCCCGAAAGGCATTACCCTTGTAGCAGTATAACCCCTTCTCAGTTATGAAGGAGGTAGCTTCTTCATCCGCCGGATTCATCCGATCTGGTTGTATCCGAGAAAGCATCCATGAAGCTAAGGACCTCATGGCCGGATGTAGCATCCACCAGTTGATCGATCCGGGCAGGGGAAAGCTGTCCTTAGGGCATGCCTTGTTGAGGTCGGTGAAATCTACGCACATTCTCCAGCTCCCATTGGTCTTACGGACCAGCACCACGTTGGCCAACCATTCGGGGTAATGGACCTCCCGAATATGGCCCGCAGCGTTAACTTGCGAACTTCCTCGTCGATAGCTTTCTGTCTATCTGGAGCGAAGTTTCTTTTTTTCTGTCGGACCGGCCGACACTCTGGCCTGAGGTTGAGCGATGGGTGATCACTTCTTCGGGGATGCCCGGCATGTCTGAGGACGACCATGCGAAGACGTCGGTGTTGGCACGCAGGAAAGTAAGAAGTTGATCACGTGCCTCTTCTGGAAGCAATGCCCCCACCTGAACAGTCCTTGCCGGGTCATCACCCAAGGGGAGGGTTAGAAGGTGCTCGCTGGCTCTCCCCTCCTTCCCAGCTCCCGGGGATCGAGCCACTCAGAGGCTACTGCCGACGCCGCTTCCAGTGGGCTGGGAGACAAATGATAGCAGGGCGGCGGGCTTTGCTCCCCTTTCATTTCTCCGACTCCTTCGTTGGTGGGGAACCTTACCAATAATCTCTTAGTGGAGATTACGGCATCTAGCAGATTCAACCCTGGTCTCCCCAAGATAGCGTTATAAGCCAGCGGGACCCGGACCACCAAGAAATTTACAACCACAGTGCTCTGACATGGAGGGGTTCCAGCCGTGACTGGGAGGGCAATTTCCCCTCGACGCTCACCGATCTCCAGTGAAGCCCATTAGCGGCGCGGCAACGGGTCGGAGTAAAGATTTTGACAAATTCATCCGAACAAAAGCCTCGTAGCTCAAAACATCCACGAACTCCCACTATCAATTAAAATTCTTTTTACAGGATGTTTGGCTATAGTCATGGACACAACGACGCTGTCGTCATGCTTATTAACTACCCCATCTAAATCCTTTCCAAGAAAGGAATTACAGAATCTATTCCCTCTCGCTGCCTCTTTGAACCGCCCCCTGCCCCCCAGGAAATCATAGCTATGGTCTTTTCAGTTGGAGCATTGTCCACGCCAGCCGGACTCGGAGGCACCGTGGGCCCGAAGTGGGAAGGTTTCCCCTTCGAACGAATTTGCCCAGGTGACCTTGCTGAACCAGCTCCTAATGGCCTTTTTTAGATGGCGGCAATCCTCGGTGTCGTGACCATAGTCTCGGTGGTACCGGCAGTAAAACTCCTTGTTGCGGGGGGCCCCAGACTTCAAGGGAGCCGGACGCTTGAAATAAGGTTCCTCCTCGATCTCCAGCAGGATGTGAGATATGGGAGCCATGAGGGGGTGAATTGCTCCTTAGGAACAAGCGTCTGTGGTCGGCGATCTGAGCGGTGAGGCTCAGGCTTCCGAGGTCGTGCACCGGCATGATCGGTAGGTGGTGGTTTCTTACTGGGTTCTTGTCAACCTCCTGGAAGAATCCGCCTCATCGGCGCGGATGTACTTCTGTGCTCGGCTCAGAAGCTCAGCATAAGAACTCGGAGGCTTCTTGTCCAGAGGTAAGCAAACCTGGACGGGCGAAGTCCTCATTTTAATGCCAAGGTGGCTACGGAGTCTTCCAGGTTGTACACCTCCAGCGCTGCTTCCTTAAATCGAGCGACAAAATCCTTCAAGGTCTCGCCACTCCTCTGCTGGACAGCAAAGAGGCTATCAGCCACTCGTGGGATCTTTCGACAGGCATCAAAGTGGGCCAGGAAAGATCGCTCGAGTTGCCGAAACGAGTTGATGCTGCGTGAAGGCAAGCGGGAGTACCACGCGCATGCCGCCTTACGGAGGGTGGCCGGGAAAGCGACGCATAAAAGGGATTCTGTCGCTCTCTGGACCTGCATGAGGACCTTGTAGCTTTCCAGGTGGTCCAGGGGTCCGTCGTGCCATCGTATGGATCCAGTTGGGGGAGACGGAACCGGGCGGGACCGGTTCCTTCATGATATGCCGGGAAAGTGGGGGGCGCTCATAGTCCGTCCCGTGAGGATCAGTGATCCGGCGGCTAAGCTCGTCCAACCGTCGATGATACTCATCGAGCCTTGCTCGGCCCGACGAGTAGTCTTCCTGGGGGTGCCATCTTGGGATGAATCGGAAGAAGAAGCTGAAGAAGATTGCCGGCGCAAAGAACGCGCCCGCTTGGACTCTCTTTCCTCTAGCCGGTGGTGGGAACGACCGGAGTGGCGAGAGGGGGACCGCCGTCGCTTCGAGGTCCCTCGGTGATGAGGTTCGGGGGGTGAGCGGTGGAGACCTCAGGTGGGGTCCCGCCTTGGTGAGACTGGACTGTACCCTGCACCCCTTCGTCAAGCGCAGGGGGTTGAGGTGCAGCAGCCAAACAATGCTCTTGCAGCCCCCGGACCATTGTCATCAGATCCTGACCTGGTGGCCCAGAACCTCGAGCTGGTCAGGTTGGCTTATCTGCGCAGGGGGCGGAACATGGAGATTGGCCTCCGAGTGCTCAGCCCGTGGAATGCACCCCGCGGCTTGACTGGAGGAAGCCTCCTGTGCTCGTGTAGTCACCATCGTTTCCCTCGCAAAATTGGTGGGGTCACAGGAAGAACTTTCGTCTTCCTCCCGTGCGAACTGCCCCCCTTTCTGGCGCGCCAATCTGTTGCTGCCAAATCACTTGCGATGAACGTCGGGTGAGCTGAGATCTCCGCAGGCCTTCAGGGATGCAGAAAGGTCGCCGTCTTCCTTCTAGAGCCTGCAAAAAGTCCCGGACCGATGGTTCCGGTGGGGACCCTCCGACGCCCAAGTCAGTGGGTTGTAGAACAGGAATGTTGTATCTCAGTAGAACTTGAAAGAGAGAGATTGAGATCCCCCAGCATTGAGCTCGGGTCCTCTTTTTATACTTGTCTGGGGTCCCGTTTACCTCGTTCCGTTGGAACCGTCGAATCTTTCTCGTTGGGATAAGTTTCACCGAACGGCAAGTGGTTAAGCCGTTGCTGGATGAGGGCCGCTTGTAGCGGCAACTGCTGAACGAGCTAACACTTGCTCGTGATTTCAGTGAGCGAGGTGCACGGTAGTAGACCTTGAATCACGGGATCTGTTGTATGAGACTAGTCCTTGTGCATGCGAAAAGCACTGGAGGCCGATGCTGGAGGCCGAAGACAAAGTCCAGCGCTGGAGGCCGACGCTGGAGGCCGGAGCCTAAGTCCAGCGCTGGAGGCCGACGTTGGAGGCCGGCGCTGGAGGCCGGAGCCTAAGTCCAGCGCTGGAGGCCGACGCTGGAGGCCGACGCTGGAGGCTGACGCTGGAGGCCAACACTGGAGGTCATCGCTGGAGGATGACGCTGGAAACCGATGCTGGAAGCCGGAGCCAGAGTCCAGCGCTGGAGGCCGACGCTGGAGGCCGGCGCTAGAGGCCAGCGCTGGAGTTCTATCTCTGGGTTTTGCTGTCACATCATTATTTTCGGAAATCATGCAAAAGATAATACTACCCAGAGGAAACGGCCAGCCGTATCATTACCTAAGTAATATTTAAAAGAAAAAATAATTTATTTATATTCTTTTATACATTGAAAAGTGGATGTAATGTTGATGTTTTTTTTATTATAACTTTTTTTGAATAAGTTGTTAAGATCTATTCATCTTTCCATAATATCCTTTATAATAGATCTACTTTGTATACTAATTATATATTATCTTTTTATAATTGATGCTTAATTTTTCTTACCAAGCTATATTTTTAATATATATATTAATCATATATATATGATTTTTTAAAATAATAGTAATTTTTTATAGTTATCATTTATTAGTTAAATAAGATTATTATATCCTTTTATAAAACATAAATTATATCATAAAAAGATATTTTTTATAATTATAGAACCTTTTACAAAATGTTATATTCTTATTTTTTTATGAAGTATAGTAAAAGACATATAAAAGGAAGAATTAAGAAGAATTAATGAAATAAAAAATTATAATCATGTAAAGATATTTGAGAAAGATAAAAAATATTTTATTTAATTCATCAAACATTGATTTATATATTTTATTTATGATTAAGCATTACTTTTAATTAATTTATCCGATAAATGATAACTTGAAAATATAACTTATCCCTCATCTTTCTATTAAAGCTGTTCAATTTTTTCGTAAAACTGGCCCACCAAAGAACGGAGCCTATGTTCCAATGACCCCATCTTTCATTTGCCTTAGACAATTTGGTTATCGCGGCAAGGATTATGCTGTGAAAAACAACATATAGCATTTGAACGGTGGGAGAAATAAAACAAAGCATTTGAAGTGATGATCTCCATATGCTTCTAGGCCGGTACCCATAGCTATGCATAAACTCAGAGAGAATTTTAGAATGATCCAATCAGACTAGAAAGCTTCTTTACCTACATGCAGCCTTGCTTACCCTCGAACGTGCACCACACGCAATGATTTGGCCTTGTCCAATGCTGAAATCTCCGCTTAAAAGGAAGTTGGTGTCGATCATCTAAGTTTGCCAGAGTATATGCTCTCAAAGCTCTTTGTAACTTTATAGTCGAAGTTACAAAGAGTCGAAGCCATGAGGCCATTGCCTCCTCCCTCAAGGAAGCCTTCATGGGTCCAAGGCAAGAAGTAAAGATCATGACTCCACCACCCTTGATGGTTGAGTCTGGTGATATACCCAAGTGATGAATTATCCTAAGCAAAAGCTAGGAGTAGGCACCTCGCTTTTTGGGAGTCTGAGTGATACAAATATGATGGAGGATAAGATTGGGGCCCAACCTTCTCAATTGAAATATAAAAATTTTTATCTGGAATGTTAGAGGAGCGTATAAACCTTCGTTTCGTTCCTCTTTGGGAAGACTTATGCAGCTACATAATTTCGAATAGTATCGTACCATGCCGTGTCGGGCTCGAAAAATACGGCCCGACGGCTCGGCACGGCCTACGTCGGGCCCGTGCCGACACGGCCCATGTGGGCCTGGGCCAGCATGGCCCACAAGGCCTGGGCCATGCTGGCCCACCTGGCCCAGCACGACCCATAATATTTTTTTAATAATTTTTTTTATTAATATTTTTTATAAATTAAAAAATTATTAAAAATAAAAAATTTATTAATATGAAGACATCTTAATGGTGGGGGTTTGGAATAGACCCCTACTAGTTTATTAATTTAAAATCAAAATGGTACCAGAAGAGAGGGGGGCTAGACCTAACCTTCAAATAAATAAGAAAGGAGAAAAAAATAGAGATGACTTACTCATCAGTAGTATTTGTGTCATTATCATCTTCACTGGTTAAGTCATATCCATCTTTATCTTGAAGCATCGTCTCAGTATCCAACCAATTTTTAAAGCAGAGAAGCATCTCAACAGTCTCGCCAGTTATCTTACTTCTTTTTTCGTCTAGAACATGCCGACCTACACTAAAAGTGGATTTCGATGCTACTATGGATATCGACACATCTAAAATATCTTGTGCAATGGCAGATATAACATGATATTGATTTTTAATACTCTTCCATCATGATAATACATCTAGACTCTCTATTTAATCTTCATCATATGCAGAATGAAGATCGTTTTGTAAATAAAATTCTAATTCATTACTTAAAGGTAAAGAAGATGAAGATGATGAAGCATATGTGTGCCTTCTAATGAATAAAAAATAGATGACGAACGAGATCTAGAAGAAGAAGTAGAGCTTTAAGCAAGTATTTAGATTCATGAATTTGTCATCATATAAATATAAATATCATTAAGAAGTCATGTTACCTCATCTTTAGCGGTTCAGAATTTTGATTCATGTTTTCATAATATTCATCAATTAAAATATTGACGCCATTTAATTTAACTCTAGGATCAAAAATAGCAGCTAAGTTATGCAAATGACATATCCTATTCCAATATTCATTCTATTTAATTTCCATATGATATATAATAGGCATTAAAACATCATCATTTCTATATTCTTTAAATTTTTTACTAATTAAGTATGCTTTTTATAAAAATGAACAAGAAGTTGGATAATAAATACCAGAAAGAACATTTGTAGCATCATAAAAAGTAACTAAAAAATCTTCTAAAATTTTACATTGATTCCAATCATTTCAGTCAATGTAAATCCTAATCCACGATCATTAATATAAGCATGTATTAAGTTCTTTATGGATATGCATCATGTATCATATTATAGGTACTATTCCAACGAGCAATTACATCAAGTTTAAATTTTTTAAAACGTTTACCATGATCTTCACATAATTGTTTAAATTCTTAAAGTCTTGCTCTTGAAGAATAAATAAAAGAAACTGCATTTTTAATTTTTGAAATAACATCTTGAATTATGTTCATGCCAGATTGAACAAAAAGATTTAATATATGACATGCACATCTAATATGAAATAATTATCCATTTAAAGTGGGATGCAAAGAGTCATTTAATAATACAACAACATAATTATTATTAGATGCACTATCAAAAGTAATAATTATTATTTTATTATTAATATTATATGAGCATGTAGTTTGATATATAGCATTTGAAATTTGTTGTCCCAAAAGCATGAAAAGCAAGAATTTATTTATTTAGTTGCCAATCATTATCAATATAATAAGCAGTAATAGCAATAAAATAATTACTACCTACCGATGCCGACCAAATATCAGAAGTTAAAGAAATTCTAGCATTTAAATATGAAAGCGTTTTAATTAAACTTTGTTCCATTGCTAAAAAGTTTGTCATAGGCACTCTTCTAAATATACGCCTACTAGTTCTTCTATAAGCAGATTGTAGGCCTAATTGAACATAATGTTTAAAATTAAAAGATTCACATAAACTAAAAGGTAATTCATCCTGAACTATCTATCTTACAAGTAATTTTCTTTGATTTTTATAGTTATATGCAAAATTACCTACAAGTGATCGCTCTTGTATATTAAGGATACTTTGTGGACGAAAATCATACATCCTATGAGTCTTTATATGTCTTTTTAAATGCCTGTTTCCCATTACTATTACAACTATAAAGTTTTGCACATTTTCTATATTTTGCTTTGTAGACTCCATCAACCATAATTTTATGAAAATCATTCCAAACATTACTAGTCCTCTTACGAGAAGAGGTTTGACATTCACTAACACTGGCTCTAGATGAAACTTGGGGTTTGGGTTGGGGATTAGTTTCCTCATCCTCAGAAAAAGGATGGATGCCAAAATTACTTTCATTATAAAATGTCATATCTAAAATTTTTAATTAATGAATGCAAAAAATAAAAACTAACTACAAGAAGGAATTGAGAAGAGGATTAGAGGTGGAGGCATGAAGCCGAGATTTGTGAGCTACTGAGCTTCCTCTTGTGCTCTCGCCTGTCACCTCTCAACACCTCCTTCTCTTGTACTTCTCAATAAGAACCTTCTCTTGTGTAGCACTTGAACACTTACTAGAGTTGTAAAGCACTTGCTAGAACACTTGCAAACTAAAAATTAAATTGCTAGAGCTTGCTAGAAGAGAGAAATAGTAGTAGTAGAGAAGAAGAGAAGAGTTGGTTTAGCGTAACGAGAATAAGGAAGGAATGGGCTATTTATAGAAGTCCCAATTTTTTTTTCGAAAATACCCTTCCATATAGTTATGCTCTTGAGAGGTAAAATGGTCAAAACTCCTTCCTAATGGCTATATAGCATTTCTAGCTGTTTTCAACGGCTAGAAATAGCTATAAAGCTATTAGGAATCGTGCACGGCCTATGATGGATAGTGCTGGACCTAAATTTTTTTGAGTGTGCTATGCTCGGCACGGCCCGTTTGTTACTTGACCATGCCGAGCATGGCATGCCCAAGGTAGTGGCCCGTTGGGTATAATAATTGGCAGGGTTCATTTATCTTTCATGCGGAAATGGGATGAAGAATAAGACTACAACTTTCAAGTTGTTGTAGAAATCTTGTTGGTCCCCTCAACAGTGGTTATTGAGGGATGAGATCGGCTGTCTGTGCCAGCGGTTGACCTTCAACAGCAATCAACTAATCTTCAATACAGTTACACTAAATAAATAAGCTCTTTATTTCCCATTTCTCTCTGAGACCTATTAATACTCTCTTTGGAAAGAAGTTACAGAACTTCGGCAATTTAATTTTCAGCGGTTTATTTTGTCATCGGATTTCCTATTGAACGAATGTTACATGAGTAATCATCATCCTTATTAAGCAACACATCTTCAATAGAGAAATGATGGAAAATTGGTATTGATTGTTGAGTGTGATGTACATATCTTTGTTCTATAAACCTTTAATGGTAAATCTAACGAGTTGTATTTAAATTTCCCTTTCCATGTTCACTGTTAAATGTAGCGTTTTGTACCAACTTTAAATGAAACACAACCGTTTACTAAAACATCACAAATAGGTGCGACAAAGTGATCAAAAAATCACAGCTTTAACTAAAATGGCGATTGTTTATCTATCCTTTGCTTAGGTTCTATTTTATTTCATAATTTTAACGATAAGAGAAAGGAAAAGAAAAGGAGAGCAGCCGCGGAGCTTTATGAGCTTTTGAAAAAGTCTCCGGGGCTTGTCCCTTTCTTCGCTGCAAATTAATTAACAAAAAAATAATTTAAGCCATCTTTCTATTCTATTTGAGAATTGCACGTCTTGGAGACATTTTGGATGGTTACTTGATCAGTATGCAGAATATATTGAAGAACCAAGAATTCTTCAAAATTTTGGATTTAGATGATTATGGGTTGGGACGCTGGGGAAAGGGTAGAAGGCAATCCACCTTTGCCAACGAGGTTGGAAGATCAAACATACAGTTGAGCGATCAATGCCCTCCAAAGTCCAAACCCGGATACGGCCATGTGTAACTATAATCTTTTCTTTTCTTTTCTATTCTATTCTTTTCTTTTCTTTTATATGCACAGTCTTGCCGTGAGAAAGAGTGAGATACCCATTAAGTACGGCGACCGGAATCTCTTTGGATCTGGTCAGAGAAGGCCTCCAATATTTAGAAGTGGAAATATATTGTTGATTTCGAGGTTGCCTGATGACACGATGTGACATGAAGGCAGTGATGAGCGGAACATTCGGTCAAAACCGGCCGAGTTATGTAGACCATTTATCCGGCCTTTCCCTTTGACCCTCAAGCAGCTCAAAAGCTGTTGGCCTGTTGGCCGAGCACCCACCTCCGAGAACTCACACATTTTCATTATAAAAACATACTTTTATCAAGGAAAGAAAGAAAAAGCCTGCCATATGATAAGCTTTAGCAGCATTGGTGAAAGAAAATTGCCATGCTCGAGAAAGAAAATTCGACATGTTTTGAAAGATTTTGATTTATTTCTTGAGCTTTGTACGGAGAATTGTGAGAATTGTATCGTATAATAATCAAAATATTTACTAAAACAGCATTTATCAAGGAAGTACGGTAATATTGTTTTTATCAAAAAAAAAAATGGTTATTTTCGAAAAATACGGATCCCATAACAATTACTGTTTATGCTGACTTCTCGAAAGAAAACCGATGTCTATGGTGTTAATAATTACGTTAGGATTCTCTCAAAGTGTTCGACTTTTTTCCCTCGAAATCTGTGCAGAATGGAAAGACGAGGTCCTCCGTTCAGCTCCGTGGCAAGTGCCGAGACTCGAAAGATGGGTTGAGCTGAATGGGTGCTTAGACGTTATATTTATTCTTCAACGCATATCAAATATCGGTGGTAGTTCAACCATCGCACATGCACCCTGAAAAAGTGTCGACAATCAAAATATACCTATATTCTTTTGAAACTCAATTATCGGATATCAGTTTAGCATGATTTCGATGATAATTGCTAGATCATGAGCTTAAAGTCTATAGATCTATCTAGATATATTTTAGCCATCTGGCATAGAATAGATGTCTTTCATCAATACAATCAGCAGATTATTTTTTTATCTCTGAAGAAATATCTAACTCTTTGTTACTATCGAAAATTTATGCAAATATTGATTTTTAGAAAAGACGGGTCCTATGATATGAGATTCTCTCTTAGCTTGGACAGGGGTGTCCATCCCTCATTGCAGGTGACTTTAATTGTATTATCGGACCAATGAAAAGAGAGGGAAGATGGTTTACTGGCTCAGTAGAAATTGCAGAATTCAAACCTTCATTTCCTCTGCTGGGTTATTGGATATGGGGTTTTGGATCCCCAGTTTACTTGGTGTAATAATCGACAGGGTTCAGCTGGGTCTGGAAGAGATTGGATAGGGTTATGGCCACGGCCCAATGGCTTCGGCCCAATGGCTTCAGATGTATCCCTCTGCCACTATTACTCATCTCCTTAAGATAGCATCTGACCACTACCCCATCCTTATAACTACGGAGGCGATTATGCTGCAGCGGAAACAGTTTCGTTTGAGCAGTTTTGGACTTTTTACTCATCAGCTCGGACCATTATTGCCTAGGTTTGGCGCATTCCTGTGCGAGGCAACGCAGCTTACAGGCTTTCTATGCGACTTGAGTTAGCAAGGCGTCGTCTTTCTAAATGGATTAGATTGGAGGTTGGGGACCTAGCCAGGAAAGTGAAGTAGGTGGAAGCCGAAATTGTTAAAGCTTGTCTCCCTGCTACTGATCTACTTGTCCTACGAGCTAAGTTGAGCCTCCATCACTCTCTTTTATAGTAAAGAAGACTACTGAAAGCACAGGTTTCGGATTCAGTGGATTCAAGATGGGGATCGTAACACTAGATTCTTTCACCAGGTCACCCTGAAGCATCGAGCTGCTAACAGGATTCAGCATATTGCTGATGAAGATGAGCATTATCAGGAAGACATCCAAATAATCAGGGACCAACTTTCTCACTTCTTTCAGTCCAAGTGGTTTAGCTTATTGGGGATGGGTTTCCTATCCATCCGGTTTTATTTTCAAAGGTCTCTGCTGATGAGAATGTCCTTCTTATTAGACCTATCTCAGTGGAGGAGATTCGATCGGCTTTATGGGACTTTGGGCCGATAAGGCGGGCCTGATGGGTTTCCAACCTTTTTCTTCCGATCATATTGAAACATTGTAGGCCACGATGTTGTGCAGGCAATACAAAGTGTATTCCAATCTAAATCCATTCCTACTTAGTGAAATCAAACCCTCATTACTCTTGTGCCCAAACGTGTGGATGCTTCCACTCCGTAATACTATCGGCCCATCAGTCTTTGCACTACTTTGTACAAGGTCTGTGCCCGGCTCTTAGCCACTCGATTGAGGGAGGTGATACCCCGCATTATATATGTGGATCATGGAGCATTCATTAGAGGGTGTAGCATATCGGATAATGTCCTTATAGCCCAGGAGTTTATGTATGACCTTCATAGGTCCACTGGCCGACAATATCTTATGGCTGTGAATCTAGATATGGAACGAGCTTATAATAGATTGAGCTAGGATTTTCTACACCATACTCTCCTTAAATTTGGGTTTGATGGTCTTTTTATTGATTAGATTATAGTTTGCATCCATAGACCATCTTTCTATCTCCTTATTAATGGTAGTCAAACTGACTTTTTTCACTCTGCTGTTGGGTTGTGCCAGGGTTGCCTGCTATCCCCTTTATTGTTTATCCTTGCTGCTGATGATTTATCGTGAGAGCTCTATCAGGCACAGCATGATCTTCATATTGCCCCCTTTATGGCGGGTCCGAATGGACTATCGGTCTCTCACCTTCTGTTTATGGATGACTGCATATTGTTAGGTTAGGATAATGTCTGTCTACCTTTGCTTCTATCATACAACACTACTATTAGGCTTCTGGGTAGAAGGTTAATCTTCAAAAGTCAATGATATGCTTCAGTCCGAAGACTCCCAGAGCTATGAGGGAAGCTATTCTTCATACTTTTGATATCTTTAACCAGGCAGACCGATTATCGTATTTGGGCATCCCTATCACTAGTCGACGGCTGCATTGCAGTGATTTAGTGATATTGAGCATAGGGTCCAAGATTGCATCGATGGCTGGCAGGTGACTGGTTTATCTATAATGGTGAGGATCATCCTCCTGTGTTCGGTTCTCTTGTCTCTTCCTCTTTATCTTCTTTCCAACGCTACTATCTCGACTACTTGTCTGAAAAGGATAGAGAGATGGTTTATAGACTTTCTCTGGGCCTCGATGCAGGATGGTCATAGTATTCACCTATATGCTTGGGACATTGTTTGCATGCTGATATATGAAGGCAGCCTTGGCATTCAGTCACTGATCATGAGGAGAGACGCTCTTCTTGCTAGACATGTCTCTCGCTTCATTCTTGATCTGCACAGCTTATGGAGTTCCTTTATACGTACGAGATATGGTGAGTGGACTCCTACTTCAAACTTTCAGTCTTTCCGTAGTTCCTCTTTTTTCTGGAAAGAGGTTTGCAGACATGCACTGTATGTCCTGGATAACGTTACGTGGATGATTGGAGATGGATCATTAGTGGATGTCCAGGATATGTGGATTGTGAAGCTTCAACTCTCACACTTGCCTACTTTTATTAGTATCGATGTTCCTCGAAGCATGAAAGTCTCTGATATGATCTCTCATGATCTTTCCTCCTGGCATGCACCACGATGTCCCGATGCTTTGGTGTCAAGCTCGCTCGCCAGATCCTCTCTATTCTGCTCATAGCAGGGTAGACTGTCGATACCAAATTATGGAAGAGATCTTGCCTTACTAGTGCCCCTGGGATCTTATGAAGATCTATAGGCCTCAGTCTCAGCATACTATGGATGTTGCTTAGATATGGAAGCTTTCTATCCATCCTAGGATTTGGCTATTTATATGGAAACTTGCTTGGGATTGCCTCCCCACTTGCTCCTTGCTCTCAGAAAGGGGAATGTCCATTTAGCCTACTTGCCCTCTGTGTGTCCAGGATGATGAAACTACTGATCATACCATTTTCATTTGTCCCAGAGTGAGACAAATCTGGCTCATGGTTGGTTATTAGTTCAGGAAGGGAGGCACGGTCTCTAGAAGGACATCCTTTCTGTGCGATATCAAGAGGGATAATCAGCATCAGGGTATCGTATGGGCAGCCATAGCCTACCAAATCTAGTTATCAAGAATCAGCTTATCTTAACTGAAGATATTGTCTCCCTCCAGAGGGTTATTCGGAATGTCATTTCATTCTCTATCGATTACACACTCCACCGCACAGCTTCTAATTCTGACAGCTCTGGTCATTAGGATTCCCCTGCTGCTTCGGTAGCGCACGGCAAACATGTTTATTTCTTAGGAGCCCCCCAGGGTTTGTTAAAATCAACTTTGATGGGAGTGTGCAGGGCAGATCAGCTGGCTTAGCATTTGTTATTTGAGGGGCAGATGGAGCTATGCTAGCAGTGGGAAGAGTTAGCCTCTTATATTCCTCTATTCTCTTGACGGAGCTTTATGCTGCATGGGCTGGCATTTTATATGCCACTAGGATCCTCCATGCTCGTTGTCTCTTTATTAAGGGGGATTCTCTTTCTTTCATCAGATGGCTTCGGAGGGATTGTTATAATCAGGCTTCTATCAACACTCTGCTCATTGATGTCTGGTCTACATTGCAGGATATGGACAGGCTACAGATCCATCATGTCATCAGGAAGCCAACGCAGTGGCTGATTAGGTGGCGGCCTTTGTGGCCCATCACTCTGGTTTTGGCTTTGGAAACAGGGTGACTCCTGTCCTATTATCCTTAAGCAAATCCTATTTTTTGATATATCTGGGTTGACTCGAACTAGACTGATATGATCGTCCACTTATACCAAATAAAAAAATATCCTTGTAACTTGAGATATAAAGTCATTTCGCTAAGTACTTGGGCTGCCAGCATATCCATATGGATATGAAAAGGTTTTTTGTGCATAGTATATAGTACAGATCGTATGCATCACACATAATGATTAGTTACGATTGTGTGCAGTCATGTATGATCAAAAATAATTTTATTTTTTTATGCATTTCATCATAATCGAATGCATGTATGATTAATTATGATGAAAAAAAAAATCTATTGATATATGCATCAAAGTACACCATCAAGCCCAGGTCTCTCACCTGGATCAACTTTAGATACCATCAGGTTCCTAAAAGTGATAAAAGTTATATGTTTATTGAGACAGTTCCTAATGCGCCTGCAGTGGCCCAGTCCTTGGGTCAGTCCATTCTTTTACCTTTGTGGTAAAGCAATCACAATTCTGAAACTCTTTGTACATGGGTTTTAACGGAAGTGAGTTGTTTAGCAAATAAGCTCATTTTTTTTTCCTCTGTTCACATCCATTCCTCTATTTTTTCTATTCAAATCCATTTATTTGTATTTTCTGTTTACATCCATCCATTTTTTTTCTTGGTCTTTGATTTTTCAATGTAACAGACGCTATGGAAATCTTATCTGCTATCATTTGCTTGTTTTATTTCTATTGCAAAAGTTTGGCAGATCTCGAGTGAGCTTCCTCTTTCCCCCCCATCCTGGCTGCCTGAACTTATACCACTCCAATAATAGGTATATACAACTGCATGAGATGCTACCACCTTAAGGTGTTCAAATCGTTGTCACCGCATTATATAATCATCTTATTTCTGAGAAGAAAAGGATGGGTTGGGAACTTCTTGGAGGTATTGCTCTATGAATTATAGCTGCTTCTTCCTGATGCATACGACTTTGAGGCCTAGCCCTTTTGGACTAGTTTACCAAACCCTTTTTATCTAGTTTCTTCAATCCTTTGAGTTAAAAATTATTAATAATAATAATTAAAAAATTTATTAAATCTATATTTATAATATTCAATATTAAGTTAGTTTTCTAACATATCTTGAATCATCTAAGTCGGAGTTCAATTAACAAAAAGTAATCTTATGAACACATATCAATGTTGACAAACTTTTGAGAAATTATAAAAATGTTATCCATGTTGATAAGAATGATTTTTATATTTTTATTAAAACTTTTATATTGTAAAACTATATTAGATAAATAAGCTATTATAAGTTAAGAATTTATTTTTGAATATTTATTAGATATTTATTTATTTAATTTTTATAAAGAAATCAATATCTTATAAGAATAAGAAATCTATCAAGATTAGTATCATATGAAAAGTAAAAACTTCTTAGCTTTATGGTTTTTTTATAAATAGAATTTAATTAAGATCTTTTGATATGAAATTAATAGTTCAGAAGATAAAGATTGAAAGATTAAGAAGGCCTATAAAGTTCTTTAAAATAAAAAATTAAGGATTAATTTTTACTACTTTTATTTGAAACATATAAGCAACTTAATCATAACCTAAAATATTTTATAAATTATTTATGATTGCTAAAAGAATCTTATAGTTTTATGAATTGATTGTATAAAAATCTAGATTAAATAAATTGCTAAATACACACACACATATTTTAGTTAAAGTATTTAAATTATTTTGAATTAATATTAATGTTTAATAATTACTTTGAAATTGTATGTATTTTGTAAGATATGAAATTGAAAATTTGATTTGTTGTACATCATATTTTATAAAAATTTGGATCAAGTAAGTAGGTTATGGTCTATTACTATTGTATATTATTATTATTTACTACTGTAAGACTATTAAGAAGAAATGATTTATGATTTTGCTATAAAATTATATGATCATAGATGATTAAAAATATGGATAAGTGAATTTATTACCTATGAAAATGCTTAAAATTATTAATAAATGAACTATTGTGTAAGAAAGCTTTTAGTCTACCATATTATGATTAATAATAGATGATAGATACTGGAACTATCTCCATGCAGGGATATTTGTGAAGATCCGACCTTCATCTTCAAGGTTGTATATATGTATTGATCTTACTGTATAAATTATATATCACCACATTTTAATGACAGTAGAGTTATTATCATAGATATTAATGTATAAGCATAATATTATTATTTTAAAATTAATATTATTGTTTAGAATATTATGCTTTATTGAAATTATTTATAAAAATGCTATAAACCATTATTGTATTAAAACGTATTTTCAATTATATTGTTTAACTTACTTAATTTATCTAATTTATATTTAGGATACTTACTAAGCATTGTTCATAAAAATTTAATTATATTTTTGGAGACA
The DNA here is from genome assembly GCA_900491605.1 of Calamus simplicifolius. Classification (NCBI taxonomy): domain Eukaryota; kingdom Viridiplantae; phylum Streptophyta; class Magnoliopsida; order Arecales; family Arecaceae; genus Calamus; species Calamus simplicifolius. The sequence goes on from UESW01004048.1 coordinate 844,196, forward strand.
AATATTTAAGAATGAGGATCATATAGATACTAGCCCAAATATCTAATGGAGTTGCTATTTAGATATCAATCTATTTTAATCATAATTTGAGAATGTTTAGTGTTTTGATATTATAACCATATATGGATCTTTTAGTTATTGATTATCTTTTGCTGTTGATATTGTGTTAAAATTTGATTAGTTTAATACAAAGAACAAATAATTTATAGATATTAGTTATATTTAATTGATTAGGATGCTTTGCATGTTGTGAAATTTATTTTTCAAACATGCAACGAATTATTACATTCTTGATCTAACCTCAAATCAGGGCGTGACAAGAACACTAGTCATGCCAAGAGATCATTGCAATGCATAGTCTCAATAATATTATCCGGTACTAGTTGTGAGACAAGGACGTGTAGAGCCAATAAGTAACGAACCGATGCAAATCCACTCGATAATTTATAATTTTGGATGCTCTTTACCCTCTCGATTCCATATATATGCATATAAAAGTAAAGTTTAAAGAAAAGTTATAGAAGGATAGAGCATTTAAAAGCATTTAAAACATAACGGTGAGAATGGCTTGGATTAAAAAATAGTCCGTATAAAGTAAATCATCTCCTAATTAATAGAGAAAATAAACTCGATTTTTTGTGGATGGTGAGCATAGCTTCTAATTTTGTTTTTAATTCTTTCTCTTCCTTCTTCTTTTCTCACCATTTTCGTTTAAATTCTAATTAAATTAGGACTTATCAAACTAATAGTGTACCCAGCCATCTAAACATAGATCAGAGTCTACAAATAACATGTTCATCCTTTAACTTTAATAGTTCTGATATTATGCCATTCAGCTTCCTACAATTTTCTATCCCAGTGATAGCCAATGTGGATGCACACTCAATATTTTGGGCTAGCGTTTTTGTGTGGCCTTGGGCTCAACAAGCCCAGTTAGGCTTGTATTCAACCCAACCCGCATGGGTCTAATGTCATCACAATGTTCACATGGGCAAACCTAAATTATTAGCGAACAGAAATTTAATAAAATAATCATCTCATGGCCCACTATAATCATGTATATAAATCCAAATTTGTATCGATAATTTATATATAATTTTTAAATAAAAAAAGCTTAAAAATTTAGCTTATTTTTAGTATGATATTTTACCATATGTGTTTTATATATACGCATGCTGATAAATCACTGCTTCACGTTCAACTGATTTTAAATGCTGCAAAAGTTTTGTGACTTGAGACCAACCCAATTTATAGCATATTGGCTTGACCTCGTTAGAAGCTAATGTTGGGTCGATCGAGTCATGGGCTGCTTGGCTCCTTCTTTTGCGCCAACTACTTGGGAGTTTAAAAGAAACAAAAAAAAAAAAAAATACAAAATATAGCAACTGGATGATGCCTTAGCCAACACAACAATATGTCACTTAGAGATGAAGCACATGTTTAACGTAATCAGCATTGGATGTGACGACTCTTCATCAGAGAAGTCGTGATTATGTTCATATGATCACTATGCATAATAACAAACAACACACAAAACAAAAGCAAAATATCGCTAAAATTTGAAAGAACTACTTTAATGTCCGCTGGTAGGTCGGATTTCAGTTTCCTTCCCTCCGCAAAAAGAAGGGAGACGAGAGGAGAAGAGGGACCTCAGAATTCCCTTCAACACCTCCCTCGTTTTGGAATGTAGCGAGGTGGAACCGGCGGCTGTTGCTGGATCGGACTCCGGGCCGGTCGCGGGCTCGCCATCGCCGATCTCCGCTGCTGGTCGGCCAACCAAACCAAAGAGGTGGAGCTTCGAGCGCTTGTGGGCAGCGCAGAGCAGTAAGCGACTTCGTATTGGGTCGATGCAGAAGGGTGGGATGGGGCGAGGGACCTCCGGCGAGGGGCTTATTACGGGTTTAGAGTTCCTTCAAGCGTTTTCGTGGGGCATCCGTGGTCCGGGCCTCACTGGCACCGCGGCAAGCCGTTTGCTCCAGAATTTAGCTCAATCAAAAAACCAATGTTCTGAAAACTGGACCGAACAAGAACCGCTTTATATTTGGGTTATGGGTCAATCGTTCGATCGGATAAATCATTTGATCAAACCGATGATATCATTAATTTTTAATTTAATAATATTAAAATATAAAATATAAATTTTAAATTATAAAAAAATTTATTTTTCCATGATATTTTTACCAGCAAGCATCGGCTTAAAAATAAAAACTCGTAAAACTTAAATCCACTTGTTAAGATCACTGGGACTATCTCTATCGTGCTTCTGCCTCCTCATTTCATTCACTCTTTGGTTTTATCTCTCCACTCCTCACATATGAACTTATTTGTCCATTTCCTCCATTCTATTTCCATATAACCGATAGTATCGAAGACAAAAGAAAAAAAGTAAAAGAAATCAATAGACGAAGGCTTCTTGCTCTTCCAAGGACATAAGAAATAGAGAGAGCATAAAACAAGGAACAAAATAAAGTACAAAGTTGACAGAAAAAAAAAAAAAAAAATAAAAAAAATAGTAGAGGAAAAAGCATTGGATAAAAAAAAAAAAAAAAGAGAAGCATACCCGAGAGGAGAGGTAGAGGTCAAGCAGACGAAGGAAGACGAAGGGTAGATTGTTTTAAAAACAGTAAAAAATTTAACTAGAAGTTTAAAAACCGGGTTGAACCGGTTCTTCAAAACCCGGTTGATTCAATGGATTTTTTGATTTTCATCTGATCATAAAAAATTAGCTTTAATAATAAAATCGATCAGAAATGATCGTTCTTGATTAAATTGGTTCAATCGAACGTCCGATCCGATTTTTAAAACAGTGATCCAAACGGTACGATGAAGGTGTTGGCTTGAAATGGAAGATGGGAATTTTGACGGTGGATTTGAATTAGAAAACGACGATTCTACAGCACCCGAATTTCAGCCTCTCACTGAGATTTGGACGGACGCTACGTACCGTGGGCTCCTTATGAAACTGATCCCATAGACATCGAGGTTGCCACTTGCCATGGGTACCGTGCCGCATAAGGTGGTCTGGAGCCAGCTCACACTGCCTACTTACCTCATTGATTCGAAATGCAGTACGATTTAAAATGGGTAATTTGCTGAAAAATCTTGTTTACCGCGGTGGAGTCGATGAAAAAAGAGAGAGAGAGAGAGAGAGAGAGAGAGAGAGCACGAAATAAAGAGCCTGAGAGTGAGAGGCCTATAGTTTTGTTCTATGGGGACGCGTGAGGATGCTTTTAGCTGAAGCAACCGAAGATTTTTAGATACAGCTGTGTCCCAGTAGACTCCACGAAGTCATGCGTTTGCCTGAGCCATTGCTTGTCCGGACGAAGATCTGTAGGCCCTGAAAGACACAGGCTCATAGAACTCCACCAGGCTAAGATACATCTGCTAGCGTCCAAAGATGGGAGATTTTTAATTGATTTGCATTGCATTGAAGAACATATCAATGAATAGATATGTTCATTTGCCCTTGCCTTTTATTTTTCTCTTAAATATTAATGATGATTCACGAAGCCAAACCTAAATTATAGGAGTAGGAGATTTAGTGATAATGCAGTACTTGTTCTTTGAAATTGCCAGATAGGTAAACAAATCAGCAAATAAGTTTTCTTTGTTAAGAAAAAAATGCTAAATCTTAAGTTCTTCATCTATCATGTTTTAGACCTTAATGGCCTCATTAGTAAGGGGTTATATATGTAGCCAATCATGATGAACTGAGTTACCTTTACCAATAAAAACTATCACTTGTATACATTTTTGTTCATATCTATTTAGACTTAAAAAAAAATTAATTTGTTAGCTACCTTATAATGCTAGATAATATCTAGAGAGCATTGACAGGAGAAGTAATTATTCGCACGGTATTGCCAATATATTTTAAACTTTTGATTGGCAATTATATGATAAGAGGATATTTTTACCCGTAATTATGCAATCACCTGCTAGAAAAATATTTATATTTCTGACTGCAATTTGAGCAATGCATTCACAAAAAGGTGTAGGATAATATCTATTTTTCGCTCTAAGGTAGTGTTTGATAGAAAAAATATTATCCATGGATAAGTGTACGGGATAGAATTTTTTCCCTGGCTATCCCTAGGGATATCCCTTGGCTATCTCATTGATCATATCAAATGCAAAAAGGTAAATCCATAGAATAACCTTTTTTACTCTTATTTGGAGGGATAACCAGCTATTCCTACATTTTCTAGGAATAAATTGAGGGGATATCCCATGGTTAACCATGGATTATCCCTTTGGTTAACTTTTTCTCTGATATCCTTTATAGTTATGACTTTTGGGAATAAGAGGGAATATCCAAATCCCCTCTTATCTCTATTTCAAACACTACCTAAAAGAATCGTTAACGGGTAACAATCTCATCTAGTTTTATTTGAAATGATTGTAACAAATCATCAAGCATTATGTGGTCTTCCATTTATTCCTCCACTTTCGCTTATTTAATCTTAACCTTTTAAAATATTCTCTACTCATCATCTACAAGATATACTTGTTCTGCAGCAGGCTGTGTTAAATCAAGTTCTCCAATCTTGTTGACACACCCTGTAAACTCTTAAGTGGCTTAGTTTAGACATTTTAAGAGCCATATTAGTAGGGGTAATGTTAGGACCACCTGACTTTTACTTTATGAGTGTGACATCAATATTATGAAGTAAAGCTAAGATTTTAGGACTTTTTTCAAAGGTCAAAATGCTAATTGTTGCCGCCGGGATTTGTTCTCCGACTGGGCGCGGTCGGTCTCTGGTCTGGCTTCCTCCTGGGCAAACCTGCACAGAAGTCCTCGCACGAGAGGCGTTGGGGTGGCCCTCCACGGAAGACCCTCGACGCTTAAGTCAGTAGGGATCGGTGATCAACAAAAATGGAGAGAGGGATCTCTTCGGAAAGTCTCTCCAGGGGTGGCCAATCGGGAGCTCCAAGGGAGCACCGACGAGCAGTGGAGGAGAGTGAGAGTGAGAGTGAGCCAGGGGCCGTGAGCGTGTACCTGAGAGAATCTGGGGGTGTCACATTTATAGGCAATCACCTGGATCTTGAGTGCCTTCTAGAAGGCTCGAAGGTTGTTAGGATACGGGAATGAATCGAATCAGGCCGTTATAAGGCCGGTGGGATCCGTATCTTGTTCGTTGAGGGATCGACGGCTAGGAGAGCTCTTTGATGGCCTGAGATCTGATAGATGCGTAGGTCCCAGGTAGTTATATTAGGTCCTAGACCACTCTTCAAATTGATTCTTTGTTTGGGATTCTGTTACGATAGGCCTAGGCTCTCCCGCGTCGGGTTCCACGGAGGTGAGTATCGAGTCATGGACTGTTCATATGAGTCGAGCTGTGGAAGCTCGAGAAAACTGAGCTTCGGGAAGCTCGGAGAAGGCCGAGCCACTGGAAGCTCGGGGGAAGCCGAGCCATGGGAGGCTCGGGAAAGTCGAGCTTAGGTAGCTCGGGGAATGTTGAGCTATAGGTAGCTCGGGAAGCCGAGCTATAGGTAGCTCGGGGTAGCTCAGGGAGAAGCGAGTTATATGAAGCTCGGGGGAGCCGAGCTATGGGCAGCTTGGGGAGAGTCGAGCTATAGGTAGCTCGGGGAAGCCGAGCTATAGGTAGCTCGGGGAGAAGCGAGTTATAGGAAGCTCGGGGGAGCCGAGCTATGGGTAGCTCGGGGGAGCCGAGCTATGGGCAGCTCGGGGAGAGTCGAGCTATAGGTAGCTCAAAGAAAGCCGAGCTACGGGAAGCCCAGAGGAAGCGAGCCATGGGAGCTCGGGAAAATAAGCTGTGGGAAGCTCGGGAAAGCCGAGCTATAGGTAGCTCGGGGAAGGTTGAGCTATAGGTAGCTCGGGGAAGCCAAGCTATAGGTAGCTTGGGGAGAAGCGAGTTATAGGGAGCCGAGCTACGGGAAGCTCGGGGGAGCCAAGCTACAGGTAGTTCGGGGAAACCGAGCTATAGGTAGCTCGGGGAGAACCGAGCTATAGGTAGCTCGAAGAAAGCCGAGCTACGGGAAGCTTGGAGGAAGCCGAGCCATGGGAGGCTCGGGGAAAACAAGCTGTGGGAAGCTCGGGAAACCCAAGCTATAGGTAGCTCGGGGAAGGTTGAGCTATAGGAAGCTCGGGGGCCGAGCTACGGGGAGAGCTACGGGAAGCTCGGGGAGCCGAGCTACGGGAAGCTCGGGGGAGCCGAGCTACAGGTAGCTCGGGGAAGCCGAGCTATAGGTAGCTCGGAGAGAACCGAGCTATAGGAAGCTCGGGGAAGCCAAGCTATAGGCAGCTCGGGGAGAGTCGAGTTACGGGTTGCTCGACCTGTTGGACCACATTAGTTTAGTTCGTTCCTCAGGGGCATGTCGTAGTGGGCGGAGGGATGGGGCTGATCTTAGCCCCTTAGCACAGTTATCAATGCAATGATGATTCTACCCTCAACACATGCCCCCCACTCCCTAGTTCAAAGCGTAGGTTCGGGCGTAGGGAGTATAGGCTTAAGTGGCGCGATCTGCATTTAGGGATGCGTATTTGATAGCCTACGCAATGATGCCCTAATTAATGCCGTGGGGCCGTCTTGCCTTTCCGAGGTGGATCCGTCATTCCTTAGGGGAATGTAACGGCTGGGGAGTGCGTGTGGGAATCTCGATTTTCACGGTGCCCGTAGTGGCAGTTCCGGACGCCTAGGTTGGGACGCCTCACCCTCACCTTGAGGTGGTTTCAATTGGAGAAATGGAGTCGTGGCGGCGCTATCCTTATTTATAGTGCCCTTTTTGCTCTCCTTTAAAGAACTTCGTCTTCCTGTTTTCGCTGCGATCTTGCTCAGCATCTCTTGCGATCGAAGATATGGTGAGCCCAAGTGACCAAGCTTCGGAGGTGACCTTGGCGGATTTGGAACGGATGCGCCACTTGTACAAATCCCCCAGGATGTCGTCTTGTTGCTCCCGATGGCTGAGGATAGGGTGACATCCGGATTAGGGGATGGGGCGTTCTGTTATGAGAAAAGCTTGAGGGCAGGTCTCCGATTCCCTCTTCATCCGTTGGTGCGGGAGGTGATGAAATTCTACAATATATGCTTCACCATGGTGGCCCCCAACAGTTGGCGCAACCTTATCGGGTTTATCTCATTGTGCAAACACCTCGGGGTGACCGCGACCCTTTCGCTATTCAGGGTGTGTTTCAATCTGGTTTCCGGGAGGGCCTCAGAATGGCCTTACATCGGTCCCCGGAGATCCTTTAAGATGAAATCGGATAACCCGTCATCGATAAAGGAGTGGAAGTCGCGGTTCTTCATAGTCGGGGGGAACATTGGTTTGGACTTCCCTCGGGTATGGGGGCAGTACGTGAAGGATCCAGAAGCGCACCCAGAGTTAACTGATTCGGAGAAAAGGGATTTGATTGTGCTGCGCGGCAGTCGGGCGCTCCCAGCCAGCGTTCTCCTATCGGAGGACGCTCTCTTCGTGGCCAGGTTGAGCCCCGTCGATCCTCACGGTGAGTATTACCCGTAGTTGATAGTTTAGCATGGCTCCATCTTTGATTTCTGTGCGAACTAACGGGCGAATCATACTGCCCCTATAGCTGAAAGGTCGGCGTTCGCAGACCAGATGAGGGAGGAGCTGGGAAAGCGCTGCAGGAGATCTGGCTCCAGCAGCAAGCATCGGTCTGAGAAGAGGTCTCGCCCTTCCGGCTCCCGCTCTAGGGGGATCGGGAGGGACGGTGATAGTTGGTGCTCCTCGTCGCCGCGGGCTGAAACTATCGAAGTTCTGGCAGTGCGCGATCTTTCGGCACCGGAGGAGGGTCTGTCCAGGGGCGAAGACCGGGAAGTTGCGGGGGTTTCGGAGGAGGCTGCTGAGGTTTCCTCCCCCCCATTGTTGTTTTGTCTGACGATGGCGAAGGAGAAATGCCGGTTGGCTTGGGGGCCCCCGTGGGCGAGGCGGTTCGGTCTCCCTCATTGGAGGCCAGTGGCTCGCAGGTTACAGGAGGAGGTGGGAGCGACCTTCACTTCCATCGAGGTGGGGGAAGAGGTTGCGGCTGCTGAGGTTCGGCCTGGGTCGCCGGTAGGAGAGCCAGCGGGCGACGAGGAGATGGCTGAACCCGCCGAACCAACGACCGAAATTCGCGGGGGGCTTTCTGGTGAAGGGCCTTCCGTCGAGGCACAGGAGGCTCCGGGGGGAGCTGAAGTTCCTGAAGAGTCTGTTGTGGATAGGGGATTTCTGAGGGGGTAGAAGCAGGAGAAGAAGAAGAGGAGGAAGGAGAAGGAGGGGAGCCGGCGAGCGAAGGAGATGCTCCGGCCGGGGCTCTCCTCGCCGGAGTCGAAGCGTCCGAAGCTTCTCAAGCGAGGGCCCTGGCGGTGGAAGCTGGCCTACCGAGAAGTTCATGGGTCGCGGGTATTCTGGCTGGCTCCCTGGGCGCAGACTTCCACTCATGCGACCCGGAAGTGAGCGCCAGGTTCTCCGCTCTGATGCGGTCCGCATTCCAAGGGGAGGAGAGTTCCTCAACAGGAGGGGGTCATTCGGAGGACCTTGTTGAGATAGCCTTCCGCCACTCCGGGGTGCCGAGTGAGGCTTTTCTTCTTCCCGAGATTGACAATTTTGCTCTCACAAGGATCGCCACAACTACGCGTCTCGGGTAGGTTGTCGCACCGGAGTTGGGTCTTTAGTCGATTAGTTTGACTATGTCTTTTATGCGTGTGATCCTTTTTTGCAGAGTGCCCTGATTATGAGGGCACTGAAATGGTGCTTGCATCTGGCTGTTGGAGCTTGGGATCGGGCCCGCTACGAGGCTGATCACTTCAAGGAGAGGGCGGGTTCTACTAATAAACTCTCTCGAGCCCTGGTGGTCCTCCAGAGGGAGCTCGGGGAGGCTCGCAGGATTCTTGCGGTTGAAAAGGAGAGCCCCTCGACTTGCCGCACAGGTTGGTGAACTCCAGCGGGAGCTTGGGGAGACCCACAAGATTCTTGCGGTTGAGAGGGAAAGAGCCTCTCAGCTCACCATACAGATTGGTGAGCTCCAAGGCTTCCGTGAGCAATCCGAGAAGGCTAGTCTGGAGCTTTCTCAGGCAAGGGCGGAGCACGAGAGCAAGGTTAAATCCATGCAACTGTTCTTTGATAAGAGTGGGACCAGCTGAAAGCCAGCCACGCCGAAGATAAAGCTAGCTGGAGCAAAAGGCTCGAGGAGGAAGAGCATAAATGCCGGTGGCAGCAGGACCACCTCACCCGCCTAAATAAAGAGCTCGCCGATACAAAGGATCGGCTGAAGTGGTCGGATGAACGAGCTGCCCGACTGTCTGACGAGATCGACTTTGCCCGTCAAGAAATTGGAGATACCCAGTCCCGGGTGGATGAGCTAAAAGAGAGCCTTCGCCAGAACCAATCGGCTAAGTCTAGGGCTCTCAACAGGTCCACGTGCTGGAGGGTGAGCTAGCCCAGCGGGACGAGCAGGTAGGGCGCTATTAGTTTTACTCATTTTGATCTTTCGACTTTCGCTTTACTTGGCTTTTTGCCTGCAGTTGAACGGGGTGAGGCAGAAATTTCAGGGGCGATTAGCGGTGTTTGGAGAGGAGGCAGCCTCGAGGCACCGAAGGATCTCCGAACTGGAGAAGCAATTAGCTGAGGCAAATGCGCGGGCCTCTTCGGCGGTGGAGGAGTACAAGAAATCCACCGAATTTGCCAACGAGCGCAGGGTGGCCTGCGCCGATGCATTTCAGCTGGGCAAAGATGAGGCGCGGGCTAAGGTTGCCCAGGCTTATCCTGACCTGGACCTGTCGTGCCTGGAAGCCGAACATTATGAAGCGTACACCCGGGGGTCGAGGAGGATGAGTATGGAGAAATATCTGATGTCGACCTCGAAGCTATTCTGGGAGTCGATGCGACTACCGATGTATCCCGCCGTGACACCTTCGAGAAGGGGGGGCCAAGCAAAACCCCTGCTGATGCTGCCGCAGGAGATGCTGGGATTGACCCCAAGTCCTGACCCTTTGGGGGACTATATGTGCTTTTCCTTTCTTTTGTTTTGTAGTTCGACTGGAAGTCAATAAATAAATGAATCAACCATTTTTCATTCGCTTGTCTTCCCTGGGTGGTTTCCTGTCTTGAATTTTGGAGAAACACCCTAGTAGAGGCCAAGGCGTAGGGACTGTCTTGACGAAAAGGTCGGGTGACAATGTAGCCTGGTATAAAAGGAGGTTGAGAGACGATTTAACTCGGCTTAGGCCGAATGACGCGGTGGTTCGACCAAGTCCGAAGAATGAGATAGCTTTTCAAGGGCCGAGGGACGAAGTAGCTGGCTAGGGCCGAAGAATGAAATGGCTCGGCTTGGGCCGAGGGACAAAGTAACTCGGCTAGGGCCGAAGAATGAAAAGGCTCGGCTTGGGCCGAGGGACGAAGTAGCTCGGCTAGGGCCAAAGAATGAAATGGCTCGACTAGGCCAAGGGACAAAGTAACTCGGCTAGGGCCGAAGAATGAAATGGCTCGGCTAGGGCCGAGGGATAAAATGGCTCGGCTAGGGCCGAGGGACAAAGTAGCTCGGCTAGGGCCGAAGAGTGAAATGGCTCGGCTAGGGCCGAGGGACAAAGTAACTCGGCTAGGGCCGAAGAATGAAATGGCTCGGCTAGGGCCGAGGGATAAAATGGCTCGGCTAGGGCCAAAGAATGAAATGGCTCGGCTAGGACCGAGGGAGTTTGTTTTATTAGTGCTCAAACTGAGATTGCATCCTTGATGAAAAGAGGGGAGTTCGTCCCCGAACTGGGGGTTCGCTGAATCACCGCTGCCATCTCCTTATCGCTATTTATTACCCTACCAGTGTTTTGTCTTTTCCAAGGCGGGTCGATTCTCGTTTCACTGAAGTAGGTGGTACGGCCCTGTGGCTAGCAAAAGGTCGCCTGACAATTTTGGCGAGCCTTTATTATGTCGACCTTTTCCAACATGGGTTGCTTTGGCATGCGATGTTAGTACTCATTTGCCATTGGAGGATGTCGTTTTTGCAGGACGATCTCCTGGATCTGCCAGTATCCGCAAGGTCGGCGAATGGTTTCATGCATTAAAAGCTCGTGATCCGGGGTCAGAAGTGATCTTTTGGACCGCGTCATGGTTCGGGCGACGTGCCTGGCGCGCATTGGGGGGCGCTGTTTTCATTTCAGGAGGCCACGTGGTGGCGTAGGCTTGGTGTTTTAAGTCCCGGGGTTTTTCACTCTAATAGCTGTTCCCGGTCCGCCTCTGCTTATAAAAAGGGGGAAAGAGGGGCGTGTTGGGCCATCCCAAATTTTTTTTCCTGTGAATCATGAAGATACTTATGATGCCTGTTTCTTCAAGGTTTATTGCAGGAGAATCGAGCTTGTCCCCTGGAAGTCGCCGCTATCCCTCGGATAGCTGGGGTGACAAAGGAGCCGCTGGGGGTGGCTTGCCCTCAAGAAAGGATCTTCAGAGATCGTATGGAGAGCGCACAAGAGGTCGCAGGGATCGCACGGAGAGCGCACACATACGCTTCCTGTGTGTCCTTTGTGGTTCCCCTTTGGGGACGTACGGTAGGAAGTGTACGCGGGCTCCCCATGGGTTGCGTGAATTTTGCCTCCTCCCCTGGTTTGGATTACTGGGCTTGCCCACCTGGGGAATCTTTCGCCACATGGGGAGGGGGTGATGGTGTGTCGCCCGCAGGTACCTTGCCTTTGAGTTTGGGCAAGGTGGAGCGGTACACACCCGGTTTGGGGAGCGCTCTGGTGCCAGGGTCTGCGAGCTTCCTTCCTACTCGTCGGGGGGCCTCTCGGTCAGGTGGTTTGGGTAATATCCCGTCCACCCTTTCGATTATTCTGATATCCCGGTTGGGTCACCGAGATATCATTATTTACCGAAGCTGGCCGCAACGGTTGGTCCACGTCGTCCGCCCATTATCGGCTCGGGATGACCGTTCGTGGTTTGTCTGATTTGTTGGTCCAGACGCCGGATCATCATAGTTGCCCGGATCTGCTTTGGAGCAGTTTGCCCGAGTTTTGTACCCGTCTTTATTTTATGCATTTCAATGCTCTTGTAATGCCTCTTAGGCGGTTGTAATCGGTTTCGATGGCAATGAAATAAAGAAAGTTTTGTTCTTTTTCTTAATTCCTGTCTCTTTTGCCCCAAGAGTTGTTGTTGTTGGCGATGAAATGAGGCATAAGGACATCTCGTTCGTTTTTGGACGAGGATCCGCACTATCCGAGCCAGTCGGGGCTCGTAATCCACCCAAATCCGGACGAAAATTTGGAGATTGTTCGGCGGTAGAACATATTCCTTGACTCTGGCTGAAGCTCGGAGATTTATTACTCGACCTCATTGGGGTGCGGAGATTTGTGACCTAACCCTGCCGAGGTTCGGAGAATGGTTACTCGGCCCAGCCGAGGTTCGGAGATTTAGAGCTTGAAGAGGTGACTTAGTCGCCACCATGAGTCATGATACCTGGCCCTGTGAGACTCGGTGAGGAGTGTCAAGGCGTAACGGGCGGCGCATGGGTATGCTCATCATTTATGATTTGGCTACTCCCGAGGAAGTGAATTATCGTCAGGTGTCGGCGCTCTTTCTTTTTCACATTTTCCAAAGGGCGGCCAATTTAAGATAGCTTGAAGGAGTATTGAGGGCATTTACTGCGAGGGCCCGCAGATTGGGAGGAACCCCGTTTCTAGAGAAAGAGGGGGGGTTCCTGAACAGTTCGTCGATGTTTACCGATTTTGCTCGGGAAGGGGCGTGGCCCTTCGGGTCCTGTGGTCGCCAGTTAAAGCGGCAACACGTGGCGAATTCCCATGGGTCGGTATTTATGACCCGACTGATCGAGATACTCGCCTGAGGAGTATAAATACAGATGAGAGGGGTGCCAGCATTCACCGTCCTTTTTGGTTAGCCTCTCAACAGCTCTTGACATGGCTTTTCAAGGCGGAGAGCAATCACCTAACGGATTAGGCATAGTGATCAACGGCCATAGGGGCTCCGAGGAGGGTCGCCCCACCGTCGTGGTTGATGGCCTAGCCCTGGCGTCGGCCTTCGCAAGCCATGAGCGCTTGAGAAGGTAGTTGAGGAGTATCTTGCCGTCTCTGCGAGGGAGACTGAGGCCCTTCGCCGGGTCGTTCGTCTGCAGGAGGAGGAGATTGCATCCCTCCGCCAGCAAGTCGCCAGAATGTCCCGTCATGTGGAAGACTCGACAGCTCCCTGGGGAAGGCGTTAGGTCCCTGTAAGGGTTACTTTCTTTCTTTTTGTTTTTTCTCCTTCTCTTTTTGTATTTACTTTTCTGATCAATGAAAAAGGCCTTTTTTGACAACCTCTTATTCTCCGGGATCGTCGTTTAGCTTAAAGAAGAATCGTTGTTTCTGTTTGAATAATCGGGGAGCCTAGGTGGCTTCATTGGTTTACGTGCTGAGTCATGGCCTCGTTTGAGATAGGCATTTTGGGCGATAGGTTATAGGGGCGTTGCCCAGGGATTTTAGTAGCATGGGGGATTTCCCGACTTTGCCTGGGATTCGCGGCCGGTCATGTAGGACCCGTCGAACCTTTTAGGAGTTTGCTAGGGGCGCACACTTTGTGTCTGTTGATGGTTTTGCACAGTGTGCTTTTTTCAAACTGACCAAAGTTCTGGGGACTGTTTGGAAGTCCTTCGGCTTTACTCGGGGCTCGTGTGCTTTGGTTTTTCGCCGGGACTTTAGTTCAAAGAACTATTGCTCGGCCCTGCTGAGGTTCGGAGAATTATTGCCCGGCCCCGCCGAGGTTCGGAGAGTAGTTGCTCGGCCTAGCCGAGGTTCGGAGATAAATTGCTCGCCCAGCCGAGGTTCAAAGATTAGTTGTTCAGCCAAGCTGAGGTTCGGAGTTTAGTTGCTTGGCCCAGCCGAGGTTCGAAGATTAGTTGCTCGATCGGCCCAGCCAAGGTTCAGAGATAAGTTGCTCGGCCCAGCCGAGGTTCGGAGATTATTTGCTCGGCCCAGCCGAGGTTCGGATATAAGTTGCTCAGCCCAGCCGAGGTTTGGAGATGATTTGCTCGGCCCAGCCGAGGTTCGGAGATCAGTTGCTCGGCCCAGCCGAGGTTCGGAGATCAATTGCTCGGCCCAGCCGAGGTTCGGAGAATTTTTCTGCTTGAACAGGTAACTCGGTCGTGCCGAGATTGGTAAGCAGCACCTGTTTCTTTTCACAATTTTTGGTGATATAATGTGTGGTGATTCATGTTGCAAATTATGGAACATGTGCTGACAAAGATTTAATAAGGTGAGGCTATAAAGGGCGTACCCTACTGATAATACTTACGGAGATTGTCCGAACTCCACGTCCGAGGGATGGATTTTTCGCCTAGATCTTGCAGCTTGTAGGTCCCGGGTCCGACGATCTCCGCTACTTGGTAAGGGCCTTCCCAGTTTGGGGCCAACTTTCCTGCTCCAGCGGTTTGGAGACAGACGCTTTCTGGAGAACAAGGTCGCCGGGCAAGAAGGCTTTTCCTTTGACTCTGGAGGCGTGGTAGCGGGCCACCCTTTGCTGGTAGGCGGCCATTCTGATTCGAGCCTTTTCCCTGACCTCCTCTATCAAGTCGAGGTTGGTGCGGAGCTGCTCCTCGCTGGCTTCCTCTGAGTAGCTTTCCACCCGCAGCGAAGGGAGACCTATCTCCACTGGGATAATGGCCTCTGTGCCGAAGGCCATCCGAAATGGGGTTTCGCCGTGGGTACTCTTGGTATGGTGCGGTAGGCCCACAGGACATGGTGCAACTCGTCTGCCCACCTACCTCGGGCCCTGGAGAGCCGAGCTTTGATCCCTTGAAGCAAAGTCCGGTTGGTTACCTCGGCTGCTCCGTTGGCTTGCGGATGCCCGACCGAGGTAAGGTGGTGACGGATCCCGTGCTCTTTGCAGAACTGGCGGAACTTTGGATTGTCGAATTGTCTGCCGTTATCAGTGATTATAGTGTGCGGGAGGCCAAAGCGGCAGATGATGGACCTCCATACGAAATCCTTGGCCCGTGCTTCGGTTATTTGCGCAACTGCCTCCGCTCGACCCATTTAGTGAAATAATCGATGGTGACGAATAAAATTTTGCTGTCCCGTGGCGAGCGGAAACGGGCCGAGGATGTCCATCCCCCATTTGGCAAAGGGCCAAGCTGAGGATACGGGAACCAGGTTGGCGAGGGGAGCCTCTGAATGTTTGAGTGCCTCTGGCATGGGTCGCAAGCTCGGACAAGGTCGTCTGCATCCTTCTGCATGGTCGGCCAATAGTAGCCTTGACGTAGCACCTTGTGACATAGGGACCGGCTTCCCAGGTGGTTGCCGCAAATCCCCTCATGCACTTCGCGGAGGGCATAATCTGCTTCAGACGGGCAAAGACATCTGAGCAATGGCATGGAGAAGGACCGTTTGTAGAGCTGATCGTCGATCAACACATAATGGGTGGCCTGCAGCTTTAGCCTTCTGGCTTCTCTCCGGTCGGACGGAAGTGACCCTTCTTTGAGGTACCTCAGAACGGGGTCGAACCATGATGGCTCGGCCTCAACTTGCATTACTCGGTCGGCTTCGCAACGCTGGGTCTCTCTAAGATCTCCAGGTGAAACTTTTGCTCGGTGTCCATATATTATCGTTGCCAACCGAGACAATAGGTTGGCACGGGCATTCTTAGATCTAGGAATCTGAATAATCTCGAATTCGGAAAATGGGAGAGTAGGCTCGAAACTCTTGGAGATATCGGATCATGTTCGGTTCCCGAGCTTCAAACTCCCCTCGTACATGACCTGCTACTAGTTGGGAGTCGGTGAAGGCATTAAGTTTCTCACCTTAAGGCTGCGGGCGATTCGGAGGCCGGCCAGCAAGGCTTCATACTCAGCTTCGTTGTTGGAGGCTGGGAAGGAGAAGCGGACGCCATATTCAAAGGTCGCCCCCTCCGACTGGTGAGAACCAAGCCCTCACCGGAGCGATGAGGGTTGGATGACCCGTCGACATGGAGGAGCCACCGGGCACCAGATTTCGATTTCTCAGGGGAGTCGGGGATGGAGTCATCCTCTGGGATGGTACATTCGAGGAGGAAATCGGCTAGCACCTGAGCTTTGATGGCCGGCGAGGCTGAAAATGGATATCATGCTCGCTCAGCTCGATGGCCCACTTAGTCATTCTCCCTGATGTCTCCGGGCGGTGGACCACCACCTTGATGGGTTGGTCAGTCAGGACTATCACAGAATGCGCCTGGAAGTATGGCCGCAACTTTCGAACAGAGGTGATCAAGGCCAACACCATCTTTTCAATTCGGTTATACCTTGTCTCCACGTCGCGGAGTAGCTTGCTGAAATAATAAATTGGCTTTTGAACCTTGTTTTCTTCCCTGACCAGTACCGAGCAAACGACACCTTCTGAAACAGCCAGATACAGGAATAGTGTCTCGCCAGGATTTGGACTGCTGAGGAGTGGGGAAGAGCCGAGGTACTTCTTGAGATATTGGAATGATTTTTGACACTCGGGGTCCACTGGAAGTTCTTAGCCGACCAGAGAGTTTTGAAGAAGGGGAGGCATCTTTCGGCTGAGCGTGCCACGAAGCGGTTGAGAGCCGCTATCCTCCCGGTTAGGCGCTGGACTTCTTTAATAGATGCCGGAGGCGCCATCTGCTGAAGAGCTTGGATCTTCTGGGGGTTAGCTTTGATACCCCGCTGGGAGACCATGAAGCTGAGGAACTTCCCAGAGTTCATGCCGAAGGCACACTTAGTCGGATTGAGCTTCATCTGATACTTGCGGAGTATTGCAAAGCTCTCGAGAGGTCCTCAACGTGCTGTGACGCTTCTTTGCTTTTGACCAGCATGTCATCGATATACACCTCCATGTTTCGGCCGATTTGCTCCTTGAATACTTTGTTGACCAGCCTTTGGTAGGTGGCTCTTGCATTTTTAAGACCAAAAGGCATAACATGGTAACAGTAAGTACCTCGGTCGGTTTTGAAGGTGGTCTTTTCTTCGTCTTCGGGGGCCATCCGGATCTGGTTGTAGCCAGAGTATGTGTCCATGAATTTCAGCATTTGATGACCCGAGGTGGCATCCACAAGTTGATCAATTCGGAGGAGAGGGAAGCTATCCTTTGGGCATGCTTTGTTGAGGTCGGTGAAGTCGATGCAAATCCGCCACTTGCCGTTCGACTTCTTCACCATGACGACATTCGATAGCCAGTTCGGGTAATTTACCTCATGGATGAAGTTTGCCTTGATGAGTTTATCAACCTCCTCTTCAATAGCCCTCTGCCGCTCTGGGGCAAAGCTCCTCTTCTTTTGCTTGACAGGCTGGTACATCTCGTCCATTAAGACGGTGGACAAGAACTTCGGGGCTGATCCCTGGCATGTCAGAGGCGGACCAGGCAAAGACATCAGCGTTGCTTTAGAGAAATTCGATCAACTCGTGCCGAGGTTTGCCCTTTAGCAGCGACCCAATCTTTATGGTTCGGTCGGGATGGGCCTCATCCAGCGGTACTTCCTCCAGTTCTTCGGCTGGTTCCCTCGTTGCTCGGCGAAGTCCTCCCGAGCGTCTAGCCCGTCAACCTCAGGGATCCTGGATTGAAGGCTGGTGACAAAACATTGCCGAGCCATGGTTTGGCTCCCTCGGACAACACCAATTCCTCGCCTGGTGGGAATTTCATAGATAAGTGCGGGATGGAGACGACGGCTTTGAGAGACATCAGGCCGGGTCTTCCAAATATAGCATTGTAGGGCGACCTGAGCTTTGTTACTAGAAAGTCTGTGTGAATAGTGGCTACAAGGGGCCAGGTTCCTGCGCGAACCGTTAAGGTTACGACCCCTTCCGGGATGATGACGTCGCCTGTGAATCCCATTAGGATGGAATCCACGGCTCGAAGGTTTTCCATGAGCAGTCTCATCTTGGCAAACACATCGAGGTACAAAACATTCACAGAACTTCCACTGTCAACGAGGATCCGGCTTACATCATAGTCATTTAAATTGAGGGATACAACTAGTGCATCGTCATGGGGGAACTGTATCCCTCGAGATCGTCATCGGAGAAGGAGAGCCCGCCCGTCCGTGCTTTCTTTGGCGCCGATCCTCCGTCATCATTTCTGGAGCTCGAGCCGCCAGCCTCTTCAATCATGTTGATATGGCCGATCACGGGCGGATTGGGAGGAGGAGGAGGCTGCTGAGGCTCGGGCTGGCGGTCACCTCCTTGCCCTGGTTCAGGCGCCCTCCTGAACTGATTCAGCCGGCCTCGCTGGATCAGCCTCTCAATTTTATTTTTCAGCTGCCAGCATTCCTCAGTGTCGTGGCCGTGCTCCCAGTGATAGCGGCAGTATTTGGTGGGATCTCTCCGAGTTGGGTTCCCTCGGAGAGGAGTTGGCCGGGGGAGCTGGCGCTCTATCTCCATGAGGATCTGCGCCCTAGGCACAGTTAGCAGAGTGTAGCGATCGAACCACCTGGGCGGGCTCCGGGAGTAATTTCTTGGCGGCGGTGGGGGAGCTCTTTGGCAACGAGGTGGACTTGGCTGACGAACGTCGGTGCCTATCGGGACCCTTGGGTTCTTTCTTCTTTGCCAGCTCGGCGCGGGCAACTCTCCGTGATTCTTTGACCCTGGTGTATTTGTCTGCCAGGGCCATCATATCGGAGAGGTTTGGGGGGTAGCTGACTTCATCGCTAGGTAGAAGTCGCTCTCCTTCGAAACTTCCCCCGCCAAGGTAGACATAGCCACCTCATGATTAAGGTGGTCCACCTCTAGCATGGCCTTGTTGAAGCGGCCAAGGTAGTTTCTCAAGGACTCCCCCTCTCTCTGCTTAACTTCGGAGAGGGAGTCGGATCTTTACCGATGACGGCGGCTACTAACGAACTGGCCAATAAAAAGACAGCTCAGCTCGTCGAATGAATCAACGGAACCTGGTTTCAAGGCGTTGAACCAGGTTCGGGTAGATCCTCTGAGGGTGGAAGGGAAGGCGCGGCAAAGGATCGCGTTGGATGCTCCGTGGAACATCATTATTGACCGGAAGCTGCTGAGATGATCGTCCGAGTCAGAAGAGCCATGGTAGGGCTCGATGGCGGGTAGTTTGACATGGGAGGGAATCACTTCCTCCATGATCCCTTTGGAGAAAGGGATGCCCTGCTCCACCTTGGGTTGGGGCGGATGGGCCTGCTTGGCGGCGTCTAGCTCCTGACGCATCTCCTAGATTTATCGATGGATCTCCTCTTCAGAAGTAAGAGGAGGAGCTGGGCGGGGAGAGCGCAGGGACGGCGTTGAATCATGGTGGGAGGACACCGGGGAAAGGGTCCGGGCTCGTCGAGATCTGGGTGGATCCCTGTTACAGCCGCCTCGCAGGACCGGTTTGTCCCCTTTGGATAGGTGTGGGGGGTTCGTGGCTTCATGCGACCAGAGGAGGAGGTGGTCGGAGAGGAAGGAGCTGCGGCCTCCCCATGAAGGTGTGAAGCATGGGCAGCTGCGAAACGCTCCTAAACAGGTGGGTCAGGGCTTGGACCTGTTGGACCAGCATGGCAAACTGGTCCTGGGTCACCGGGATGGCCAGTGGTGATGGGGTCTCAACTGGCGGAGGTTGCGGTGCCGTATTGCCTATCGGATCAGGTCTTTGAGCGACGACCTGGTCCTGGGCTTCAGAGGTTGCTCTTCTTCGATTTGCCATTGGAGAGGTTCTACTCCAGATCGAGATCTTGTCTCCTTTCTTCAAGTTTTAACGGGACTTGAGGCCCTTCCTCTAGCGCCAATCTGTCGCCGCCGGGATCTATCCTCCGACTCGGGCACGGTCGCTCTCCTGGTCTGGGCTTCCTCCTAGGCGGACCTGCACAGAAGTCCTCGCGCGAGAGGCGTTGGGGGTGGCCCTCCGTGGAAGACCCTCCGACGCTCAAGTCAGTGGGGATCGATGATCAACAGAAAATGGGGAGAGGATCTCTCCGGGAAGTCTCTCCAGGGGTGGCCAATCGGAAGCTCCAGGGAGCGCTGACGAGCAGTGGAGGAGAGTGAGAGTGAGCCAGGGGCCGTGAATGCATACTTGAGAGAATCTGGGGGTGTCGCATTTATAGGCAATCACTTGGATCTTGAGCGCCTTCTGGAAGGCTCGAAGGTTGTTAGGATATGGGAATGAATCGAATCAGGCCGTTATAAGGCCGATGGGATCCGTATCTTGTTCGTTGAGGGATCGACGGAGTAGAGCTCTTTGATGGCCTGAGATCTGATAGATGTGTAGGTCCCAGGTAGTTATATTAGGTCCTAGACCACTCTTCAACATGATTCTTTGTTTGGGATTTTGTTACGATAGGCCTAGGCTCTCCCGCGTCGGGTTCCACGGAGATGAGTATCGAGTCATGGACTGTTCATAGGAGTCGAGCTGTGGAAGCTCGAGGAAACCGAGCTTCGGGAAGCTCGGAGAAGGCGAGCCACTGGAAGCTCGGGGGAAGCCGAGCCATGGAAGGCTCGGGAAAACCGAGCTATAGGTAGCTAAGGGAAGCCGAGCTATAGGTAGCTCGGGGAGAAGCGAGTTATAGGAAGCTCGGGGGAGCCGAGCTATGGGCAGCTTGGGGAGAGTCGAGCTATAGGTAGCTCGGGGAAGCCGAGCTATAGGTAGCTCGGAGAGAAGCGAGTTATAGGAAGCTCGGGGGAGCCGAGCTATGGGTAGCTCGGGGGAGCCGAGCTATGGGTAGCTCAGGGGAGCCGAGCTATGGGTAGCTTGGGGAGAGTCGAGCTATAGGTAGCTCGAAGAAAGCCGAGCTACGGGAATCTCGGAGAAGCCGAGCCATGGGAGGCTCGGGGAAAACAAGCTGTGGGAAGCTCGGGAAAGCCGAGCTATAGGTAGCTCGAGGAAGGTTGAGCTATAGGTAGCTCGGGAAGCCGAGCTATAGGTAGCTCGGGGAGAAGCGAGTTATAGGGAGCCGAGCTAGCGAGCTACGGGAAGCTCGGGGAAGCCGAGCTATAGGTAGCTCGGGGAGAATCGAGCTATAGGTAGCTTGAAGAAAGCCGAGCTACGGGAAAGCTCGGAGGAAGCCGAGCCATGGGAGGCTCGGGGAAAACAAGCTGTGGAAAGCTCGGAAAGCCGAGCTATAGGTAGCTCGGGGAAGGTTGAGCTACGGGAAGCTCGGGGGAGCCGAGCTACATGTAGCTCGGGGAGAACCGAGCTATAGGAAGCTCGGGGAAGCCGAGCTATAGGCAGCTCGGGGAGAGTCGAGTTATGGGTTGCTCGACCTATTGGATCATATTAGTTTAGCTCGTTTCTCGGGGGCATGTCGTAGTGGACGGAGGGATGGGGCTGATCTTAGCCCCTTAGCATAGTTATCAATGCAATGACGATTCTATCCCTCAACACTAATATTTAATTTCTAGATGCCATTACCATCTCTCTAATAATATTTTGCTTTTTCTAAATTAATTATCTTTTTCTACATGAATCATGTCATGATTGAACCTAACTCGAGCAATACCAAGTGCTATGTGTGCAAATATTACATGCACTTTCAAGTACTTTAGGTGTCATATATTCTAATCATACTAGTTATGCTATAAAAAATTTGAAATCAGGTTTGTGCAAGGATAAGGATTAGGAACGAATCAATCTTTTAAGTAATAAATCAAAATTTTGGGCAAAAGATTTTTGTTGCAACATAAAAAAATATTAGATGTAGATAAACCTAATAAAACCATTTTCATTCCAGGATTTCAAAATCTCTAAGTAATAAAACCATTTTCATTATGAGGTCTCTTCCAAATTTTATTTCTCCTATTTGATATAGCTTTCAAATTTATTTCATATTAGAATTATGATAAGTTATTTTACTTGATGCTATAAGAAAACATTTAAGATAATAATTTGTATAAATTTTAAACACTAATCAAGATCACACTAATCATGATATATCTAACTACACCAATAGAAGTGGTGGTAAGTTAAAATCTTAAGAATAAATTTGGTAAGGGGAGGAGGGCTGCATTGTAAAAGATGAGATATAGTTTTACCAATATGATGATAAGGTTTTGCTAAGCTCTTTTAATTTGAAAGGCCAAATAGATATGTGTGTGTGTGTAAAGTTTTGTTTCAGCCAAAGATAACTAATCATTAATATTCTAAATTTAAGTTAATGTAAACCCGTTGATAATTCTTCAATGTGAGCATGGTAGAATACCTTTCTAGCCTTATGTCTACCTTTTTACACTCAAAGAAAGGAGTATTAGGAGGTCCCAAAGTTTTCTCTAAGGAAAACCCACTAATGCTCAAGTTAGCTATGTGGATAAAGAGGAATCATAGGACCTTTAAAAGAAATGCCTAGGACTTAAGCAGAGAGAGAGAGAGAGAGAGAGAGAGAAGAGAGAGAATTGAGGAGTTATTTCACCTGGATTCCTAAAAGATGGCTTTCTCCGACCATCTTCCCCTACTTAATCATTGCATCTGTTTTTAGGAAATTCTATAGAGGTTCTACTGGATTTTAAAATTTATTATGGAAACTGGCCCCCCTAAAACAAAAAACCCCCTCTCCCCCTCTCTCAAATTCTAGAAAATTATATAGAGGTTCCATTGGATTTTAAAATCTGTTATGAAAATTGGCCTCCTTAAAACAAAAAATTTAAAGATAATAATAAAATTAAGTAGCTGCTCTCTTACAAAAGGTTCTGGCTCCCACATTGTGTCTTCCTTTTTCCTCTCATGCAAAGTGATGAGACGAAAAGTTGTCTGATGACGGAGACAAAGATGGAAGAAAGAGGGGACGTGCTCGACCTCTTACTATTTCTTTTTTCCTTACCTTTTTAGTGGGAAAAATAGGTTTTCTCATTATTCATTTCATAAGAAATGAATATATAAATATATTAGTAAACTTAAGAAATACAAGTTCTCCCAAAGAGAACCAAATCATAAGCATATTTTACATTGGTTCCTTCCTGCTGAAGCTAACATCACAAAGAATCTGAGAAAGACGTGGAATGGAAGAATCTCTGAAAATTGTGTCATTTCTTTGTGCCGTTCAGACTGTTGCGAAGCCAAGTGTGGAGAAAAGGAATGTAAAGTTTGGCCATCTTCTCTGATTTTCTCTGCTAATAAACAGGGTAGCTCTTTTGGCCTCCCTTATATCAAAAAATAAAATCTGCCGTTAAGTTCCTTCTTTTGACAGCAAGCCAGCAAAAGAGCTAAACCTCTTCTGGAGCACTGGCTTTCCATAATTAAGAAGATTCAGACATGAATTCCACCACAATTATAAAGGTGATAAAAGGATCTAACAGTAAATGAACCAGATGGAGTTAATCTCCGCACCAAAGTATCAAGAGAATTTGAGAGAAAGATACCTCGTAAAATGTCGATAATGCTGGAAAATTCTCTAACCAATCAAACATCTAGGTCTCTTCTAATTGCAAAAGACCTGTTCCAGATGAATTCTATTTTTCATTTCTTTTACCAGACTGGTGCAAGTTTTCTATCTTCACATCCATTTCATGGCTTAGATCAGTATTTAATCATTTATATGGCGTGCTTTATTTTGTCGATTGCAAGAAGAGAATCTGAACTCTCCCAGTTCCATTGTGAGATATGACATGCATGGAGGCTTCCTCGGTAATAACTAAAGTTGGACTTCTCACTTTCGAGTTTTTTCTTTTTTTCCCTCCCTAAGGTAAGCCTGAGATTAAGTCATCTAAAGGGTGAAATCTATCTTAGATTTTCAGTATCTTAGCTGGTATATAATGCATGAGATGCAGCAATCAGCAAACACCTGATCAGTGATCTCAGATTTAACTGTCCCCCTGGCGGGTCCCACTCGCATGGATGAAGATTTCAAGAACAGATCTGAGCCGTTCAAAGAGTCGAATTGATCGTCCAGTCAGTCGAAGGATTGGTGGGTTGTCTGATACTTCAGTGATTGAGGTTGGGACGGTGGGAAGCTGATCAACTAGAGATAATATCATAATAACGTTCAGCCGCCTACTTTGACCGGGAATTGGCAAATTGGCAGACCTTGCGACCACACTATGACCGTCAGTTTGACATCAAATGGCCAGAATGTTGGTGGGTATGTCTGGCAGATGGTGGCTACCTACTTGAATCAGACTGAGGCTAGAGTTATACTCTATGTCCTTAAGACAATTTCGTCCCGCAATGGTGCTCACGGTCAGTATGACGATTGTCTCCCAGGATACAACAGTCTCCTTTTGATGAAAGCAGCACTACAATTCACCAAAATAATCGAACCAAGAATGCAACTCTCTTTTCAATGCACTATTGCTATACTATCCTTAGGAAAGTATGCAAATGCCTAAGAGAGAAGAAAACAAGAATTGATTCAAATTGAACTCAATTCGGAATGGCTTGGGATGAATGAAATGCTTAGGTCTAGGGTCCTATTTATAGGTTTTTAGATGCCCTTTGGAAGCAACCTTATGCCTCTTGGAAGCAACCTTATGCCCCTTGGAAGCAACCTTATGAATTAAATTAATTCGAATTCTTTTGATCAAAGGATGTTTGATAAGCCCATTCACTTCGTGATTTTCAGATCATGTTATCAGATAAGCCTTTTCAGGCTGTGATCTGAAGATCTGAAGATCAGATAAGCCCTTTCATAATTGTGATCTGATGATCACGTTATCAGATAAGTCTTTTCACAATTGTGATCTGATAATCACGTTATCAGATAAGTCTTTTGACATGACTTATCTACAACCGTTTGATTGAAGGGACGCCTTATCATCAACGGTTCGATTGACTTATCATTTGATCGAAGGGACACCTTATCAACGGTCCTGATGGTCAACCGTTGACCGGTCAAACGTTGACTGGTCAACCTTGATCAATTGACTGGTCAACCTTTCAACGGTCAAATCATCAACGGTCATGATCAATCCTGATCAGCGATCACCAATGGTTGTGATCAATCCAAGTCATCGTTTGATCTCAGCCCCTCATCTCAATCCTGATCAGTTTCTACCGTCTGATCTTCATCATCAAAAAGATTAAAGCCCCTCAAGCTCCTCGCGACGATGCGTACGTGCGAAGTGCAAAGTGCGCCTACAAAGCGCCCATTGCGCCCTTCGCACACGCGCGTGCGCGTGCGCGTGCGCGTTCGCATCACCCTCAAGCTCTCCTTCTATGGTGAGCCGAAGGAACACAAGCTTAAGGAGGAGGTTTCCATATAAGTGAACCTTCCTTCCTTGTTCTTTTCGATGTGGGACTAAATGTCCCCGCAATTTCTCATTCACATACATAAGGGGTTAATGGGCTTTCAAGGCCCATTAGGGTTTTCATGACCTATTTTGGCCCATTACCCAACAAATAGATCATGATTTGCAAGACCTTCCTCTTAAGAGATCACAGACAGTTGGAGACAGCAGGAGCCAGGAGCTCTAAATTAACATGGGAACAGCTAATAAATTCACTGACTAATTTTACGGATGGTGGTGATGCCTCTTATTTTATTTGTCCCTGATGGTTTAAGAAAGAGACTGCAAGGGTGAAGAGATTGTCTAAGAAGAATGAATCCAGGGTTATTATATATAAAGAATCAATTACCAATCATTCTGTCCTTTCGCTTCCATGGAACCATTCAATGAATAAATTGAAATGGGATTGTGCATGGATACAGAAGAAATCATTTGAGACATCAATCATAATAAGTAAATATGCGAGATGCCACAGATCCAATCTGCTCTACTTGTAGCCAGTAAACCGAATCAGATCAATAGACATCCATATCGAGGGGAACTGGGTAATGGATCCCAATAAAACGCCTCAGTTTTACAGTTGTTTTGGCCCCTTGGTTTAATCCCCACAACGAGTGGTAGAAACGCAAGCCCCCCCAAAAAAAAAGACACATGGGATGGTGATGCTCTTGTAATAAAAATTTACTACTGAAACAAAGTTACACTGAAATGTTATAAAACGAAAACAAAATGACAATGAGCTCACATTGCCATCTAACCAGATCCATTTGGCAGTCGATCGTCCTTCTCGGTTGGAATGGAATCACGAAGATGGAAGACTGGACTTGTTGGTGGTCGAGACGGCGGCAAACGGTCGGATCTTTTTGCTCCGGCAGTTGACGGCGGTGAGAGCTGAGGAGAAGAAGGTGCGGAGGACTCGCCTGAGGACCAGCCCTCGCCTCGGAATATAACGGGGGTGGGAGCCCGGCGCCGGTGACTTGGATTTTGGCTTGAGCTGAGAGTTGTCGGCTACGACGGCCATCGGGATCGGAAAACGGTTGCTGAACGCAGTCGAGGAAGGTGCGGCGTTGGATTGCGATTCTCTTGCTGTCGTGGAGGCAAATGGAGAGGGGCTGGAGAATCCTCGCCGCGCGTGTAAGATTACCACCGGATACTCCGGCGATCAAGGGCCACCGGCCTCGAGGGTGTCTTGAACTCAACTGGCCGGGTTCGAACGACCGGTGAATGTCTTCTCGAGCCTTTTTAAAAGAAAAAAAAAAAGAAAAAAGAAATCATGTGGGTCCCACAGGTGGTTGACTTCTATGATTATGGGACATTGTGAGGATATGATTTGGGCGATGCTTTTCCGACCATTGAGTGGCAGTCGGCCTGATCTGAATCGCAGTAGATCTTTTGTTGACTGGTTGCTTGGATTGCTCAACTAAAATGCATCTAATTGGTGGGAGGAAAAAGCCAGCTTTAATGAGCAAGATGCTTCGATGTTGCTTAGGAGAAGGGGTAAGCTACTTGTGAAGGGCTTTTGCCTGATCCAAGCAAATCTAGATGCATTGTTAGGTGAAGGGTAGCTACATGGGAGACTGAGACTGACCTATTTGATCAGGTATGCTCAATAAGTCTCTAAAACTTGATCTGAAGCTCTTTTGGTCTTAGGCCAGAGGTCAACTTCAAGTACATGAGCTGATTTCTAATGCCAGAGTTACATAAGAATTTGCACGAACAATGAATTTAAAACTAAGGAAGAGGACCAATGCGCCCAACAGAAGCAGCTCGCAGCTGATTTCATGAAACAATTGAACCCACCCTTGCATGAATGGACTCATAATCCATTTGCAGTAGCCATTGAAATAAGAGTTGAGCTTTAGGCCTGCAGTCAAGAAGAATCTTTGGCCATTACTTTGACCTATATCCTCTAATCCTTTGAAGGACCAAAAATGTTACAATCTTTTCATCCTTTGGTGAAGCAAAAGAAAAAAAAAAAATCTTTTTTTTTTTTTACAGGGAATCTTGGTGCAATCTTTAATTATGTCATAGTTAAACAGTACTGAGAGCGATTGTTGCTGCTAATTTGTCGTTTATACGAAAATAAATTAGGTCCAACAATTCAAAGAAAGGAGAAGCTCCACGATAGGATGGTATGCAGGCTTCGATTGCAATCATTCTGTTCACGATAAGCTCGGCCCGCTCCAGCTGGCAAACGTCTTTGTGAAAATTGAGAAAGAGACGGCATCTTTATCTTTTACCAATTTTAATAAGCAAGTTTGCCATCTTTATGTCGTGCCGTCAGATTCTCATTCTTAAAGCGTAATGCGCGCGGCAGGGGAAATGTTTACGCCGTCCAATCAATCTTCTGGCCGTGGGACCGCATCGCATCAGAGGCTTGCGTCGGTGCGCTAACGTCGCATTGCGTCAGTGCGCTAACGTCACAACGCAGCTCGCAACGCCGCAAAGGTCGTTCCACCAAAGAAACGGCCGTTACGTGATACCCTCCCATCGTTTGGTTTCATATTAAAAAATTATAAAAAGATTGAATAATTTATAATTAATTAAAAAAATATTAATTAATTTTTTTTAATTATAATGATCCAAGTAAACGTGAATCTTATTCATCTTATTTGTTTTTTTAATAAAATAAATTCGTGCGTTTGTGGACTTAGATCTTTACGTTATGGTATTAGAGCTATGCATCAATATTTATAGGATGGAAGACCTTTTGAATATATGGGAATGCGATCTTATGCCTCTACGATGAAAACATTATCTTTGTAAGGGGGTAAATTGTGATATCCTTTCATTTAGTTTTACATCGAGAAATTGAGAAAAAAATCCTTTGAAAGGGATAGATTGTGATATCTTTCTATTTAGTTTCACATCAAAAAAATTAAGAAAAGATTGAATAATTTAGTTTAACATCAAAAATTAAGAAAAAATTAAATAATTTATAATAAGTAAAAAAAGATAAACAAATATTAATTAAATTTTTTTTAATTATAATGATTCAAATTGATATGAACCTCTTTCTTGTAACAAAATAGAAAGAGCGAGGACGGCTACGAGATAAGGCTTGGTAGGACGGCAGAAGGCTAGCCGTGAAAGGCCTAGTTGTTAAAAGCAATAACTTAACCATAATTTTGTAAAGTATTGATTTAGGGTGTCGATTTGAGGTATAGCATCTTGCTTTGGTCCAGCTGCGCTGGCATCGAAACTCTTTGTTCAGCCGTTTCTAGAATATCTTTTATACCAAGCATATTTGGATGAATAACATGGCACTCAAATGGATTTAGTTGAGCACAAAATCATTGTAACTCGATTAGACAGACAAGATGGATTGTTGGACGACTATTAGTTATTCTTTTTGCCTTTTTGGTATCCAACATCTTATCACCCTGTTAACATTCTTCCCTTGCACATCAGAAGGATTCTGGAATCAATTACAAGTGTTTTTTTTTTTCCAGATGTATTGATTATTTATGATCTCTCATATTTGATTGAGATTATACAAGTAAATAGATGGCTACCAGCTACCTAAGCTATCAACCGTTAATTATTTCAATGAAAAATTTAGGCTTTGTTTGGTTCATGAACCAAAAAATTATTTTTAAGAACATGGATTGTATATAAAAATTTGATTTGTATTTGATTAATTTTTAGTATTCAAGAATACATTGGTTTGGTATTTTTGAAAACTATTTTTGAACTTAAAAATAGTAAAAACATATTTGGTTGCTGTTAAAGGGACGAACAAGTTAAGGACGTACACACTAGAATCCTGATCCAGAAGAAGCCAATGAAGCATAGATCTGGAACTACCAAACTGTCCCTTTTTTGTTGAAGATTTCGAGGCATAGCACAAGCGGATGCCAATAAAGCATAGATCGAAGAGAAAGGAAGCTGCAGATGGCACGAAGAAAGGCATCAGCGAATCGTGTCGAGAGAGGTCGCAGGGAAAATGAAGAAGGTAAATTTGTGAGTTTTGAGCATTTTGAGAAAAAAAGAATAAAATCTAAAAAATGTCTGAGATAATCCGAAGAAAACATCGTTTCAACATTTTTAAATTCATTCGGATTTTTAGGATCGTTTTGAAAAAGTATTTTTGAAAACGATCCGATCAAACACATTTTTCATGCTATGGATTAAATTTTTTATTTTTGAAAATAAAAAATCCAATCCAAATCGCCTGCCAAACAGGCCCTTATTAATTTCATTTATCTTTCTTTTTTAGAAAAAGCTAGGGAAGGAATGCTCTCCCATATTAATTTACTATATTATCATAAATTGAAAAAAAAACTATAGACTATTTAGGAGGGTTAAGATAGAGAAAAGTAGATTACAAAAGCTCATATGAAAGTTTAAGTATTTTACAAACTATAGACTATGTAATGAATAGTTGATCTTAGTACTTTCTCTAAGTTATTTGTACTCTCTTCCTTCTCCATGCTACCCAAAGATGGTTAAGACTGAGTAGCAGGTGATTCAACCCTAAAGCATCAACCAAAGCCTCCAATATGGACCTCGTAAAAGGGTATGAGATAACAAGTGGTTCATAAATTCTTGATCAACCTCATATAAGGCACACTCACTACTTATTAAAGGACCTTAACTGATGGATTAGGTTAGTACAAACACTATCAGTATATTGCAATGAAAGAAATAAATTTTTTAAATTTTAAAATTAGATAAATAAGTTTTAAATCACATCAAAAACTTATTTACTCAGTAATGGCATGATCAAAGATCAGATCTAATGCAGCAAAAAAAATTAAACATAAATTTTTGCCTCAGCAAGTTGAAATATGCAATTAAAATTTATCCTATCGGATCACTAGGTTCCAAACTAGAGCCGTCACACGTTCGGCCTCTATGAATATCCATGCTGGGATAAAAACTCCTCAAAATGAATGAATCACTGGGTGTTAGCGCCTTGCAAATCCTTTGATGAAGATGGTTCAACAAACTCTTTACTGAATCAACCTTCTTGTGCATGATCTCCTTAATAGAAACTTGTCTCTTGTTTCTACCTAATAAGAACTAATCTAGTGTGAAAGAATAGAAGAAATGGAAACTTCTCTAAGCCTAAGGGATCTTCTAATCTATGCAAAGCCTCATGCCATACAAAATAAATTTATTCACATGCACCTCTCTTTGCTAGGCTAAGGACCCTTTATATAAGCTTCCAAGAGTAACTCAAAAGTCTTCTTCCATTATGAAAGCAATTAATGTTATAATTAATTTTAGGTAGTTCAAAAAGTCTTCTATCATAATGGTTATTACCAAAAAGCAATCTAAAGGCCATCTTTTCATTATGAAGACTATTAATGATAATTATTATCTTAAAATTTGAAAATGCCAAAACCCTTTACTTATCCCCACACCAAATAAGTTGATAAGATTTTTATCATCTCTTTACATTAAATGAGAGCTTGAATTTAATATACATTAACCACTCTAGTAACACCAAAAGTTTTACATTGAACCACCTTAAGAAGACTAAGGTCTTACGTTAAAAAAGAATTTAATATGCATTAATGTGAACCATCTTAGGGAGACCAAGAGTCTCAATCCACTAGTACTTTTCATTGAGGGTCAAATTCGAATCCAATTTAAATTGGATTTAAGTCCAAGCTAAATCTCATCACATGAGACTCATACTCGAGTTTCAATTGAGTCTTGGACAACTCAAATCAACTCTAAATATATTTGATCAAATCTAATTTGATATTCAAAGGAGATAAACAATAATTCAATTTCGTCAAATTGGGTCAGCAGTGATGCTGTTAGGCATAGTTGCTAACAATTAGCAACCAATCTTCAAGGAACTTGATCCAAAACATTAATCGAATCAATGTAAGGATTGAAGTAAGGAGTTCAACCCCTATTATGTGTGACTCCATAGATTCCAACCTGTTTGATTGTGAGAATAATCCCTAATCAACATTAGGGTTACACCAAAACTCTTTTTGGTGGGTCAAAACTATTTCGACTCATCTCAAACTTAAAATCAATGATCCTAATCAATTATAGTAAGCTTCTTATAATCCACCAGTGACACCTAGTAATATGTAGTGGCAAGCCAGCAAATTAGAAAAAGAATTCAGAATGTAGTTACTATATAGTATAGTCCTTCTATCAAGAGTCCTGATAGGATGTTAGATTAAGGATAACTTGTCAAACCCTAAGCACTGATCATATACAATATTTATCTGACTCGAGTTCAACTTGTAATTCTAAAGAAAACTCCTTTTCATTATCACCTGCCATGGCCATGGACTCATGAACTGAATCTCCTAAATAGCATAGGACTACTCTCTATCTACTAGGACTGATAGATTTCTCAAAAATACTTCTTACTCTTACATTAGGACCACTGCAGCCAACATATATAACAAAGTCCTTGATATTTAAGAGGATCAAGGCAATATGCAATCAAACTACAATAACCCTAGTGTGAGAAACCAAAGTACCATAGATCAAAAATCACTTGTACTACTACATTACGGAGAAGTTACTGATAAATGAGTAGTTATTCTACTAACTTCTTGTATGATCGTGCTTGGTACAATGTCAAACATTTACCAACATTCTCAACTTGGTATCTCATACCTTATACAAGATACTCGTATCAAGGCAATCCATTATTCAATCCGATTGGATCGATCACCATCTTTGTGATTGATCAATTGATTATGAGTATTTTAGGAGTTAATCTATTATGACATGTGTCTCAAATTTTTAACTCTTAAAAATATATGTCATTGTCTATCAACCCAAGGATAATACATGATACATCAACATGTATGAAAAATGCCGAATTTTATCAATATGATCATGATCATGTATAATGAAAGTTCTGAAATAAAATACAATATGTATGCCAACAATTGACTTTTTAGGGCGCTCATCTAACACTTATCCCCCAACCTTTCTTAGCTAGTATATCTTCATTATGCAATTTATTTAAAAGAGCTAATCAGAAGAAAAAAAAAAAAAAACCTAACTTTCTTAAGAAAAAATGCTTACCATATTTTAATATAAAATGGGTAAATGATACCGTAATGGTTGATGAATCTAAAAAGAAATCCATTGAACTTATTGTTTCAGTTGAGTTTTTAAACCAAACATCGAACTTTGGTATCAAGTAAACTGCAGAAAGCAACTTAGAAGCTATTCTAGCTATTGAAATGATAAGGATAGAAGGGGGGGCCAAATAGATAGATCCTCCACTACGATGCCTTGCGGCTCCAAAGTGAGGCTTCAAAATCATTTTAGAGGTGACAAGGTCGTAGAGGTCCTCAAAGACAAGGGCAAAAGGGGATGGAGCAATCCAGCTACCTTTCCCAAATCTTATATTCTTGTTACTACCAAGTCTAAAGATCAAATAATTCTAGAAGGGATCTAAGTCTAGACAGATGTCCTTCCATATATTGGCAATGCTTTTTGCACTACTCTCTTCCTTTGCATAGTGAAGTGCCCTCTTGAATAGTAGGCTCTAGAGATAAGTTTTGACTAAATAGCTTTCTCCTCTTATAGGTTGTTTACAAATTTTCAAGCTCAATCAACAATGCCTAGCTCATACTCTTGATACTTGAATGCGCAAACCACCTTCTCTCTTATCTTCATGAACCATCTTTTAGTTGACAAGACAAGTGAATCCACTGATTGAGTCTTTCTCCTTCCAAAGGAAAGCCCTCCTTGACTTATCTATCCTCCTCTTCAACTATTTGGAAGTTTAAACGTAAAAATGATGTACATTGGGAGCATTGTCATGATAAAATTGATGAGACAACGTTTATTACTAATAGAGAGCTATCTTTCTTTTCATGACATTAACATCCTTTCTATCTTTTCGAAAAATGGCATCCAATATTATTTGAAGATCTTACATTCATAGAGAGGTAGACTAAGGTAGGTTAAAGGGAGACTCCCACACTTGTAATTCATAACCATAGTAAAAGACTAACCCACTCCTTCTACGTTTAGGCAAATCACAGATCTTTTATAGAAATTGATCTTGAAGCCTAGCATATTTTTAAAGGCAAGAAAAAATGCCTTTGCTACAGTGAGACTCTCCTTCTCAACAGAACAAAATAAAAGACAGCTGTCAATGAAATACAAGCTCTTGAAATCAATGTAAGGAGAGCTATCAATACCTTGAACAAGATTGATTCACCCTATCTACTTCAATAACATACTAAACACATGTACAACCAAGATAAAGAAGGCTAATAATAGTGGGTCTCCCTATCATAGCCCTTATTTGCATTTGATCCATCTACTTGGATAGTCATTAACTATCATACCTATTTCTGCTGAGCAAAGCAAGGAGTAAATCCACTTAGTCCATTAGGAGAGGGAATCCATGAGCCACCAATATTCCCATGAGAAATTCTTAATTAACTCTGTCAAAGACTTTTTAAAGTCAAGCTTGTAAAGAACTCTTTGAGAACTAGTATGCCTATAGTAAGCCAAATTTCATGCATTGTAATTATTAATTTCATTTATCACATCAATATAAGGTGTTATTTTTGTTGGGTTCCGGTCATGTAGCGGAAGGCTGGATTTCAAAAAAAAAGTTAACCTTGAAACCCTAATCAACCAAAACCTTAGACCCAAGACCTCTTGATTATAACAATTAATTAGTCATAAAATGTAACATATATGTAGAGGAACATACCTTAGTACTTGGTGAAGAAAGAAGGAAGCCGGTTATCCAATCTTTTTCACTAGGCGCCCAAGTATTCGCCCTCCAATGGTGATCCACACGAGAATTGGATCAAAGATATGCTCATAAGCTTGACTTAAACCTCTTTTTAGCTTCTTGACTTATTGGCTTGGCTCTTAGGACCCTTTTACCTTTTTTTTAAGCCTAATAAAACTTGTATAGGCTAAGAAAAGAGTTGTCCTAAATTGACTAAGGCTTGTAGAAAGGAGAGAGGGAGAGAGAAGACTCTTGTCTTAACAAGGATTACTAAAAATTATCCGATGCTATCCCATATGTGTCACCCCCTTTAAATAGTGATTGGAAAGACGTCAAATGAAGGGATACAACCCATTCCACGTCCTTCTGAAAGGATATAAATTTTTAAATTCATTTCAATTTGAATCAAGGGACACATCGTTATAATTTTCTGCACATTTTTCCTACGCGCGGCACACTTGATGGGATGCTTTTGGCATCTCATCTTAAATCAGATAGCCTCTGATTTTGCCATGTGTCAAGATAAGGTTCTCCATGTTTATATGGACTCTTAAATCCCCAAAAGATACGCCTTCTAGTGCCTTAAATCAGAAGGACTTTTAGACGCCTCTTGAAAATTCTGCACACACACAGTTTTCCTTTCGAGAGTCCCATGTCTCTTGGACTCTATTAATTCAACCTTATAGAATACAATAACATCTAGATAAGGTTCTTCACGTTCAATGGACTTATAAATCCCAAAAAAAATGTGCCTCCTAGTACCTTAAATCAAAAGGACTCTTAGGCGTCTCTTGAAAATTCTGCGCGCGCATAGTTTCCCTTCCGAGAGTCCTATATTTCTTGGACTCTATTAATTCAACCTTATCCAATCCAATAAATGGTTGATCAGGTCAGAGGTTATCCCAAATTAATTCTAAAATTAATTTGGATCAATTAATTAAGCCGGTTCAAATCAATTTCGATCCAAATTGGAGCGATAGTTAGCCACATGTGCTAGCATGCTGATTGGCTAACAAATTGAATTAATTAATCTTATTAAAATGATTCTTTGATCAATTTCCTTATGTGTGTGACCCATTGGGTTCCTCATCTAGCCAGCATTAGGTCTAGGTTTAAGTCGATTTAGTTCGATTAGAAACTGACTAACCAAATTAGATCAAATCGTGCTAACCCTAGTTGCCAATTTGAACCATCTTTCAAATTGACTCATGAATTAAATAAATTTAATTCATGAAAACCTACAAGACATGATTGACATCTAGCAATGTATCATGCCTACCTAGAAGATGAAAAATTTAATAGAATTACCAAAATACCCTTCAGTGGCAAGTTACTGTGCAATTCAATCCTTCGATATTTCTTTATCCCGAATAAGTGATGGGTATGAAAAAATGTCAAACCCTAATATTTTATTCATTTGAATCTCAAATCAATAATAAAGACTCGATAAATAAAAATTAGAAACCTATTCTAATTTCATTTTGCTTTGATCAAAGACTTCTTGAGTCATCATATGATGAGA
Organism: Calamus simplicifolius; assembly: GCA_900491605.1. NCBI lineage: Eukaryota > Viridiplantae > Streptophyta > Magnoliopsida > Arecales > Arecaceae > Calamus > Calamus simplicifolius. The sequence goes on from UESW01004048.1 coordinate 879,476, forward strand.
TTACATGGGATTACTATTCCTCTTACTAGGAATGATCGATTCATTGTTGACCTACTCATAACCTTCATACACAATCCTTCATATCCATGAACACCCCGTACATGACTTAGCCATGAATGAGTATGAACTAAAACATAGATTCATGTGCATAAGATTCTATGGTAATCTCTGGTCTAAGGATCACTTGCACAACTCGCACTAAGAGAACTATCTTTTGACAAGTAAGTAAGATCTCCATAAGATGTTCTCAATGTGGATCAATTCAGTGAACTCATACCCTAATGAGCACCCACATCCTTATATTAGTTTCTATACACAAGTGGCTGTGAGACCAACCACCCTCTTTATTGAGCATACATAGAATGTGCCAGTCTTACCGATATCATCGATCCCCGACTCGATGATCCTTCGACTGGAAACATTTTAGATTAGAGTTTTTAGGAACTTAGGTTTCATCATTATAAACTTCATCATAACCCTAATTCCATTGCCCTAACCTTATGGGGTTCATCATAATCTTAATAAATATAAGACACAACATATGATGAATCGAAAAAAATGCCTTTTAATTGATAAAATATCATATAAGTTGAAAAAATTATAAAAATGCCCTTACATGATTGGCTTTTAGGGCACTACTCTTTCAATTTTGATTTTGGCATGACTCACAAGCATGCATTAGTCACCAAGAATGCGATTCATCCTAGATTATAATTTATCATTCCTTTAGCTTAGATAAATCTTGCAACAATAATGAAAAGTACCAACCTTTTTGTCCTACTCACTATACTAATTTATCTCTCACGGATAGGTAAGAAGTCTGATTGATTGAAAGAGAGTATTGAAGATTTTGGTCCTACTACTTTCATTACTAAACCTAGAGATGGAATAGATATCAATAACACATACCAGTAAAAAGACATCCTGCTCCAAATATAGAGGAGCACAAAGTCACTAGGTGTAGAACTGAAAAGGAAAAAGAAATAGTATACTCTGAAGTCTACTTTCCCAAATCTTGTGTGTAACTCTTACATTTTTCTTAGATTTTGGAAGAAAAAAATTGGTAATGAACTATCAACTTTTACCTACAAAAACATCATTACCCAAATCTTTTCAATGAAGATAGATAGGAGTGAAGTAAATAATAAAATTATTCAAGTGTAAGTTAGATATTTTCCGATTGTTATATTTTCAAATCATATCAACTTGTTCTAATATCAACATTAGCAACATGAAAAATATGAGAGCCCATGTTGATGATTGTTTAGTTCTTCTTCTATTATAGAGAATCAAAAAGATGAAATAATACTTTCTGATTAGCCTTTTTAGATAAGGCTTCTTCTATTATATAGAATCAAAAAGATGAAATAATACTTTCTAATTAGCCTTTTTAGATAAGGTCCAAGTTATGACAAATGTTATCAAAGAGGATAGAACTTATACTCATATAGGCTAAGGAACGCTGCAACTAAACTATATATATTTATGATTAGATTCAATTAGATTTGGGCATGGATTTGGATATGAACCATTAATCTAGTAAGAATGCTAAGTGCTTAAATGTGGAGAATATGTAAGAGCCCATGCTTGCAGGTATTCCCTCTCTTGGCAACGGTGGCAAGGTAACTCAAAAAGCTTGATGTGTTGCAATAAAATTTATCCTTCTTCATAACTTTGACTTTAAGAAGAGGTGGTTCAAGGGTTGGTGGCCTTATACTCATAAAAGCCAGCCCATTCTATTCCTCTCTTGTGTTAATTATTCTTAATCCTGCCCATCCTCCTCTCTACCTTAGTTTCTCTCTCTAGAACCTCCTTCTATCTCTTTCTCTCTTTACCTTCTCTCTCTAACCTTTTGGTTGAGTCGAATCAAGCTCCTATGGACACCAACTAAGGATCACTTCCTTGCCTCCACCTTAATCTTCCATCTAGCCTAACCCTAAGGCCAGAATTTTCATCCTAAATTTTTGAACATCCTTGGACCTCTCTGTATATCTTCCTTATTTGTATTGGCTTAATTTCATAGGTAGCAGTCTGGACCTACAAATGGCTAGCAAAAAATCTCTATGTGACCTGCTAATTAAGGTTATCAAGTGCAGCAGGTGGGCTTGCAATTAAATTATCAGTTTTGTTTTTATCCTTCAACGAAGATGAGGATCTTCTTACAAATTCACCTACATGAGTACGATGGTTTCATCTACACTATGCGGCCTAGATATGATAAATTTTTTAAATTAAGTATATTTTAATTTGCATAACTATAATATACTTGTTGCATTAAATAATTTGGAAAAAAATAAAAAATAAGGATAAATTAAAATTCGAGCATTAGACTAACCATGTAAGTGTTGTCAGCCCATAGGTTAAAGAGTAGTATTACCAAACAACAACAATAATAATAACAAAGCCCTAATCCTAACTAATTGGGGTCAGCTACATAAAGCTTTTATCTTCATTCAGCTCTATTCTACGTCATATTTTTTATAAGATGCAAAAATTCTAAGTCTTTCTTTATCACTTTCTTTTATATGATTTTTGGTTTACCTCTACCTCTTTTTTTCTCTATATATTTAGGTTACTCTCCTATATATGTGCATCTTTAAAGCTATATTGAACATATCCAAACCATCTAAATCATCAATTTCTTAATCTATCTTCAATTGGAGCCATCTCTATCTTTTTATGAATAATATAATTTTATATTTATTCTATCTTATATTACTATACATCCATCTTAATATTCTTATTTTTGATACATTCATCTTATGTATGTGTATTGTTCTAACTGCTCAACATTTTGTGTCATAAAATATAAATGGTTTTATAGCTATCCTATAAAACTTTTCCTTCAACTTGGTAGATATTCTATGATCACATAATATTTCAATTGCACTTCTCTATTTTATTCAACCTATTTTAATCTTATGAACAATATTATCCTCAATTTCTCCTTTCTTATGAATAATCAATCCTAAATACTAAAAATAATCATTTTTAGTAACTTCATGATCTTCAATTTGTACTTTACATTTATTTTTATTTTTAATTATACTAAAATATATTTCATATATTCTATCTTTATTCTATTTAATCTAAAACCTTTAGATTATAATGTATTTTGCTATAGTTCTAACTTATGACTAACTCCAGCTTTAGTTTCACCTATTAGCTAAACCACAAGCTAAAATATTATGTTGCCCATCATAGGCTAAAGTGCAATCATGGCTATATCCAATGTTAGTAAAAGGATATCCTGTCATACCCAATCCACAATAATAACAATAAATAGTTAAATATCGGTTGCATAAGGCATGAAATAATAGTGATGCTATTTGAAAAAATGGTTAGGTGTACAAGACTACTATTTGATTGCTCATGATTGAATGGTTGAGTATTTAAGTACCAATTGTTGGCCCAGATGGCAACCCAAGAGGGAGGGATGAATTGGGTTCTTAAAAAAAAATTAACTCTTTTAGAACTATTTGCTTTGATATGAAAGAGATTGAGTGCAAAGTGTAAATAAATGCTAATCACAAATAAATGAGATAAAGAGAGACAAAGAAACAAAGCACGGCAAACACAAAGATTTTATAGTGGTTCGGTGTATCCAACACCTATGTCCACTCCCAAACTTCACTTGGGCCCACACTATAATCCACTTGATTACAGTCGAGTTGTTTTACAAGTTCACAACTCAAAACTTATTGTTTTCTCCAGGATCACAACGAACCCAGCTGGTTTTCCGGGCTCACCAGCATAAAACCCAAACACAAACTATCCTTAGTTTGTACCGAGGTATACTACCTTCACTAATTCAATCCCCTGATTGAATTAGACAAACTATAAATCAATTAAGAATTTGTAACAGTAATAGCTCCTTAATTGAGCAAATGAACAAAATAAGTAAATGAAAATAGAAAAGCCTGATTTCTGAAGTAATGTAGGGCTTGAGCTTTTCTTCTCTTCTCCTTCTCTTTTGAATTGAATGGAATTAGAGCACTTGAAGAGATTTTGGTGAAGACATAGTTGAAGATTTAGGGCTTTTCTTCTTCTTCTTTGAAACTTGGGAACTCCTTTGAAATAACTCTTTTGGCTCTTTTGGATTCCTCTTCTAACTCTCAATAGTAGATAAGCTTTGGCTCAGAAAATTTCTTAAAGAAGGATTTTTGATTTCTCTCTCTTTTCTTTTTGTTTTACTGTATTTTCCGTGTTCTTCGTTCTCCTCTTTTTTAAAAATGATTCAATCCTATTTTATAGGCGTTTCAATCCATGAGTAGGTGAAAAATAGCCGTTGGAGATGTCCTTGGATGTACCTTACCAAAAGAAAATATATCCGTTAGATATTAGGTAAGAAAAATATATCCGTTGAAAACTTGAAAAATTTGTTTCTGATGTGGAGGTGTCGGCTCCAGGTTTTCAGGTGTCGGTTCCAAATCGGGATCCTAAAAATAGTAATAAGCGATCCGTCAAGGTGTCAGCTTCAAGATTTTGAAGTGTCGGCTCGGCGAGATCTGGAGTCGGCTCTAACTTTCTGAAGGTGTCGGCTCCGCCAGTGACTGAAAACATCACTCTCTGTATTTGGTCTGGAGTCGGCTCCACACTCTGTAGGTGTCGACTTCAACTTTTCATGTGTCGGTTCCAGAATTTTAGGTGTCGGCTCCGAAGCGTGCCAAAAATTAACACTGTTCTGATACTCCCTGGAGTCGGCTCCGAGATTTTAGGGTGTCGGCTTCAAGTTCTGAACTTACATAAATTCCATTTAAATTCAACTTGAAACTGATTTTCTAACTAACATATTGATGAATAATCGATCTTAATTCCTGAAACACTTATCAAATTTATCAGAAACATAAGGAATATACTCATGGCTTTTGTTAATCATCAAAATCAATAATTGGGTCAACAATCTCTCCCTTTTTGATGATGACAAAAACATTGAGTATATGCATGATTAATTAGTGAGAGTTTCAAAACAGAGAAGAGTTCTCATAGTTAAGCTCCCCCTGAATGAGGTAGCTCCCCTATGATACTCAAATTAACATCTTTTCATTTTATCATTGGAATTGATATAATTAAGCTTACAATCAAGCTCTCATTCAATGCTTGATACTAATTGACTAATGAGATTCATTCAATGTATATTTGTAATTATCTTCTTTTCTCCCCTTTTACATTCAATAATAACTTTTATGCATATACAAATATCATTTACTTCTCCCCTTTTTTGTAATCAACAAAAAGGTTAAGAAGATGCAAATAATATATTAAAATCAATGCATTAAACATTAAGTGAATCAAAACTTAATATCAAGTTTCAAAGATAGTAAATATTCATTAAAAGTATCAAAACATTATAATTGAACTACAACAAAATGTTACTTCAATTACATTAAAACATCAAACATATTCAACTAAACATCAACTTCTAATTACATCAAAACATTTAAACTAAACTTTAGTACATCACAAGCAAACTTTCATTACAATATAATCAAGATACAGAATCTAATGATTTCTAAGAACTCTTTGTAAATCTTCCACAATTTTGCCCATTCCTTCACTTTGAGTTCTGATAAATTCGTTTAGTCTTCTATCAAAGAAACAGATGCAGTTACAATTTTCTCTTGAAGCTCGGCATTGCATCTAGAATAAGTTTTGGAATCTCTCCAAATTCTTTAAGTTCCTCAAATATGTTCTTGAGATCATTCCTCAAAGATTCTGAAGAAGAACAAAGGGTGGCCTCAATCTTGCTTACTCTTTCATCTAAGGAGTAGAATAATTCTCTCAAGCTCATAAGACTGTTGTCTATCTCAGTTTTCATCTCTTCTTTATGATTAACAAATAGTCCTTTAAGCTGCTCTAATTGGATAGCAGAAAAGCCAGAAGAAGAAGGTGCAGAATCAGGTATGACTGTAGGTGCAGGTGTTGGAGTCGCTGGGGGTGCCTCCGGGGTACTGAACAACTCGGTGGAGGCAAGTGATGCCGAACTGAGGGTCCTACCTCGGAAGGTCCATGGACCACAGAGTCAGCTCCAGTGGCTCTAACTCATCCTGACCTTTCCTTAACCAAATACCATTCACCTTCTTAAAACCCATCCGGTGCAAAGTAGCAGAATTGTAGTAATCAGTGTGCGAAGTCTCTTCAAGGGCTCATTTTTAGAATGCTAACTCCTTGGCTTCGAAATACTCTTGTCAAAACCATGCCATAAGGAAGTGTAGCTCTCTTCCTACTGCTTGCCTCTGCCATATATCCAATAATCATTCCTGGTAGATTAAGAGGCTGTCCCGTAATCACACTATCCATAACTACAATGTCTCGCTCCGAGACATACTCAAAACGACCAGTTTTAGGAAATAAGATCCGGCTACAAATATTGTGGAGCAATCTAAGCTCCAGGGGTAGCTGATTAGCACTCACTTCCTCAAAATCAGTCATCTCTCTGCCAAGTAATCTAGAAAGTGCTACACCTCTCTCACTGTGTGCACTTGCTATCAAACCAATAGCAGGGATTTCCAGTAAATTTCCAAATTTTTGGCTGTCAAATGGATTCTAGTACCTCTGACTGAGCTAATAAGCCCACCATCTCCTCTAGATAAATTGTTATAAAATTCTTTTACTAGACTTGGATAAGTTGGAATATCCATTGAGTAAAATCGTTCCCAACCCATTTCCTTTAACTGTCTCCCCAATGAAAAACCCTTTGAATCAAAAAAGTCGAAATCCACTTTCCTACCAGTTGTAATGATCTTTCCTGCTAATAAATCAACTTGAGGGGATGAGGAAGAGGGATTCACACTTTGGGTTGAAGAAGAGGAGGTTAAGGACGAGCTGGGCGACGGTTGGCGAGCCGGACGCCTTGCAATCCTTCTCCCGGTTGTAATGGGCGCTCCAAAGGATGATCCACGGCGCTTTGGTGCCATTGGAAGCAAGTGGATGGTAGATTTGAAGGATTCGAGGTTTGAATGAAGTGGGGAAGGATTTGGAGATGATTTGAGAATTTTAGAAAATGAGATGTGTCGACTCTGCCCTAAAATACTCAAATTGGGTCCCCCAGGTGTCGACTCCCGCAAAGCAAGGTGTCGACTCCAACTCACTAAAATCAGGTTCAAAATGGAGTCGGCTCCGCAAAGCCAGGTGTCGGCTCCCAGAAACATAGACAGAGCAACACAAACAGGTGTCGACTCCACCAACTGTGGTGTCGACTCCGAGAAAGTTTCGGTAATAAATCAAGGTTTCAAATGATTCGAAACTTATCAAAAAGGTTATTAAAATCTGAATAAATCAAGGGATTCATGTTTTTAGATAAGTTTTCCTTAGAATCATGAGAAGATTTTCAAGAAAAGTGATTGAAATCTAGATAATTGATCCTTGGAGGTTTAGACTATTTTAATGGATTACAAATTCCTAATTCACCTCTAAGATAACAAAATCTTTCTTCACTCAAGGGTTTTGTAAATATGTCAGCTAATTGTTCTTCAGTACAAACATAATCAAGACAAATGTCACCATTAGCTACATGTTCTCTAATAAAGTGATATCTAATTTCAATGTGTTTAGTTCTTGAATGTTGGATTGGATTTTTTGTTAGGTTTATTGCACTTGTGTTATCACATCTAATAGGAGTTTTATCAAGTATTATGCCATAATCTTCAAGTTGTCACTTAATCCAAAGGATTTAAGCACAACAACTTCCAGCTGCAACATATTCTGCTTCAGCAGTAGATAATGCAACCGAATTTTGCTTTTTGTTAAACCATGAGATTAAGTTACTTCCTAAAAATTGACACGCACCACTTGTACTTTTTCTATCTAGTTTACATCCAGCATAGTCAGAGTCAGAATATGCAATCAAATTCAGTGTTGAGTCTCTAGAATACCATAATCCTACATTTTTAGTTCCACTTAGATATCTTAGTATTCTTTTTACAGCAATTAAATGAGATTCTTTAGGTTCAGATTGAAATCTAGCACATAGACAAACAGCAAACATGATATCAGGTCTACTTGCAGTTAGATAAAGTAGAGATCCGATCATACCTCTATAATGCTTTTGATTAACAGACTTACCATCTTCATCTTTATCCAATTTGCATGAAGGACTCATTGGTGTTCCGAGAGGTTTGATTGATTCCATTCTAAACTTTTTGAGAATCTCCTTTGTGTACTTTGTTTGGTTGATGAAAATCTCCTCTCTCTTGTTTGATTTGTAGTCCTAGAAAGAAATTGAGTTCTCCCATCATGCTCATTTCGAATTCACCATACATTAACTTAGCAAATTCTTGACACAAAAGATTGTTAGTAGCACCGAAAACAATATCATCTACATATATTTGTACTACTAATAAGTCTTTATCTTTTCTTTTCAAAAATAGAGTTTTGTCAACATTTCATCTAGAAAATTCATTTTCAATTAGAAATTTGCTTAACCTATCATACCAAGCTCTAGGTGCTTGTTTTAAACCATATAGTGCTTTGTGTAATTTAAAAACACGATTTGAAAATTTATGATCTTCAAAACCAGATGGTTGTTCTACAAAAACTTTCTCATTTATAAAACCATTCAAAAATGCGCTCTTAACATCTATTTGAAACAAATTAATGTTCATATGACATGCAAATGCAAGTAATAGTCTAATTTCCTCTAATCTAGCTACAGGTGCAAAAGTTTCATTAAAATCAATTCCTTCTTCTTGATCATATCCTTTTTGCAACTAATCTAGCTTTATTTCTAATTACTATGCCATTTTTATCTAATTTATTCCTAAATACCCATTTAGATCCTATAACTGAATGACCTTTAGGTCTATCAACTAAGGACCATACATTATTCCTAGTAAATTGGTTTAATTCTTCTTGCATAGCTAGCATCCAATTACTATCTTTTTCAGCTTCTTCAATAGTTTTAGGTTCAATTTGAGATACAAATGCAAGATGATTATTGATATTTCTCATAGATGATCTAGTTCTTACACCTTGAGTTGGATCACCTATAATCAATTCCTTTGGATGACCATAGGCATGTCTTCAATCTCTAGGAAGATCTACCTCATTATGATTAGTATCAATAACATCAACCCTAGGTGAATCATCATCTTTAGCCTCTTGTTCATGATCTAAAGATACATCTATATTTAATTTTTAATATGTCTTTCTAGCAAAATTGTATCTTCCTCATCATCAATCTTTTCTGAACTTGATACTAAAGACTCATCAAAAACTACATGAATAGATTCTTCTACAATTAAGTTCCTCTTGTTAAATACTTATAGGCTTTACTAGTTGTTGAATATCCTAGGAATATGCCTTCATCAGATTTTGCATCAAATTTTTCAAGATTATCTTTACCATTATTATGAATAAAACATTTACAACCAAATGCATGAAAATAACTAATGTTTGGTTTCCTATTATTCCATAATTCATAGGGAGTTTTCTTAAGAATTGGCCTAATTAGGGCTCTATTAAGGATGTAACATGCCGTGTTTACAGCTTCCGCCCAAAAATATTTGGTAGGTTGCTTTCACATAGCATGGTATGGGCCATGTCTTCTAAGGTTCTATTTTTTCTTTCTATAACTCCGTTTTGTGGTGTTCTAGGTGCAGAAAAATTATGATTAATATCATGTTCAATACAGAAATTTTCAAACAAATGATTTTCAAATTCAGAGCCATGATCACTTCTAAGAGACACTATGGTGTTATTTTTCTCATTAGTGACTTTCTTAAAGAATTTCAGAAATATTAGAAAGTCTCATCCTTGTGAGCCAAAAATAATACCCAAGTGAATCTAGAATAATCATCTACTATTACAAGACTATATTTCTTTCTTCCTAGACTAGTGGTTCTAGTAGGTCCAAAAAGGTCCATGTGAAGTAGCTCTAGTGGCCTAGAAGTGGAAACAATATTTTTAGATTTGAAAGAGTTTCTAGTTTGTTTTTCAAATTGACATGCATCACAAATTCTGTTATTTTCAAAATCTAATTTTGGAAGTCCTTTAACTAAATCCATTCTTATTAATTTTGAAATTAAGTGTGTGCTAGCATGACCTAATCTACGATGCCACAACCATCCAATCTCATTTACATTAGCATTATTAGCAACTAAGCAATGATTACTAGTAGACAAATTGTCTAAATCAATTAAGTATACATTGCCATTTCTATTACCAACAAATATAATGCTATTGTCAATGGGATTAGAAACAGTGCAGATAGAAGCTTCAAATGAAACTTTGAAACCTTTATCGCACAATTGGCTAATACTAATTAAATTATGCTTTAAACCATCTATATATAAAATATTTTCTATAACAGTAGAGGGAGTTATTTAAATTTTACCAAATCCCATAATTTGGCCTTTACTATTGTCTCCAAATGTAACAACTCCTCTCTTTTATCCTCAAGGGTGATGAATTGCTCATTATCACCCATGTGTCTTGAGCAGCCGCTATCAAGATACCACTTTCGTTTTGATCTTTTGGCCGCAAGACACTCTTGCAAAGTGATCAAACTTTCTGTTTAGGTACCCAAGCTTTCTTGGGTCCTTCATGGTTAGTAGCAATAAAGATTGTTCCTTTCGGAACCCATATTTTTTTTCTTTAATACTTAAATTCTTATTAATTTTTCTAAAATTGCATTCATAGGCTTTATGCCCTTTCTTGTTACAACAATTACATGAAACATCATTTTTATCTTGTTCTTTTCTAAAGAAATTTTTAACATACTTTTGTTTCTTGTTAGGCCTATAACCTAATCCAGCTTTATCAAATACAGCTCTTTGATTACTCAACAGCAAATTAAGTTTTTCAGAGCTATATGTAAATTTATCAATTATATTTTTATATTTATCAACTTCTTTCTTTAAATTAACATTTTCATTTGAAATTGATTCTTTTTCTTTTAACAAATTCTTATTTTCATATTTCAATTCTTCAACTTCATGAGTTAGTTTATCTTTTTCTTTGACAAGATTCAAATTATCATTTTTCAAAGATTTGCTTTTCTTTTTCAAAACTTTAAAATCACTAACTAGTTCATTAAATGCATCAAACAATTCATCAAAGGTAAAGTCATGAGTTTCGGTACATACCTCATCGTCTTCTTTGGCCATAAAGCAAATGTTTGCAACTTCCTTTTGTTCTTCCTCGGATGAGGATTCTTTGTTGTCGCTCCATATTGCAACGTATGCCTTTTTCTTTTTCTTGTACCCCTTTTTTAGTTGAGGATAATCATATCTAAAGTGCCCCGGTTTCTTACATTCATAGCATATGAGGGGGTCTTTCTCTTTATCCTTGTCCTTTTCTTTTTCTTTTTCACCTTCCATCTTTGTTCCAAATTTTTTCTTGTGAAAGGGTCTCCTTCTTTGCATAAATCTTTTGAATTTCTTAGCAAGGAGTGCAGTCTCCTCATCATCATTATCTTCTTCATCACTGCTGCTCTTTTCATTTTCTGCAGTTTTGAGGGCAATTGTTTTCTTCTTCTTGACGTATTCCTCTATATGTTGTTTCATGGTCAACTCATGAGTCATTAGTGATCCAAGTAGCTCCTTCAATGGTAGGGTATTGAGGTCCTTTGCTTCTTGAATTGCAGTCACCTTTGCTTCCCATGTCCTTGGAAGAGACATAAGAATTTTACGCACCAATTCAGAGTTAGTATAGGTCTTGCCAAGACTTTTTAAACCATTCACAATATCAGTAAATCTTGTATACATGCAGGTTATAGATTTAGTTTGTTCCATGCTAAACAATTCATATTTATGAACAAGAATATTAATCTTTGATTCTTTGACTTGATTAGTACCCTCATGGATAACTTCTAATCTATCCCAAATTTTTTTGTGAAATACATGTAGAAATTCTATTAAATTCATTAGCATCTAAAGCACAATATAAAACATTCATGGCCTTAGCATTGAGCTGAGCTATTTTCCTATCGTTCTCATTCCAATCCCTTTCAGGTTTAGGAACTATTGAACCATCTACTATGTGTGTAGGTGTGCTTGGTCCATTAGTGATTACACTCCAAAGTTCATAATCTAAAGCTTGAATAAATATTCTCATTCTAGCTTTCCAATAAGAATAATTAAAACCATTAAACAAAGGAGTCTGTTAGTAGAATGACCTTTAGCAAATAAGATCCAGCTTGAGCTGCCATTTGGATCTTTAGCTCTTGATCGTTTGATCAAATAAACAATGAGCACAAGCTCTGATACCAATTGTTGGCCCAGATGGCAACCCAAGAGGAGGGTGAATTGGGTTCTTAAAAAAAAATTTAACTCTTTTAGAACTGTTTGCTTTGATATGAAAGAGCTTGAGTGCAAAGTGTAAATAAATGCTAATCACAAATAAATGAGATAGAGAGAGACAAAGAAACAAAGCACGGCAAACACAAAGATTTTATAGTGGTTCGGTGTATCTAACACCTACATCCACTCCCAAGCTTCACTTGGACCCACACTATAATCCACTTGATTACAGCTGAGTTGTTTTACAAGTTCACAACTCAAAACTTGTTGTTTCCCCCGGGATTACAACGAACCCAGCTGGTTTTTCGGACTCACCAGCACAAAACTCAAACACAAACTATCCTTAGTTTGTACCGAGGTATACTACCTCCACTAATTCAATTCCCTGATTGAATTAGACAAACTATAAATCAATTAAGAATTTGTAACAGTAACAGCTCCTTAATTGAGCAAATGAGCAAAATAAATAAATAAAATAGAAAAGCCTGATTTCTGAAGCAATGTAGGGCTTGAGCTTTTCTTCTTTTCTTTTCTTCTCCTTCTCTTTTGAATTGAATGGAATTAGAGCACTTGAAGAGATTTTGGTGAAGACACGGTTGAAGATTTAGGGCTTTTCTTCTTCTTCGAAACTTGGGAACTCCTTTGAAATAACTCTTTTGGCTCTTTTGGATTCCTCTTCTAACTCTCAATAGTGGATAAGCTTTGGCTCAGAAAATTTCTTGAAAAAGGATTTTTGATTTCTCTCTCTTTTCTTTTCATTTTACTATATTTTATGTGTTCTTCGTTCTCCTCTTTTTTTAAAAATGATTCAATCCTATTTTATAGGCATTTCAATCCATGAGTAGGTGAAAAATAGCCGTTGGAGATGTCCTTGGATGTACCTTACCAAAAAAAATATATCTGTTAGAGATTAGGTAAGAAAAATATATTCGTTGAAAACTTGAAAAATTCGTTTCTGACGTGGAGGTGTCGGCTCCAGGTTTTCAGGTGTCGGCTCCAAATCGGGATCCTAAAAATAGTAATAAGCGATCCATCAAGGTGTCGGCTCCAAGATTTTGAAGTGTCGGCTCGGCGAGATATGGTGTCGGCTCTAACTTTCTGAAGGTGTCGGCTCCGCCAGTGACCAAAAATATCACTCTCTGTAATTGGTCTGGAGTCGGCTCCATACTCTGCAGGTGTCGACTCCAACTTTTCAAGTGTCAGCTCCATAATTTTAGGTGTCGGCTCCGAAGCGTGCCAAAAATTAACACTGTTCTGATACTCTCTGGAGTCGGCTCCGAAATTTTAGGGTGTCGGCTTCAAGTTCTGAACTTACATAAATTCCATTTAAATTCAACTTGAAACTGATTTTCTAACTAACATATTGATGAATAACCGATCTTATTTCCTGAAACACTTATCAAATTTATCAGAAACATAAGGAATATACTCATGGCTTTTGTTAATCATCAAAATCAATAATTAGGTCAACACCAATAAGATTATTGCATAAAAATTTTAATATAAATGCTTACATTTGTCAAAGTTATTCTCATTATTACCATTATTATCATCGGTATTGTTGTTGTGGTTGTTGCTAGTGCATTTGTATGGGGATTTCTTACTGGGCAGAGCTCACTTTATTATTTCACTATTTTTCAAAGGTTACAAGATACATAGCAGCATTAGTTGATCAAAATTTTGGAGTGAGTTTGTGGATTAGCTATTGTACTTGATATTAGATGTATCTAAATCTTATATTTTGAACATTAATTCAGTTCATTAATAGAATAATTGTTTATGTTGCTTGTTTTTAATTGATTAGGTTAGATCTCTAGGCCCTGCATATTTTCTAGTGGTTTGCCCTAAGGAAACATGTGGTCATATCATAAGGCTAGCTCTAGTGATTGATTTGGGGCATGACAAGGAAGATCTTAGGTACTCTATAAGATTAAGAAATTTAAATAATATTTTATGGCTATAGCATTTTTAGGTAAGATCCTAGGTTATAACAAATGGTATTAGAGCGAATCTAGTACATGACCCATATGAACTGAGGGACATAGTAGATAGGTTCTATATATTTGTAATTAAATTCGATTAGATTTGGTTAGGAATCATTAGTCTAAAAATAATGAAGAGACTATGTGAGCGTCTATACTAACAAGTATTTAGTTTTACATCAATTATATACTAAAAATATTCTAAATACTTATATAGATAAAGAAAGCTAAATATTATTTTCTAACTTATCTTTTTAGATAAGTTAGTGGGTTGTGATAAAAACCTTGCAAAATAGTCAACAATATTGTATATTTTATGGACTTTTATAAGGTCAGCGCACTAAACAAAAGAATGCAGGTGGAAAAATCGCAGCATCATATATGGTGGTATCATTGACCACATGTCGTGATGACACTACAATAATTTAACCTTTAATCTTCATGATTTAGGCACCTCACCACAACAAACTACAGATTTAATAAATACTTTTTGCTAGATGTTGGACCTACTGTGATGCTTCAAAGGTTTAGGAAAATATAAGAAAGCTAAGGTCACACTTCATGAGGCATCATGGAGGGTTCTAGAGTTGTTTTAGACTCTAAGTTATTTTAAGGCGCATGTTGGTTTATGGGCTTTGAGGAAACTAACTTGTATTGGGCTTGGTGTGAGTCCAAGGGTTCTAAGATTGAGTCAAGTCATGGGTGTACATGGGCTTAAGATAAACTTAATCTCATTGAGTTAGCCATGGGAGTTTCTAAGTCAGGATCAAGCTAGCTTGGTCATGTATTTAAACCCTAGACCATAGTGTTTGTGTAAGAAATACAATAAATTCTTTTTTTCTAAAAAAAAGAGTTTCTCTCTCTTTCCTCACCTTAGCCACTGCCCCTTTCCCTCTCTAGAAGGCATGAGAAACCCTAGAGCATGTCTTCTCTCTCTCCCCCATGCGATCTCTCTCTCTCTTCTCATGGTGATTTTTTTCTCTAGGCAAAAGTGGGTGACTCTCTCTCTCTCTCCTCATGTGCTTTCTCTCTCTAGTGCATCATCCCTCCTCCACAAGGCATCTTCTCTCTCATAGTGTGATTATTTCTCTCTCTAAGAATGGAAGAGGCATGATCCCTAGGGATGCCTCTTTCTCTCTTTTAGGCATCCCTCTTTCTCTAACTTGCGCTCCAAGTTTCTCTCTCCTAGGCATTCTTTCTTTTGGAAGTCTTTCTCTCTCTTACGTGGGATCAGGCGGCTACCATTTCTCTCTCTTGGATACTATTTTTTATCTAGATCCAAGGATTTTTTGCAACAGCTGGTTCAGGCATCAACTGGTTTTTTCTCAACAATTGGAATCAGAGCTGATCCATTGCACAATAATTGGTATCAGAGCCTGGTTCGTGAGAAGAAAGGAGAGCAGATTAGGGATTGAAAATCTTCAAAAGGCTAAAAAAATTTAGTAAGGCTCCATTAAGGTATTTCTCGGCTTTTCTAAAACTTGTGTTGTATTTTTTTTTGTTAAATTTATTTAGCCATGGGTAATAGCATCAAGATGATTTTAAGAAATTTAATGAGAAAGGGAGCTTTTTTATGTGGAAAGTTTGGGTAAAGGATCTTCTGATGCAACACGAGTTAGATCTGGCATTGGAAGAATCCCTAAATAGGATGTCAAACAAGCAATGGATGTCTTTAGAGAAACGAGCATATTCAGCGATTAAAGGGTGTTTGGCTGATTCGGCCCTCTATTCGGTATTGAAGGAAAAGACCCCCAAGGGACTCTAGTTGAAGTTGCATACTCTTTATATGGGAACGAATATGTGCAATAAGCTAATGTTGAAGAAGCGTCTCTACAGCCTTCGATGGCAGAAGGTGGAGACGTAGTGGCCCACATCCAGGTGTTCGACCAAATCAGCAATGAGTTGCTTTAATCTTAGGGTGAAGATGGAAGAGGAAGACAAGTCTTTGTTTCTATTGTGTTCGTTGCCTTCCTTTTATGATCCATTGGTCACAACGCTGCTCTACGAGAAAGAGACTTTATATTATGAGGATATAGTCTCAATGCTACGCATGAATGAGCAAAGGGAGAGGATGATCAAGGAAGGAGTTCTATAGGAGGGTTTGTCTATGGAGGAAAAGTCTGAAAAAGGTAAGGACAAGAGCAAGCAAAGGGGATGGTCAAAGTCCAGGAAGGGCAAGAGAGAACCATGTGTTACCAATGTGGTGAGGTTGAATATTTCAAGAGGAATTGTCCTAGTGAAAGAGTTAAAAGGAAGGAAAAGAAGGACTTGAATCTTTGAGTACAGTTGCTGATCAAGAGGTGAAGGATGACCTCTTGATTGTATTAGATGGTCACAAGCACAGCACATAAGTGTGGACCCTGGATTCAGCCTGTTCGTATCACTACACACCAAATTGGTCTTGATTTAGCACATATACCAAAGTCGATGAGGGGAGTGTGACTCTTGAAGATGATCACCCTTACAAGATGGCTGATATTGACATAGTGAGGGTAAGGATGTTTTATGCGATAGTGCTGACTCTCACCAATGTGAAGCATGTCCCAGAGCTCAAGAAAAATTTGATATAACTAGGGTACCTAGAACGGAGTGGTTACAGCTTCAGCAGTCATGCCAGAAGTGAAGTTCTAAACATCTCTAATGGTGCTATAGTGGTGATGAGAGGAAGAAGACTGAAAAACAACCTTTACAGTATGGAGGGCTCTGTGTTGATCGAAAGATATGAGATAGCAGATGTGGTACAGGATCCTCGGGATGTGTACAAGATATGGATTACCGCCTAAGCCACATGAGAAACAGAGGGTTGAAGGAACTAAGCAAGAGGAAGCTGATTTCATATTCGAATGGTGGTGATTTGAAGATATGAGCTATGTCAGATGGAAAGCAAAAGAGAGTTTGGTTCATAGTCAGCACGGCCAAAAGTGCAACACCCTTGAAATTGGTACACACAGATGTATGGGGACTAGCCTCAGTTTCAGCCAGAAATGGGGCAAGATACTTCTTGACCCTGATTGATGATTTCTTAAGGATAGTTTGGGTCTACTTTATAAGAAAGAAATCAGAAGTCTTCACCAAATTCAAAGTTTGGAAGGCTAAGGTGGAAAAGGAGTAGGGTTCAGTATAAAGTGTTTGAGATCAGACAATAGTGAGGAGTACACCAACAAGGAGTTCCATATCATTTGTAAGGAGTAGGGCATCAAAAGGCACTTCTCAATGAAGAAAACTCCTCAACATAATGGGATGGCTAAGAGGATGAACAGAACACTGTTGGAAAAGGCAAGGTGTATGAGGCTGCAGATAGGGCTTTCAAAAGTGTTCTAGGTTGATGCAGTGGATGCAATCAGTTATTTGGTTAATTGGTCGCCATACATTAGGTTGGATGAAGGCATTCTAGAGGAGATATGGTCTAAAAGGAAGGCAAGCCTAAACCCTCTGAAGGTGTTTGGGTGCATGGCATATATAAACGTTGGTCTTAGGGAGCGGACAAGGTAGATGCCAGGTTAAAGAAAATGGTGTTCCTGGGCTATCCGCATGTTCAAGGGGTATCGGCTGTGGGATCTCTTGAAGAGGAAGGTTGTCATCAGCAAAGATATAACCTTTGATAAGAACTCAATCCTTTAGAGGCGAGATGACATGAAATCACAGCAGGAGCAATAGGAGGTATAGCAAGGCAACACTGGGTAGATGACCTCCTACATAAAGTACCACTTGCAAATGGATAGAGGGGATTTGAGATTCAGGTGGAGCACTCTCCTAGGGTGTCTCCACAAGTGGAGAGGACTGACCTAAGAGGCAGAAGCCAGGGAGTTCAGCAAGAGGCAGTTGGATGAATGACTGATATTGGGATCACACTGCACAAGTTCAAAAGTAACGTGCGACTACCAAATGATATGGCTTCGAAGATTCGGTGTTATATGCCCTGATGACAGTAAATGAAAATCCCTACACTTATAAGAAGGTCGTGAAGAGACATGACAGAGATAGATGGATCCAAGCGATAGACATGACAGAGGTGCTGAGGCCTTGAAGCACCAAGATAAAAAATGTTGGACCTAGTGTGGTGCTCCTAAGGCCCAGGAGAATAGGGGAAGGCTAACGTCCACACTTCATGAGGCGTCATGGAAGGTTCTAGAGTTGTTTTGAGCTCTAGATTTCAAGGTCCATGTTGGGCTATGGGCTTTGAGGGGGCTAATTTGTATTGAGTTGGGTGTGAGTCTAAGGGTTTTGAGATTGAGTCAAGTCATGGGTGTACATGGGCTTGGGGTGAATTTAACTCATTGGGTTAGCTGTGAGAGTTTTTCTGAGTCAAGGTCAAGCCATCTTAGCCATATATTTAAACCCTAGATCCTAGGGTTTGTATAAGAAATGCAATGATTCTTTTCTCTCAAGAAAAAGTTTTTCTCTCTCTTTTCTCACCCTAGCCACCACCCCTTTCTCTCTCTAGAAGGCATGAGAAACCCTAGAGCATGTCCTTTCTTTCTCCTCTGTGAGGCCCTCCTTAAAGATCCCACATCGAGTAAAGGAGAAATGGGTGAGTGATTTATATGCAGTAAAGCAAGAAGGATAAGGTACCAATTGGATCCCTTTTAGGCTATGGTGGCCCAAGTTGGTGTGGACCTTATCCGTCTTGCTTTCTTGTAACGAAACGAATTCGTGGGTACTGCGGGCCCAAGGCCCGGGTCATTACAATATGATATCAAAGCCATACACCAGCCGAAACTGCAGGATCTAAGTGCCACACAGTGGATGGGAGCCACCTCTTGACTTGTGGGGGCCACCTCTAGATCCCTGCCTATCTGGTGGTTGCCTCTAGCGATGAGGACGTCGCCTCTTTAAGGGGGGTAGATTGTGAGGCCCTTCTTAAAGATCTCACATCAGATAGAGAAGAAATGGATGAGTGATTTATATGTAGTAAAGCAAGAAGGATAAGGTACTAATTGGATCCCTTTTGGGCTATGGTGGCTCAAGTTGGTGTGAACCTTATCCGTCTTGCTTTCTTGTAACGAAACGGGTTCGTGGGTGGTTGTTACATCCTCCACATGCTCCCTTTCTCCTCATGGTGATTTCTCTCTCTAAGAAAAAGTGGGCGGTTCTCTCTTCTGATGCACTTTCTCTCTCTAAGAAAAAGTGGGTGGATCTCTCTTCTGATGCACTTTCTCTCTGTAGCGCATCATACCTCCTTCATAAGGCATCTTCTCTCTCCTGGTGTGTGGTTATTTCTCTCTCTAAGAAAGAGAGAGGTGTGATCCCTAAGGATGCCTTTTTCTCTCTCCTAGGCATCTCTCTCTAACTTGCGCTCTAAGTTTCTCTCTCCTAGGCATCATCTCTTATGGGAAGTCTTTCTCTCTTTCTTGCATAGGATCAGAAGGCTGCCCTTTTTCTTTCTCAAGTGCTGATTTTTTATTCGGATTCAAAGATTTTTTGTAGTAGTTGGTCCGAGCATCAACTGATTTTTTCTCAACAATTGGTATTGAACTAATCCGGCGCAACAATTGGTATTAGAGTTGATCTATTGCGTAAAACTAGATAAGCTAACAAAGTTTGTACTTGATGACATAGAATCATGTCAAAAACTCTTTTTTTTTTTTTAATTCAATCATAAAAAAATCCCATTATGAAGCAAAAATGTTTTGTTGCTCAGGTAGCTACACATTACTAAAGAAATTATTATAAAATTTTAGAAAAAAATCATTCTTTATTTTTTCAATTTCTGTGATCTACGCCTACTTTCTTTTTCTATCTTCAATGGATCACTAATACCCTTTTTCTCTCCTCCATTTTACTAGAGCATTTGCTGTCCTCATGTCATTTCATTTATCAATAAAATTTGAAGTGTTTTGCCATCATTTTGCTCAAAATAAAGGGCCAGGCCTCTAAAGGGTGCCTTATATTTTTTGACGTCAGCTCTAGACTAAGCCCGTAATCCGTGAACTTGCTTTGAGTTACCACAGAGCATATCTCCTACCTATCTGAGCTTTGGTAATCTAGTGTCACACACATGCCTGAATAGAAAGTTAGATATGACCAATGATGAAAAGATCTATCATAAGGGTTTGCAGTAGCCCTTATTATTCAATAACATGGTGCATTTATATACAAAACAACTGCCCCATTTTCATGATTGTGTCCATAAATTGAAATCCACTATTGATACAGTGTATAGAGTTCCGCTTATTCAGCATGTATGGTTGATACCAAAAGCACAAGTGCTGTGGCCATCCTATTGGTAAACAAGAAATAACCAGCAAAATTGTAGTTGTGTATGGTTCTCAAAAGGCATCTATTGGATGATAAAAGGATACTAGTCTTATGTAAGGGCAGCAAAAATAGATTCGGCCTATTTATTTAATACGTATTTGATATGGCTGGTAAAGCCACATCTAAAGTTGATGGTTGAGATTGACTAACGATTGATCTAGATAGACGGAGCCATAACTCGGTAGACAGCAGAAGCCATATTATGGGGCATGTTCGTATTCCATAGTCAGCGTCGACCTTCAGAGTCGCGTCAACTTTCGAAGTTGGCCT
Organism: Calamus simplicifolius; assembly: GCA_900491605.1. Lineage (NCBI taxonomy): Eukaryota > Viridiplantae > Streptophyta > Magnoliopsida > Arecales > Arecaceae > Calamus > Calamus simplicifolius. The sequence goes on from UESW01004048.1 coordinate 900,225, forward strand.
TGGCCTCTGAAGTCGGCATCAACATCCGGAGTCAGCCTCGGCCTTCAGATTTGGCCTTGGCATCCAGAGTCGACATCAGCATCCGAAGTCGACATCGGCATCCAGAGTCAGCGTTAGCATTCGAAATCGGTCTCGACCTCCAGAATCGACCTTCAAGGCCAGTTTCAGCGCGATCTTCGATAAGGATGATTTGTACGGCCATTACGTCTGACAAGACCTAGCTCATCAACCTCTCTATGGCTACCATATCCGATAAAACATGGTTCACCAACCTCTTTGTGGCCACTATGTTTGATAAGACCTAGCCTACCAACCAGCTGCACCATGTCTGAAAAACCTAGCCTACCAACCAACCGTAGCCGTCCGCACTGGATGGGATAAAACCTACCAACTCTAGCGTACTGCAGGGAGAACATCCCCTGCCGCTAAACTCCACATCATTCATTCGCTGACAGGTGTCAATTTCTCGAAACTGATGATTATCGATAAATCGGATAAGAGGGATTTCAGACTAGGTATGAGCACTGAATTGCTTACATAAGAGTTTTTTTCATTTAACTTCTTTCAAGATCATAGCTGTTACTCAAACCATTTACTTGAACATCAAAGGGTTTCCGTAGGAATTATTGGCTTCCGAAACTTCTTACAGGTCTCCAATTGGAACAAAGCTACCAAAGGATCCCAAAAATATCGAAGAAAATAATTGGCGCTTACCGACATTCAGGATAAGTGATTTGGCATCAACAATATTCAATCTATCATAAATAGATTTGAATTTGGGTTAAACAGGTTGGAATTGTCAATAGATAGACCCGTCTAAACTTGTATATTAAGTGGGTTGGATTTAGATTTAATGTCCTTAATCTATTTAGGTAACTAGTTAGATCTAATCAAGTTGACTCATTTATTGAACCCATTTATATTAGTGGCTGACATATTGAAAAAATTAATATTTGAACTTTTTATTACCGATTGATAGGTTAAAATGATTAAATTGAATTACTTATTTCTCAAACAGGTCAAATTTGGATTAAAAATTTTAACCTATTTAATAAATAGATCAGGTTCAGATTTAGAATTTTTATAATCAATGGATATTAAATTTAATCGATTTATGATTTGATTTTTTTCGTTTACCACCTCTAGTCTTACGTAGAACCCAACAATGTATTGGTTGTTTTTTTTTTTTTTTAAATGCGTGCTTTAAAAATACTACCAAACCTCCTTCATGTCTAGTCTTATGTTGGACAGCTAAAAAAAACCTTTAGCACTCCTTTGATATTGAGTTATGTTGGATTAGATAACTCTCAATACAAAGGTCGGCATATGAAGGCTGGGCTTACCTTCACTTCCGCCCGCAGTGGCTAAGGAGTGTCTCTTTCTTTTTCTTTTCTTTTTTTTTTTGGTATAAGCAGACGATCATATTAGTCTAGTACAAATCAGTTCAAATATATCTGAGTACAAAATTTACTGTAAAAAAGAAGAGCAAAAATGGCCCGGACTAGGGAGTGTCTCTACCGAAGGGTTGCTGCCATGCCCAAACAAGTAAAAATCCTTCGCACGATGTTGGAGCATATGCAATGTACATGCTAATCGATCATGCTCACATGCGGTTATATGTTTGATATAGAAAAAAATAAAATTATTTTTGATTATATATGATTAGATGTATGCATAATCAATTATCGTGCATGATGCGCATAATTTATACCTAACACGATAGCCAAAAACCTTTTCAATCAAACAACTGTTTACTTCAGCCCACATCCTGAGAGCTACAGGCGTGCTTATCTTTTTTGAGAGAGTTCCACTGGAAGTCCTATCAAGATCTCCAGCCATGAGTGCAAGTTGAAAGTATGTCACACAGACTGCATAATATTCCCCGACAGCGCCACATTACTTGGATTGCAAGCACCGTAGCTGGGTGTATCACGTGAGCCCTTTGCATTCACCCTCAAATAAATAAACGAATTCCCCAAAATATTATGGCCGATTTACAAATTTCAATAAAGCTACGCAAGGCTCTGCTCTCATAAAACTGAAAACAGAGCATGCAGGCATATGAAAATTTGTGCGTCCAATTTAGAACTCACGTAACCGGATGCTCTGCCGAGGATCAGATTGTTGAGACTGACCGATCCTAGGAAACTAAATCAAAGCAGCGCACCAATACCCATGAAGTATGAGAGTGAAGAAGGGAACATACCCAGGTCCGGGATTCGCTGAAGGACCTGTCTCCCATCATACTCTGCAACTGGGTCGATCAAAAACAGAGAGTAACCCAACACTCCAACCACAAAAAGATATACAAAATCTTTTTTTTTTTTTTTTTGCTTATTTTCATGAAGAAATCAACGTAACAGAACAAAGTATAAATCTAAAGCAAGTGACAACCATACATTTTGGAAAAGAAAACAAAATTGTGGAATGGGAACAATAAGACTAAAACAACTACCCAACCAGCCACTAGACTCTATCACACAACAAAAGGAAAGCATAATGAACATCTCATGGAACAAGTACTGAATGACGACTGCGTCTCTACGCTTGTAGGCCTGAGAGGGAAATAATCACCAAAGAGAATAAAGATGAAGATGGGTGTGGTAAGCTACGCCATATGGACCGAGATGATTAAATAAAATAAAGACAGCTGCGGGAACCATCGCGGCCCGATCTTGAATCCACGGTCATAGTCGAACGCTTCGCCGGTCAGCTTGCAGCTCGGCCTGAGGCGTGTTCTTCTGGTGAAGGGCTGATCTGCTGGGAGGTGCGGAGATCGGGAGGTAAGCAGCATAAGAGGAGGCTCTTTAGAATGCGCTTCAGGACCTGGCCTCTCTTGGGAACGTAGCGGGGGTGGGTTCCCCACCCGTCGGTCGGAGCTCCAGCCATGGAGGTAGGGTGTTGGCTTCGGGCTTCGAGGGCGAGATAGATTAATAGCCGCGTGTGTGTTTGTGAGGGAGAGAGAGAGAGAGAGAGAGAGAGAGCCCGCAGGGGAGGGAGAGTGTTTGGTTGTTGGAGGAAACAACGGGGAGAGAGAGAGTGTGTGCGTGTTTAGAGGAAGAGGGAGGGCTTGAGGCGGAGCAGCCGTGTGATTTTTTCTTTGGTGGTAGCGGACCGGGGACGCGGGGGAGGAGGTGATAAATAATTAAATATAGATGGGGACCGATGACTCCCAGCCAAGTGAAGAGGGAGAAACTACAGTACCAAACGATTCTCACCCCCAACCTGAAAGCAGGATTCGCTCTCGCTCCTTTCTGCGTACCGAGGACCGCCACCAAGGAAAAGGGGGCAAGCGTGAACGCCTGACCATCGGATCCTAACACGTGGCCGTGTGAGCGGGGCTGTGCCATATTATGTCATTTTTCTTTTTTATGATTATAGTAATAATAATCGTAATAATGATGATAATAATAATAATAAAAGATAGATTTACGTGGTTGGGATATGAGGAATGCTAGGTAAGCAAATTTATTAATTATTTCTATTTCAAAAGATAAGTTAGAAAGCTGAAAACGCTATCCTATGTACGTCACGGAGTGGGTGGATGAATGAAATCTGGTGAACTAAATTAAAAAGGGAGCAAGTCTATTCATGGAATAAGAATTTAATAAAGAATAAATGTAGAAAATAGTAGATAGAGAATTTGGGGATAATTTGGACTTTATCATGAAAAATAAAGTGCTCTCATTCACCATTTGAGGTGCTGTTTTATGGGTGGATAAGAATAAAATTACAAATGAAAGGAATGGGAACAAGTTCTGTTTTACAGTACAGGTTCTTTCCACCATTCTAGTGGAATAGATTGATACCGTGGCAGGGATATTACTGCCATGATATAAGCCTAATCTTTGGTAAAAATTCACTTATATCTCAACCATGTTTATCATCGTTTCGCTTGAAAAGAATGGCACGTATCCCTTAAAAATTATGCCGAAAAGTGATGATGATCACATATTACTTCCTCACATTAAATAATAATGCTTCACGTATTTCTTGTTTTATATGTAAGGAATTGCATCTAAGTTTTGTTAATACTGTGATGCTGCTAGTAATAAGAAAAGAGGCGCATTCTCAATGTTAGTTAAAATTGGCCATGAACTAAATAATCCACAGATATTCAAATGTATTTGCAGGAAAGACAATTGCTTCGTGACTAAGAAAATGTTAGCATGCATTCAAGTTGAGCCGTAGAGACCATTTTATTCCCTTGCCAAGACCAAGACAGGACGGAGATAGTGACAGAAATGGGTGGATTGCCCTCCTTGTCCCAAGACTATTATATAATAATAAGCTTGCACCGCTGTCACCAGTGCCATCTTGCCTTCAAGGGACCTACCACTTATAACATTAAAGCAAAACATTAACAACATATAGAATCAGCATTGACTTTGCTTTGCCCTGACAAATCTCATCCTTTCTATCAAAACAGAACGTCCCTTTCACTCCATGGAGACTTTGATTCTTGCTGCCTAAATCCTAAAATTAAATTTAGCGCCCATCAATTTAACAACAAAAATACATGAATCAAAAATAAAGTTCATCTACCAAATTACATACATAAAATTGTTATTACTGCCATGTGTAATCTGAAACCTGCATTTGATCAAGGTTGTATCTCCATGGTATAAAATTGGTCCACAGAGGGATCCAGCTTTCCCGATGCACCCTTTCAGATCCACCATCCAAATTAACTCGAACGGTCCAAGATTTTAAGATGATCCATCTTCAATCAGCCACATGCATCCAGAAAACTGAGACCCCACACCAACAAGAAGGGATGGAGTCAACGAATAGAGCACCCAGGCAGAGAGAGAGCTGTCAGCCTGAGAGTTAACCATCCAGCAACCGAATCCAACAGCAATCCCCAATCAAGTCATTTTCTTCTTCAACCTCAGCTTTCGTAGGTGAAAAGATGTCACCCTCCTCGAACTCTTTCTTTTTCCTCTGAGAAGCGGTCATATATCTGAAATAGTTTGGATAAGGCCCCATAGAAATTAAAATACAGGAATATGTCTGCATCAGGATGGTGGCAAGTTTCTATGGGTCTCCATTTGTCCTTGAGGAATGTGAAACGATTGCTATCAGTTGTTTGACAAAATATGGCACACCACTTGACATCAAAATATATCAAAGCAAATATCAGCAGACAAAACTGACACAAAAAAAAAATAAAAAATGAAACATGTCTTCTGTGTACCATATGCCTTTTGTCTTAAAATTTGAACTGAGTACTGCTTATGGTGTCATGCATATGGTTAGATTTTTTTTTCTTACTTGTTGAGTCTAATTAACTAAAAGTCCAGCAAATTGACAATCAGAAGTATGAGATCAAGATGACACAAATTTGAGACCGACCTGAAAATAACTAAATGACTTAAAACCCACAGAATGTGTAAGGATGAAATGAGAATCAGCCAGTTTTTCTTCCCCTTGTTCTTTTTCTGATAGTATATATGAAAATTGTACAATGGCGTAAGCTTAGCGTAGAGATTTGTAGAAGCTTTCATCACAATCTATTAAACATTTTTTGTTTCACAAAGACAATCAATCATTGCCGCTGGTTTATTCATGACTGCTCTTTCAATCACCTCTATTGAGACATGGAAACTTTGAAGCGAGTCTTGGCGGTGCTTAGCTATTAACATTGATAGTAAGACATTTTCTCCCAAGGGAGGAAAAAGAAAAACAGAAGCAATTCTTCAATCTTAGTTCAATAAAATTGATAACTTGATAACAGATAAAAAAGTATGCAACTATTCTCATCATTAATTATTGGCTTTCAGTATGATGTCATGCAGATCTGAACAAAGACACGGACTGCTAATTCTGATCCAATAAAATGTTTATATACATTGAAGAAAAAGATATAAAAATTAGTAATTTTACTTTTTCATGCATTAAAAAAAAAAATCTTTCATGCAGATCTGAACAAAAACAGTTACTGCTAATTCTGAGCCAACAAAATGTTGAAATACATTGAAGAAAAATATAAAAAATTACTGATTTTATTTGTTTCATTTATTAAAAAATTGTCTGAGCCAAGGACCTCTAGTGTGTGAGACTAGCGTGATAACCAACTCCACCACGCAGACACTTTTAAATCAATTTGTATACTTTATCCAGAGAGGAGTTAAGAGCTATAATTCTGGCCTCTTGCCAGGACCTGTCAGCAATAGTTGCCAATCAAATTTTACAACCAATATATTGGAGCGTTTTACTTTACCCTTTCTTTTTCCTTTCTTTCAAACAGCCTCCCAAGAGCCAATATAACCATTTCATTTCTCTTCACTTTGGAGGAATTTTTTCTCCCTCCACCTTATGAAGACTTGATGACTCCTAGGTGAACTGTTAAAATGGAAACAGCACCTATAAAGAGGGATATAAGAGTTTAATTATCTCCGAGAATTTTCAAGTAAGAAAAAGTTACTCGATGTCCAAAAAGAAACAAACCAAAATAATAATGAACAAAGTTGACATGGTTCCAACTTCTAAACATAAAGAGATCATATGACCAGAATGATCATACACTGGTTTTAAACATCAAGAACGATGATATGTTTGCTGCAGCTTAGTATTACCAGTGGTTGTCACAGAGCATGCCCTATCTTAGTGCAATGAAAAATTTAGCAACCTTCAAAAAAAATTCATGCTCAAGAACCTAAAACTTATGCAAACAGGCCAATAGCCCAGTGGTTGTACCCCTCTTACTTGAGGGTAATTATTCCATCATCATTATGAAATGAGTGGTTGTGTTCCCACCATTACAGAAAAGATGAGAACTACCTTCATAATGTAATGCAGGACACCTATTTGCGATAGTAAATCCATAGAAAAGATGAGAAGTGACTACCCTCTCAATGTTGCTCCATAATGCAGAATACCTATTTGTGATAGCAAATCTATAGATATTAAAGATCACTGAAAGGACAAAGGAATGATTAACAAGTAAATTGTGAGAATGACACAACTCCAACTTGGAGCTCAAGAGACATTTCTGAGTTTAATATCAAAATGATGACCTCAAGAACATGTATTTTGGTTTCAGATTCCACTCATTACATAAAATATGCTGATGTTACATCATTAACATGACATGGAACAAGTTAACATGCATAATTTCCACTGAAGATCTTCAAATGCATTGCAGTTATTTCAAAGAAGCACAAATCACAAGATGCTATTAGTAAACAAAACAACAGCATCCTACTCACTAACTATACTCAACTCAACTCAACTCATCTACATGGGGTCGGCTATATGAAACTACTTTCTCCACTCTGCTCTATTCAGAGCTAAGTCGACATTCAAATTACAAATGGTTATATCTTTCTTAATTGTTTCTGTCCATGTTAGTTTAGGTTTATCTCTATTTCTATCCTTACCATGAATTGTTAAAATATCACTCTTTCTAACTGAAGCATCTAAAGATCTTCGTTGTATATGTCCAAACTATCATAATCGATTTTCTCTCATTTATCTTCAATTAGGGCTACTCCTATCATTTCTCTTATATGTTTAGTTCTAATTCTATATTTTAAAGTTTTACCATATGTCCATCTTAACATACGCATTTCTGTTACACTTAATTTATTCACGTGTTGTTTCAGTATTGCCCAACACTCTGTTCCATATAGCATAGCTTGCTTAATAGCAGTTTTATAGAATTTTTCTTTCAATTTTAATGGGATGCGCCAATCATACAAACTCCCGAAGCACTCCTCCACTTAATCCATCCTGCTTTAACTCTATGATTCACGTCTTCACCTATTCACCTTCTTGCTAGATAATTAATCCCAAATACCTAAATTTTTCACTCCTTGATATCTCTTGGCTTGCAATCTTCATTGTTTCTTCATTTGTATTTCTACTCCTACTAAAATTATATTTTATGTATTCAGTTTTAGTTTTACTAATCTTAAAACCTTTAGATTCTAAAGCCTCTCTCCAAATCTCTAGCTTAGCATTTACTCCAGATTTAGTTTCATCAATCAACACTATATCATCTGCAAATAACATACACCATGAAATATCATTTTGAATATGTTTTGGTTAATTCATCCATAATTAATACAAAAAGATACGGAGTTAAGGCAGATCTCTGATATAAACCTACAGTAATTGAAAACTCACTAGTTTCTCCTATTGTTGTTTTAACAATAGTTATTGCTCTATCATACATATTTTTTATCAATTCTATATACCTTTTGGTAATTCCTTTTTTCTCTAAAATCCACCATATTATTTCTCTAAGTACTCTATCATATGCTTTCTCTAAATCAATAAAGATCATATGAAGGTCTTTTTTTTTCTTTTTCCTATACTTCTCCGTCAATCTTCTTAATAAATAAATAGCTTCCATGGTCAATTTTTCAGGCATAAATCCAAATTGATTATTTGACACCGAAGTTTCAGCTCTTATTTGATTTTTATTACTCTCTCCCATAATTTCATTATATGATTTATCAACTTAATCCCTCTATAATTTGCACAGTTTTAAATATCTTCTTTATTTTTGTATATGGTATTAATATGGTTTTCCTTCAATCATCCGGCATTCTTTTAGTTGCTACAATCCTGTTAAATAAATTGGTTAACCACATGACTCCAATTTCTTCTAAGCCTTTCTAAACCTCAATAGGGATCACATCTAGCCCTAATTCTTTGCATTTTTTATTTTACTCAAAGCCTTTTTAACTCAAGCATGCTAAATTTACGAAAAAATTTATGTTCATTTGTCACTCCTAAGTTATCACATTCTTCTACCCTTAAATTTACTAAATTATTTTTATTTAATAATTTTTTAAAATAACTTTTCTATCGTTCATTTATCTCTTCTTCTTTTACTAAGACTCTTTCATCTTCATCCTTAATACATTTAATATAGTCAGATCTTTTGTTTTCTTTTCTCTTAGTTTTACTAGTTTATATATAATCTTTTCACCTTCTTTCGTATCTATTCTATTATAAATCATCATAGGCTTTAAGTTTGGCATTACTTATTCCTTTTTTAGCTTCTTTCTTTGCATCCCTATACTTTTTAAGACTTTCTTCATCCCTAACCTCTTATCAGATTTTATAGTTTGTTCTTTTATTCTTGATGGTAGCTTGAACTTCCTCATTCCACCATTTAATTTTTAATTCTTCTAGAACTTCTTTTGCTATATTTTTATGCATTTAGTTACTTTTTCCCATATTAAGTTGGGATCACTATCTATATTCATAGTCATTACTCTTATTAATTTTTCTTTAAATAATTCTAGTTTTTCTCCTTTCAAATTCCACCATTAAATTTTTGGATTAATAGTTTTACGTTTTACTCTATATTTTATTTTTATCCATACTCACTGACTATCCGGATCTTAAATTCCTGCTAAGAGGCATAGACCTCATCATACCTCCTTACTATCACCTTGGGCAATTTGTCTTAACTAATTTTCTAAATTGGAGTTCCATCTATTGTTCAGAAGAACTATGGAACTCAACACAACTAAGCACACATTGTTCACATATGCCTTTTGAAATGTTAAGAGTGTTGAAGGCTTAATTATAATATCAACTTCCACTTAATTTAATTTGTTAATAGTTAACTAAAAGAGTGTGGTAGCCGACTGCATTGCTGCATAATCATATAACGACCATAGCATGGCCAACCTAACAAAATGAATATCTTACTCATATAATCTTACGTATCTCATTATAGAAATATGAAACGAAAATGCAATGTTCCAAAGGCAGGGATGGCAATAAATTATTGAGTCAAAGAGCCATGGATTCAAGCTGCAAGCTAGAGCTGATATTTTTTGTATTATAATCATGGACATTAATCCATAGAGAAGAACACATACATCAATTGTCCAAAATAAGTCTTATTTGATATACTTAATTATCATCTAATTCCTTCACTACTTATGCAAAGTATAATCTCCATCCACTCATATGGCAAGGATGATAAGGTTCAAAATATGGTTTTAGTTTCAATTTCATCCTCTCGCTTAAATCTCACTTAACAAAAAAAAAAGGGTTTCAGTTTCATCCGGGCCATCTGTTGACCCAATTATTGATTTTGATGATTAACAAAAGACATATGTATATTCATCATTTTCTGATATATTTGATAAGTGTTTAGGCATTAAAGTTGATTAATTAATCAAAAGGAATAAAGGAATAAGTTTTGAATCAAATTTGAAAGGAAATTATTTAAGTTCAGAACTTAGAGTCGACACCTCAACAGTCTGGAGCCGACCCCAGGGCGTATCAGAACATTTCTAAGTTTTGGCATGGTCCGAAGTCGACACCTATAGTTTTGGAGCCGACTCCAACCTGAGATACAGAGAAGTGGTTTCTGCTTCAGTTTTCAGAGCCGACACCTGGAGTTCAGGAGCCGACACCTGAAAGTTGCGGAGCTAACACCTGAGTTTCCAGAGCCGACTCTAACCTGAGTACAGAGAGCATGTTTTTTGGACATTGTTAGAGTCGACACCTTTGATTTCTGGAGCCGACTCCCGAATACGTCGAGCCGACACTTAATTTTTTCGGAGCCGACTCCTCAACGATCTTTTGTTACTATTTTTGGACATCCCGATCTGGAGCCGACATATGAAAAGTTGGAGCCGACTCCAACATGTCATATGCATATTTTCAAAAGTGATAGATCAACTTCAACGGTAATTTTTTTTCACCTAACTTCTAATAGCTATTTTTTCTTGTGTGTAGAAACATCCAACATCTCACAACGGCTAGTTTTCCATCAAAAACCTTGGATTAAGAAGTCTATAAAAAGGGGATTCGTCCGTTTGAAAAAAAGCAACAAAAAGAGAAATATTTTGTAAAAAATCGAAAAATCTTGTGAAAAATTGAAAAATAAATCACTTCAAACAGGCTTTTCTTACCTTTGTTTATTTAATTGCATATTTACTCATTTAAGGAGCTGTTTTATATTCAAAACTATATTTTTCATTGTTGTTTGCTAATTCGATCGGGGGATTGAATTAGTGAGGTAGTATACCTCGGGACAGGCTAAGGATAACTTGTGGTTGGGTTTTGTGCTGGTGAGCCCGGAAAAACCAGCTGGGTTCGTTGTGACCCAGGGAAAACAACAAGTTTGAGTTGTGAGCTTATAAACAAGTGGATTATAGTGTGGACCCAAGTGCTGCTTGGGAGTGGACGTAGGTGTAGGATACACCAAACCACTATAAAATCTGTGTTTGCCGTACTTTGTCTCTCTCTATCTCATTTATTTGTGCTTAGCATTTATCTATACATTGCACTCAAGCACTTTCATATCAAAGCACATAGTTCTAAAGTGTTAAAATTTTTGAAGAACCCAATTCACCCCCCCTCTTGGGTTGCCATCTGGGCCAACAATTGGTATCAGAGCTGGTTCTCATTTCGGCTTGATTACACAATCAAGAGACAAAGATCCAAATGGCAGCTCAAGTTGAATCATCCTTTTTAGAAGGTCAATCCACTAATAGGCCACCCTTGTTCAGTGGCACCAACTATTCATATTGGAAAGCAAGAATGAGGATATTCATTCAAGCTTTAGATTATGAATTGTGGAGTGTAATAATTAATGGACCTAGCATACCCACACACATAGTTGATGGTTCTATTGTTTCTAAGCCCGAAAGGGATTGAAATGATAATGATAGAAAAATGGCTCAGCTTAATGCTAAAGCCATGAATGTTTTGTATTGTTCCTTAGATGCAAACGAATTTAATCGTATTTCTACATATAATTCCACAAAAGAAATATGGGATAGATTAGAGGTTACCCATGAGGGTACAAATCAAGTTAAAGAATCTAAAATTAATATTCTTGTTCATAAATATGAATTGTTTAGCATGGAACAAACTGAATCTATAACCTGTATGTATACTAGATTTACGGATATTGTAAATGATTTAAAAAGTCTTGGTAAGACCTATACTAATTCTGAGTTGATTCGTAAAATTCTTAGGTCTCTTCCAAGGTCATGGGAAGCAAAGGTGACTTGAATCCAAGAAGCCAAGGACCTCAATGCCTTACCTTTGGAGGAGCTACTTGAATCCTTGATGACCCATGAATTAACAATGAAGCAGCATATAAGGAAGACATCAAGAAGAAGAGAACTATTGCTCTTAAGGCTGCAGAAATTGAGGAAAGCAGCAGTGAGAATGAGATGATGATGATGAGACAACTCTCTCTACTAGAAAGTTTAAGAAATTTATGCAAAAAAGGAGATCCTTCCATAAAAAGAAATCTGAAATTAAAATGGAAGGTGAAAGGGAAAAAGAGGAGAAAGAAAAAGAAAAAGAACCATTGACTTGCTATGAATGTAAGGAGCCGAACATTTCCGATATGAATGTCCTCAATTAAAAAAGGGGTACAAGAAGAAGAAAAAGGCATATGTTGCAACATGAAGTGATAATGAAGAATCTTCTTCCGAGGAGGAACAAAAGGAAGTTGCAAACATTTGCTTTATGGCAAAAGAAGATGATGAGGTAAGTTCTGAAACTCATGACTTTACATTTGAAGAATTATTTGATGCATTTAATGAATTAGTTGCTGATTTCAAAGTTTTGAAAAGGAAATGCAAATCTTTAAAAACTGAAAATGCAAATCTGCTTAAAGAGAAAAATAAATTAGCTTTAGAAATTAAAGACTTGAAATCTGAAAAAGAAGATGTTGTAAAAGAAAAAGAATTGGTTTTAAATGAGAACCTTAATCTAAAGAAAGAGGTTGATAAATATAAGGATATAGTTGATAGATTTACCTTAAGTTCTTCAAAATTAAACATGATTTTAGATAGTCAAAAGGCTATTTTTGACAAGGCAGGATTAGGATATAATCCTCTTAGGAAGCAAAAATCTTTGAAAAATATCTTTATACGTGCTGGCCAATCACCTAATATACTTGTTTCAAATGTAGTTTAAAAAGACATAAATCATATGAATGCAATATTAAGAAAACTAGCAAAATTTTAAAAATTAAAGGAAAGAAAATATGGGTTCGAAAGGAACAATCTTTATTGCTACTAACCATGAAGGACCCAAGAAAGCTTGGGTATCTAAACAAAAAGTTTGATTGTCTTGCAGGAGTGTCTTGCGGCCAAAAGATCAAAACGAAAGTGGTATCTTGATAGTGGCTACTCAAAGCACATGACGGGTGACAAGGATCAATTCATCACCCTTGAAGATAGAAGAGAAGGAATTGTTACTTTTGAGATAATGGCAAAGGTCAAATTATGGGCCTTGATAAAATTCAAATAACTCCATCCACTTTATTAAGAATGTCTTATATGTTGATGGTTTAAAGCATAATTTAATTAGCATTAGCCAATTATGTGATAAAGGTTTCAAAGTGTCATTTGAAACTTCTATTTGCACTGTTTCTAATCTCATTAATAATAGCATTATATTTATTGGAAATAGAAATGACAATGTATACTTAATTGATTTAGACAATTTGTCTACTAGTAATCATTGCTTAGTTGCTAATAATGCTAATGTGAATGAGATTGGATGGCTATGACATCATAGATTAGGTCATGCAAGCACACACCTAATTTCAAAATTAATAAGAATGGATTTAGTTAAAGGACTTCCAAAACTAGATTTTGAAAATAATAGAATTTGTGATATATGTCAATTTGGAAAACAAACTAGAAACTCTTTCAAATCTAAGAATGTTGTTTCCACTTCTAGGCCACTAGAGCTACTTCACATTGACCTTTTTGAACCTACTAGAACCACTAGTTTAGGAGGAAAGAAATATGGTCTTGTGATAGTAGATGATTATTCTAGATTCACTTGGGTATTGTTTTTAGCTCACAAGGATGAGACTTTCCCTATATTCATGAAATTCTTCAAAAAAGTTACTAATGAGAAAAACAACACCATAGTGTTTCTTAGAAGTGATCATAGAACAGAATTTGAAAATCATTTATTTGAAAATTTCTACATTGAACATAACATTCATTATAACTTTTATGCACCTAGGACACCCCAACAAAATGGAGTCGTAGAAAGAAAGAATAGGACTTTAGAAGACATGGCCCGTACCATGCTATGTGAAAGCCAACTCCCAAAGTACTTCTGGGCGAAGCCATAAACACAGTATGTTACATCTTAAATAGAGCTTTAATTAGGCCAATTCTTAGAAAATTCCTTATGAACTATGGCATAATAGAAAACCAAACATTAGTTACTTTCATGCATTTGGTTGTAAATATTTTATTCATAATAATGGTAAGGATAACTTTAAAAATTTGATGCAAAATCTGATGAAGGCATATTCTTAGGATATTCAACAACTAGTAAAGCCTATAGAGTATTTAACAAGAGGAACTTAATTGTAGAAGAATCTATTCATGTAGTTTTTGATGAGTCTTTAGCATTAAGTTCAGAAAAGATTGATGATGAGGAAGATACAATTTTGCTAGAAAGAGATATTAAAAAATTAAATATAGATGTATCTTCAGACCATGAACAAGAAGCTAAAGATGATGATTCTCCAAAGGTTGATGTTATTGATACTAATCATAATGATGCAGATCTTCCTAGAGATTGGAGATATGCCTATGGTCATCCAAGAGAATTGATTATAGGTGATCCATCTCAAGGAGTAGAACTAGATCATCAATGAGAAATATCAATAATCATCTTGCATTTGTATCTCAAATTGATCCTAAAACTATTGAAGAAGATGAAAAAGATAGTAACTGGATGCTAGCTATGCAAGAAGAATTAAATCAATTTACTAGAATAATGTATGGTCCTTAGTTGATAGACCTAAAGGTTACTCAGTTATAAGATCTAAATGGGTATTTAGAAATAAATTAGATGAAAATGGCATAGTAATTAGAAATAAAGCTAGATTAGTCGCAAAAGGATATAATCAAGAAGAAGGAATTGATTTTGATGAAACTTTTGCACCTGTAGCTAGATTAGAAGCAATTAGACTATTACTTGCATTTGCATGTCATATGAATATCAATTTATTTTAAATGGATGTTAAAAGTGCATTTTTAAATGGTTTTATAAATGAAGAAGTTTTTAGAACAACCACCTGGTTCTGAAGATCATGAATTTCCAAATCATGTTTTTAAATTACACAAAGCACTATATGGTTTAAAACAAGCACGTAAAGCTTGGTATGATAGGTTAAGTAAATTTCTAATTGAAAATGATTTTTCTAGAGAAAATGTTGATAAAACTTTATTTTGAAAAGAAAAGATAAAGATTTATTGGTAGTACAAATCTATGTAGATGATATAGTATTCGGTGCTACTAACAATCTTTTGTGTCAAAATTTGCTAAGTTAATGCAGGGTGAATTCGAGATGAGCATGATGGGAGAACTCAATTCTTCCTAGGACTACAAATCAAACAAGAGAGAGAGGGGATTTTCATCAACCAAACAAAGTACAAAAGGAAATTCTCAAGAAGTTTGGAATGGAATCAATCAAACCTCTCGGAACACCAATGAGTCCTTCATGCAAATTGGATAAAAATGAAGACGGTAAACCCATTGATCAAAAGCACTATAGAGGTATGATCGGATCTCTACTTTACTTAATAGCAAGTAGACCAGATATTATGTTTGCTATTTGTCTATGTGCTAGATTTCAGTCTGAACCTAAAGAATCTCACTTAATTGCTGTAAAAAGAATACTTAAATATTTAAGTGGAACTAAAAATGTAGGATTATGGTATTCTAGAGACTCTACACTAAATTTAATTGCTTATTCAGATTCTGACTATGCTGAATGTAAATTAGATAGAAAAAGTACAATAGGTGCATGTCAATTTTTAGAAAGTAACTTAATCTCTTGGTTTAGCAAAAAGTAAAATTCGGTTGTATTATCTACTGCTGAAGCAGAATATGTTGCAGCTGAAAGTTACTGTGCTCAAATCCTTTGGATTAAGCGACAACTTGAAGATTATGGCATATCACTTGATAAAACTTCTATTAGATGCGATAACACTAGTGCAATAAACTTACAAAAAATCCAATCCAACATTCAAGAACTAAGCACATTGAAATTAGATATCACTTTATTAGAGAACATGTAGCTAATTGTGACATTTGTCTTGATTATGTCTGTACTGATGAACAATTAGCTGACATATTTACAAAACCTTTGAGTGAAGAGAGATTTTGTTATCTTAGAGGAGAGTTAGGGATTTGTGACCCATTGGAATAATTTTGAAACCCTTAAGATTGACTATCTAGAATTCAATCAATTTCTTGAAAAATCTTTCATGATTCTAAGGACAATTTATCTAGATATTTGAACAATTTGATTCTCTACATTCCAAAGATTTTATCTAAAATTTATTGATTTTCTTTTGATAAGTTTCGGATCCTTGAAACTCCTATTTTTTCTGAAACTATCAGTGGAGTCGACACCCTTATTAGTGGAGTCGACACCTCGTTTGTGTCGCTCTCGGTCTGAGACCTTTGAGTCAACACCTGCCTTAGCGGAGGGCGCTGACTGTATTAGCGACCTGGAGCCGTCACCTCGCTTTGCGGGAGTCGACTCCAAGTAGTCCCAGGTTAACTATTTAGGACAGAGCCGACTTCTCTTTCATTTCAATCGACTCTTAACTCTCCCAAACTCTCTCAAACTTTTCCCAAAACCCTAAATCTCTTAAATTAGCCTCTCCATAGCACTCAATGGCACCTAAGCGCAGAGGATCGTTGTTTGGAGGAAGAATAACGACAGAAAAGCGTACGACAAGGCGTCCGGCACGTGAACCCTCTCCGGAATCATCCTCCAGCTCAACCGCATCCACTCCCAGTGCCATTCCTAGCCCCTCCTCACCACAAGTTGATACCCTAGTCGGCCGAATCATTACTATGGGAAGAAAGGTGGATTTTGAATTTTTGAAACCGAGGGTTTTGCTATTGGGAGACAAATCAAGGAACTCGGTTGGGATAAGGTATGTTCCTTAGATGTACCCACTTATTCGGCTTTAGTCAAGGAATTTTACTTCAATTTGTCAAGAGGAGATGGAGGATTAGTTAGTATGGTTAGAGGAAGAAGAATTCATCTCACATCCGAAATTTTAGGAAATCTTTTAGAAATCCCTGTTGTATTGATTACAAATAGTCACAGTGATAGAGCAGGAGCCTTGTCAAGGATGTTGGGTAGAGACTTCACCGAGTTTGAGGAAGTTAGGGCAAATCAGTTGCCTTTTGAGCTTAGACTGTTACATAATATATATGGTAGGATCCTATTTCCTAAAACTGGCAGGTTTGAGTATGTCTCAGAGCGAGACATAGTGATCATGGACAGTATTTTGACGGGTCAGCCAACCAATCTAGCAGGAATGATGATATGGTACATGGCTGAGGCCGGAAGCAAGAGGAGATCGACCTTGCCTTATGGAATGGTCCTGACCATGACATTCAAAAGTCAAGGAGTTGTTATTTCTGAGAATGAGCCATTAAAAAACCTAAGACATTGATTATTACAGCTTGGCTACAGTGCATAGAATGAGATTTATGAAAGTGGATGGCAGATGGGAAAGAAAAGGTCATCTGGATGAGAGAGCAACTGATATTGGAGCCACTGCACCATCTGAGGCAGGTCCATCAGTGAGGCATCCATTACTAGAGCCTAGCAGATCATCACCACCACCGGCACCTACTCCAGTTCCTGCACCTGTACCATTGCTTATTCCTTCTATTGGTTTTTCTAATATTCAGTTAGAGCAACTTAAAGAATTATTTAGTACTCACAAAGAAGAGATGAAGACTGAGTTAGACAATAGTCTTATAAGCTTGAGAGAAATGTTTTATTCATTGGATGACAGAGTGAGCAAGATTGAGTCCACCCTTGGATCTTCTTCAGAATCTTTAAAGAATGATCTCATGCATATATTTGAGGAACTTAAAGAAATTGAGGAGATTCTGAGACTTATTCTAGATGCAATGCAGAACTTCAGGAGAAAATCATAGTGGCATCTGCATTCTTTGACAGAAGATTGAATGAATTTATCAGAACTCAAAGTGATGGAATGGAAAGAATTTTAGAAGAGCTTAAGAGATTGCTTAGAATTGCTTAGATGGAATGTTTAGGATTTTGATGTTTTCTTTTTGAAATGTAATGTTTACTTTTATCAAATGTAATGTTGTATTTGGATGATGAAATGTAATGGTACATTTTGATATGAAATGAATGAATTACTTGTATTTTGCAATGCAATTTGATTGTTCTTTTAACTTTTATTCTTTTATAATATTAAGGAAGAGAGAGAATAATTGAATTTGAATTTTTTCTAAAACCTTTTTGTTGATTACAAAAAAAAGGAAAGAAGTAAATATTTGTGTATGCATAAAAGTTACAATTAAATGTATAAGGGGGAGAGAAGATAATTATATATATACATTGAATGAATTTCATTAATTAACTGGTATCAAGCATTCAATGAACTTAATAGCATGAATGATAAGAAGAAAAGATGTAAATTTAAGTATCATAGGGGGAGCTATCTCATTCAGGGGGAGCTTAATTATGAGAACTTAAAATTTGCTTTGAAACTTTCATTGTTTAATCATACATATACTCAATGTTTTTGTTATCATAAAAAAGGGGGAGATTGTTGACCCAATTATTGATTTTGATGATTAACAAAAGACATGAGTATATTCATCATGTTTCTGATATATTTGATAAGTGTTTCAGGCATTAAGGTTGATTAATTAATCAAAAGGAATAAAGGAATAAGTTTTGAATCAAATTTGAAAAAAAAATTTATTTAAGTTCAGAACTTAGAGTCGACACCTCAACAGTCTGCAGCCGACCCTAGGGCGTATCAGAATATTTCTAAGTTTTTGGCATGGTCCAGAGTCGACACCTATAGTTTCGAAGCCGACTCCAACCTGAGATACAGAGAAGTGGTTTCTACGTCAGTTTCTGGAGCCGACACCTGGAGTTCGGGAGCCAACACCTGAAAGTTGCGGAGCCGACACCTGAGTTTCCGGAGCCGACTCTAACCTGAGTACAGAAAGCATGTTTTTTGGACATTGTTAGAGACGACACCTTTGGTTTCTGGAGCCGACTCCCGAATACATCGAGCCGACACTTAACTTTTTCGAACCCAACTCCTCAACGATCTTTGTTACTATTTTTGGACACCCCGATCTAGAGCCGACACATGAAAAGTTGAGCCGACTCTAACATGTCAGATGCGGATTTTCAAAAGTGACAGATCAGCTTCAACGATAATATTTTTTCACCTAACTTCTAACGGCTATTTTTCTTGTGTAGAAACATCCAAGCATCTCACAACAGCTAGTTTTCCATCAAAAACCTTGGATTAAGAAGTCTATAAAAAGGGGATTCGTCCGTTTGAAAAAAAGCAACAAAAGAGATATTTTGTAAAAAATCGAAAAATCTTGTGAAAGAAAGAGAGAAATAAAAGAGGAAAGACTCAGAGCTCAAATCCATCAATCCTAGAGAGCCCAAAGAGAAATCCAAATCATTCAAAGCTCAAAATCGAAGAATTTCCAAGTGAAAAAGGAAGAAAGCAAAAGTCATGTTTTTTCCCAACTTCTCAACTGCGATTTTTGTGAGGAATCTAAGCTGAGGCCTGATTCAATCATTCAAGGGAGAAGAAGAAAAGAAGAAAAGCACACATCCAAATCGCTTCAAACAGGCTTTTCTTACATTTGTTTATTTAATTGCATATTTGCTCATTTAAGGAGCTATTTTGTATTCAAAACTATATTTTTCATTGTTGTTTGCTAATTCAATCGGGGGATTAAATTAGTGGAGGTAGTATACCTCGGGACAGGCTAAGGATAGCTTGTGGTTGGGTTTTGTGCTGGTGAGCCCGGAAAAACCAGCTGGGTTCGTTGTGACCCCGGGGAAAACAACAAGTTTAAGTTGTGAGCTTGTAAAACAACTCGACTGTAATCAAGTGGATTATAATGTGGACCCGAGTGCTGCTTGAAAGTGGACGTAGGTGCATGATACACCGAACCACTATAAAATCTTTGTGTTTGCCGTGCTTTGTCTCTCTCTCATTTATTTGTGCTCAACATTTATCTATACATTGCACTCAAGCACTTTTATATCAAAGCACATAGTTCTAAAGTGTTAAAATTTTTTAAGAACCCAATTTACCCCCCCCCCTCTTGGGTTGCCATCTGGGCCAACACCATCAAATGAGTTTCAATTTCAACTCCCAAAAGCTTAAAACAAATAAGGCAAAATGAAAACTGAAACCAATAAGATGAAAGCTTCCTCAAAAAGAAATGCTTGCATGAGGATATTTGCCTATAATGCAAATTAGCACTATCAACTATAATTATTTAGATTAAATTAAGTGGTCAAATGCTTCTGGTTTATCAATTTACATACATATGATGTATATTTGAACATTCAATATCCACAATATCCAATACCAATAAAAACCATTAGCGCATTAACTCAAACCTGGTACCTCCTCCAAGGGGAAAGAGGGTTATAGACACTAGGGCATCTGGCTCACTTGTTCATTCAGCTTGGCAAGTCTCCTATGATAGTAAGATCACATTCAGTATCGTAACATGGGACCAGATGACATAAGTTCTGATAACATATCATTTTTAAGTCCAAACACAACTTACAGAAGGATCTGAATCAAATGGACAACAATACTTAGAAATGATGATCTTCAGATTTTTATCAAAGTCTAAGGCAGATTTTTATCAAAGACTAAGGAGGCATTGGGATCAATTTAGGACTGACCTTTCATTCCGATATGAATTTCTTCTTCTTTTTCTTCTTCTTCTTCTGAGTAACCCCTTCTTTCTGAATTGCATTCTTCGCATGGAGACAATTTTGATATGCAAAAGATGGAGCTTTAATTGATTACTACCAATTTAATGAATCCATCAAGAAAGGGGAAAAAAGATTCTTACTAAATCAAAATAATATAGAAAGGTTCACGGTTGAATCCTTTTGCCATTTCATTTGTTATTATTGAAGATATTTTGCAGGATAGGTTAAAAAATTTTACTTAAACACCACTTTAAATAATAATTGGGATTAGATATTTTTGAGACAGAATGAATACAACAGCAGCAGCAGCAGCAAAGTTTTAATCCTAAACTTGAGAGAGAGAATGAATAAGGTATACTTATCTGCACTCACACGAAATCTCCAGGTTGCAGTCTGCTAGAATATTATGGTCCCAATTTCCAATCTCCTCAGCCCGGTATGATGTGCCTGCTTTGTCTGGCTTTGAATCTACTAGTTGTTCTGCTGTCACCAAATATAAAGTTGGATATTGCCAAAACTGTCCTCATGTGCTTCCTCCAATTCTGATGTTCCGAAGACCTTTGATGGTAGCATCTGGCGCTTTTGTAGTGAAAATCTGGAGATTTAAAAGAAAAAAGAAAACATATGCACCAGATCACAGATCATCGACTATTACAAACAGATCTAGCTCAGATCATCAATTTGATAAGCCATAACTGCTGCATGGACCCACACTCCAAAAAACACCTGTCCTGATTTTCAAAAAAAAAAAAAAACAAAGAAATAAAGAAAGAAAGAAAGAAGAAGAAGATCACAAATATAAGTAACATAGTTTCAAGAGAGAAAGGCCCCATATACTGGCACTTACAATCTTCTCAAAAAAATCTGCTGGCATGTACAAACAACATTGGAAGCACATACAACAAAGGAGTTAGAAATTGAGATGCCCTGCTCCACATCCTGGTTTCAGCAGGTGAAATGCATAATGAGTAACATAAGTTAAGAAAAAGAAAGCACAGTTTAGTTGAATAACAGAGCCAGTAATAATACACGAGTCTGCTGGCAAGTTCCACTTACCTAGTGATGGCACGCTAGAACTGCTTCATATGCATAGTAGCGGTAGAGCTAGTGGTATTCTCATCCTCTTTTTTTTTTCTTCTCTTTTTTCTAAGAAAAATGTCCTTTTCTTTTCTTCTTTAACCACATGCTCCCTTTTTCTTCCTTTTTGTCTTGTTCTTATTTTATTTGTTTTCTCAGGTAAGTAATGCAGCATTTTGAGAGAGACTTTTGGATATAGTGACATGCTGGCACTTATAATTCTCTCAAAAAGATCTAGTGGCATTGACAAGCAATATTGGAATCGCATACAGCGAAGTCAGATATTGAAATTACTGCTTCACATGTTAGTTTCAGTAGGTGAAATGCATAATGGGTAGCATAAATTAAGAACACAGAAAACGGAGTTTAGCTCCATAACAGAGAAATAAATATGAGCCTATTGGGAAGTTCAACTTACCTAGTGATGCCACGCTTGAACTGTTTCTTGTGCATTGTGGTCGTAGTGGTACTCTTGGCATTTAATCTCTATGCATTGAAATGGAAACTTAGTTGAATGTAATGTCTCTAACTGTGTTAATAATTAAAATTTTCAAATCAAGTAGCCCTTATCTTGATCCATTAATATTCTCTAGATGCGAAAGAAGAATTTATTGTAAATTTCACTAAGAAATTGGTGATAACCTGATAGAAGGACCAGTTCTCTCAAGAATGTCATCTTTTCGTAGATTTTATTCTATTCTGTTTTTCCCTCCACTCATCTTTTCGTACATTTTATCCTATTCTGTTTTCCCCTCCACATTGCTTTTTGAACTATCTTTCGCTTAGTCCCTTCACTTTTTCCTCTTCCACCTTAATGCTCTGAATTTCTTATTTTCCATTTTTCCTTGTGTCTATAATATATAATGCCACATGTTACTAGTGAGAAAAAGCCTTTTCTAAATCACAAAACCTGCGATATTGACACAGCTGGAGCAACACAAAATAAGACACTAGACCTAGATATGACATAGTTGATATGTATGAATATCAGCAAGTATGGAGGACATTATCAAGTGATATGAACCTTGAATGGAGTAAGACAAGGTAAGTTTCACATGAAAAATAGATTCATGTGAGTTTATAAGTGCCTCTTGCATACCATCAAAGAGCATACTTCTGAGGCTTCCTACAAATGCTTACAGCCATTGCCAACTTATTAGAACAAGTAAGGAAGGGAGGTAAATTTTAAAAAGTTACTAAACACATTAAGGAAAACTTTTTTTTAAAAAAAAATATATTCTTCAGTATAAGTTTTCTCCTTTTTCATTTTTTTTTTTAAAAAAAAGATTAGACTTATATCTAGGGTATCATAATTCAACAGATTATACGTATTATGGTGCAATCTAGAATTAGAATAGCAACATTTGTTGTTTAATTGATCCCTGCCATGCCAAGATATATTAGCTATAAAGTACATAGTACATTCAGAATTTGTTGTAAAGGAAGGTCAACCTTGAGTGACACTTCTAAATATATTGAGAAATATATAGCACAATATGTGTTAGAAGCTATCATAATTCCACTGATTCTATTACTCAGCAAACTAGTACTTGTTGATTACTCAATTCCTGTCAACCAAAGATATTTTAGTTGTCACCTGCATATCATATTCAGGATTGACACATAATATCTGACTGTAACAAAGAGAAATTCAAAGGAAAATGAATATATATAGATTTTAATTAAAGACAGAGGTGCTGTGTTATATGTCAGACTACTTCAAGTCCCCACTTGGCCTTCCATAGGGATTCACAATAGCATACCAATATGTTAGCAAACACTTAGACCCAATTAAGAAAAGTTTCTAAGCAGATCAAGCAACTCCTCAACAGAACTCAATATGAAAGGGTTGATCACAATGGTGAAAATCAAACAAAGTGAGACA
Source organism: Calamus simplicifolius (assembly GCA_900491605.1). Classification (NCBI taxonomy): domain Eukaryota; kingdom Viridiplantae; phylum Streptophyta; class Magnoliopsida; order Arecales; family Arecaceae; genus Calamus; species Calamus simplicifolius. The sequence continues at coordinate 923,942 of UESW01004048.1, forward strand.
AAAATAAGAAAATGAGGATTCAATATGCCCAAGTACTATATAATTATGCCCACTATGGGAAATTACATTGTTATTGCCATCTTCCCTTCACTTCTCCAGCAATCAAAGAGAGACTAAATTTTGAAACAGGATTAAAACAACAAGAAGAAAATGAATAAAACTACACTTGAATATGAGAACAGAGACCTTTTATAGATTTATCTGCCAAAGAGTTTATCCTCCTCTCTCAATTTTGTCAATTGAACAATTCTGGAATCAAATCAAAAACATATTTTATAACAAACTCAGTAATTACATAACCAATAGAATCACCCTTGTTCTCACAATAGCCATTTTGAATCAAATCAGAAACCAAAGATGAAGAAAGAAATATTAGAATCACATCTAAAACTGCATTTAGAATTGTTGTTGTTGTTGTATTTTTTTTTAATTCTAGATTTCTTTTCAATTATAAGAGCTAGTTTCTTTCAATTGTCTAGTAACCAAAAGGCAAAAAAAAAAAAAAAAAGGCCAAGATTTGCAAAAAGTGTTGAATATAGTTTTAAGTGATGATTCATGTTTCAAGGGAATGGGAGCTATCTCGACCGACCCATCCTATCCCAAAGAGATTTCAGGATCGGCCTCACTCATCCCATTCCATCCAATCTCAGCCATAATACATTGACACAATAATTTAAATAGATCTAATTTACCATAAAAATATAGCTTTTAAATTTCAATATGTTTAAAAATCAAATAAAATACTAAATCTTCATAAATATTCTTTTTTTAAAAAAAAATTCAAGCAAGTACTAGGATGCTCGATTGGATTGGAAATCAAAATGAGATGGGATGCAAGGCTTCTCGTTTTATGGAAAAAGAGGATACTTCTATCCCTTGAGATTTAAAACCTTGGTTTTAAGAACCAAATAATAGCAAACAATACATGGTGTGCTGTACTGACTTGATACTGTATAAGTATGGTAGCAGGGTCAGTACACCCCTACACAAACACATGGTACAGGCGTTGATACCAGCAATGGACCATGCATTGGTATGAGGGTTTATGGTGCCATACCTTATCCTATCAGTCCCAATATTAGGATTTTAATCCCTGCTTTGAGCATTAAAGAGAAAAGGTTCAACGGGGAAAATATGTAAGATGGCAAAAAGAGAATTAATTTAGAAAATTCTACATAAAATAGGAATTCTCAATTTCATTATTCCATGGTTCATATGACGTTTTATGCATAATGGATACACCTAGTATAATAAATTCATGAATTGTAATTTCAACAAATATGTGGAGCCATGAAAATGTAACAATTTAGTTGCAGATGCAAATAGAATGCTAGGGCCTGTTTTGTGTTGCTGTTGTTTTTGTGTATTTTCTTCCCTACCGCTTGGTGAAAAACAGCATGGAGATTAATGTTGGAGACAGCATTTCCATAGAACTTGTGTCATTTCTTTCTTTATTTTCACATTTTTTGAAAGCAGTAGTTTTTTGCTGCCAAAAGCTCTAAAGGTTTCAAAACAATTTGAAAAGCAGGTGTTTCATTGTATCTGTTTCTGCAGTCTAGTTCAGTTTCCTTTCTTCAACATTTTGAAAAAAATAAGCAGAAAGCAAAAGCAATACCAAACAGGACCTTCATTTTTTTCCAATTTCCTTTGAGCAACTTGGTGGGAAGAGCAACCATAACACAGAGAGTCATAGTAATCCAAATTGAACTAAACTAAACTGAATAGAAACCGGTTCATTTCAAGCCTTCAAATCAGTATGGAAGATGAACTGATCAAACCGATGCACGAAAATGAACCAAACCACTAAACCAAACAGTCCAATTTGGTTTGATTCGAGATGGTTTATAGGTTGAGGCCCCTTGATCTATGAGATCGATACACCATCACTTCGGTACGATACGGTCCGTACTGAATCATTTCGGTTTGATACCAAAACAGTATGATTTTGGTACAACAAACCTTGCATAAAACCTTAATCACATCTCATAATTTTACATGTTTGGATGTGCAGCCAAGGGCTCACTTTTAAACATGTCAAACTGTTAGATATCAAAATATCTGCCCAATTAACGAATCACATAGATGAGGGACTGGATCAGAGCCTATTCACATGATAACCACCTTGACTTTAACCAACTCGGAGAAACCCCTCAATCTACATATAAATATTAAAGGTAAGAAAATAAACAATAAATAATCATGAAGGCCCCTGTTCTCATAATAACCACTCTTAAGATGATCAAAAAACTAATGCATCCTCTGTAATAAGAAAATATACAAAAGCAGATGCAACTGCTGAGATTCTGATCAGAATCCTATTCTCCTCATACCAACCCTTATATTATCAGACAAATTCAATCTAACAATCTTTACACAACTATATGCAAAATAAATAAATAAATCAAAGCCATAAATAAATGCATCGAACCCCATTCAAAGCCCAGTAATTGAGATAATAACTAAAGTCCACCAAATCATAATAACTATAAGATGCAAAGAGTCAAGGAAAAAAAGGAAGAACTTTTCTATTACTTACTTTCCAAAGAAAGACAACAAAATATTTTTCAGAAAATATCTAATCATTACACCGAACACCCGTGACTTGTAATCTGAATTCCTGAATATTCATTAACGTACCGACCAACTCGAGAATAAAATTTCCAACTTTTCTTCCTCTCGAGCAACCTAAGCCTGCATGAATCACATGAGGGAATACGAAAAGGGAAAGAAAGGATGGAGAAAGCTCTCTCTCTCTCGACACCGTATAACGGAAGAATTTAATCTAGAAAGCGAATTAAATACAAATATCTTTTCAGAAACCACCTCTGCAATCTGATCGTGAGGGTATGCATCAGATGCCGGGGAACCCAAACGGACGGCAGAGATGGCGGGAGACTCAGCGACCCTTCTCTCTCCCCTTCATCGGATAGGGGCGGACCTTGCCGCCGGCGGTGCGGCCGGGCGGCGCGAGTCCGAAGAGGGCTCTCAGAATTCGCTTCAGGACGTCGCCCCGATTGGGGATGTAGCGGGGGTGGGTCCCCGGCTTGGCCCCCAGCTTCGCCATATCCCCTTTTGCTCCACTTGCAGCCATGAAGAGATCGTTGTCGTGCTCGAAGGCGGCGGACGAGTAGACGTCGTCGTCGGCGGCGGAAAAACTCCAAGACTCTAGCAACAAAGAGGTAGGTATGATTCTACTTCACTTTGCACATATATATATATATATATGGAAGAAGACCCGAAGTCTGGCTTAGAACGGCGCGAACCGGGAGGAGAAGGTGGCCTTCGCAATAATGGGAAGCGCTGGAGAGAGAAGGGATGTTAAATTTCTTCTAAACTTCGACGAAACGAGAGCGAAGGAGCACTCGTTCGACGCGGAACTTCTACGATGGGGTTTTGGAGGGCTATGCTTTGCTGGGTTTCGTCCGGCGGTGGAGAAAGAGAGAAATTGGGGAGAGGAAGAAAGGTGGGGGAAAATTTGGGAGTTCGGACGGGGCTGTAAATTTTTTTTTTTTTTTTCCACCCCGTCTTCCGACACGGCTACGGGTTGTCACGTTATAAGATTAAGACAAGCTTTTGCTACGCTGATGTATAAGTTTAAGCAACTTTATTCCATTAACAATCAGTCTAATAATGGGTTATCTTATCGTTAATCCACTTTTTTTTATTTTTATTAAGGCTCATGCAGGCACGTTTGGCACTGTTTAAGATTATTTAGAGCATTTTGATTTGGTTGAACTTATTTAAAATTGGCCATTAGATGGAAAGGATTTTCTTTCTTTGTTGCTGTTGTTGTTGTTGGTTTTTTTTTTTTAATGATAATAATAAACACGCTACAATCTTATAAACATTATAGCTCGAGCATCAGCCCTCAATCACTAGCAGAAGCTAAGCTGGAAAGTTATCAATTCTTAAATTCCCACCACTCACCATGCTACCACTGCTGATGAATCATCCTTCAAAATGAATTTCAAATCAAGAAAACCATACTGCCATGAGCTCAGAATTAAGAACAAAACGGACATGGATGGATGTTGCTCCTGCCACCATAATCCTTCCAAATCATCTCAAATGAGGAAACCACAAGTAACCATCTCTTAAATCAAAAAAAAAAAAAAAAACAGAATTTGATCCATTAACAAGCATGACAAATAATGATGTCCAGATACTCCCTAATCCACCCAATCATTAGGAACATAGAATTGCTGAGGAATCTGAAGCAAGAAAGCTCAATTAATCCGATTATAAGCTCATTTCATGTCCAATTTGATAGTCATCATGGAATTCGTACTAAAAGTTTTATAAGACTATGCATCTCATAGGAACAAAGGCTGCTTACTCTTTAGAGATCAAGTTTTAGGTGAACTTTCTCGATCTAAGAGTTTAACATATTTTGACTACTAATTTATAAATAGTATTGCAGAGGCAATGGACCTATACTAATGGACTTGAGAAGGGTTGAAGCATTTGGGAACAAGAACGGTAAGAGTAGCTTTCCATGATACCAGCATAAAGCATCAGATAAACAAGAATTGCATAGCTGTCATGACATTAGACCCCATTTCCTTTGTTTAGATAATGAAAACCAGAACGGCACACCATGTAATGAACAGAGCCATTGCCTATTGGTTACTCAAAAAAAAAAAAAAAAAAGCTATGCCTGTTGAATTTTAAGTCTTAGATTTCAATTTGCTTTTGCTGTTAAAATTTAGTTACATTTCGTGTTGCAACGTATCTCTTTAATTATTTATGGAGGATTAGTTTTAGTGTATAATAATAAAAAAAAAGGGCTAGAACTTTCACAGTAAGTTCTTGTAATTTTTGTTCATATTTTTACCATTCTTTAAGTTCAAAAACAAGAATATCCATTAAACTAACGAGCATAACATGAGTTTTTTTTTTATTTCTCATTCCTGAAACTATGCTTTAAATGCATCAAGAAATGTTAATAAGAAGAAGAATAATATATAGGCTCGCGTTAAATCACAATGTTGCCTCATTGGACCAAGAGATCAACATGAGTTATTGTCAAAATGTTCTTTTTTAAAAATAACTTAGATTTATTTATCTACAACATATACTTGATCTAGCTTATTTCTGGAAGATTTGAGCCCTCAGCTGGAGCCACACACACATCAAGGAGCCAGTCAGTCAACTAGTCCAAGCCATATATTTTTCCCAACCTCGACCGAATGAAATAAGCCGGAACCAAACAAGGATGATGAAGACTGACCGCTCAAATTAGAGCGGTCACTTACGTATTGACTCGCCTGTCTTATGAGGCGGAGAAACTAGAAGGCAAATGCTGGCTTATTTTACTTGATGTTTGTTTTGTATGACCTGACCCTCTAGAATCACTCAAGACGATATGCTGTTAGATCCGGTTGGGTCCCCATCCAATTTGACCAACGTAGCAACAAGACTTTAACAACCAGCTGAGGAGATAATCCAATGTTTTGAAAACCGAATCAACATGAACCGATTTGATCGGATCGAATAATATTATAATTAAATTTTAATTTAATAATATAAAATAAAAAATATAAATAAAAAAATTTAAAAAATTTAAAAACCAGGTTGAATCGATTGAAACCGATCGATTCAATAAATTTTTTTAATTTTTATCGGATCATATAAAAGTTAACTTTAATAATAAAATCGGACGAACTGATGACCGGTTTCCGATTGGACCGGTTGGACCGATCGATCCAGTCCGATTTTAAAACATGATAATCAACAACGAAAAGCTTTGCTGCAAGCATACAATGCAGTAAAAATCATACTATGTGATTAATGCACGATGTATGTGCATAAATATCAAAAATAAAAAATTATTTATGTTCTTATCATGCGCCACGTGCAACAAAACTTTTTCAACTAACGACCTTGGAACCCATACCATCTGGCCCAGCAAGTTTGATGTAGAAAATGCCAAAATCATGGTCTAGAAGGTGTAACGTATGTCTTGCCCATTTATTGCAGTTGATTTTTCTTTAAGATCAGGAGAGAAAAATTCTTACCATTTATTCCATACCGAGTCCTAGTACTAGAGGGCTGACTTTAATAAAAGAAAAAAATCAACCTCTTCCAAGCAAATGTTCGACTACTGGACTTATTATGAGCTTTTTTTTTTTTTTCCACCCAAATAAGAGGTAACCCTTCCTAAATTTATTAATATGAATAAAAATTACAAGATTAATTTGACCAGCTACATAAGGCGTGAGAGAGAGAGAGAGAGAGAAGAAGTCACGTTGCAAAATGAAACATACGTTTAAGTAGGTTTCTTAATCTTGGGGCTTAACAAGTAGGATGCTTAAGGCTATGTTTGGATCTTTGGAGGAAAAGAAAAGGAAGAGTAAAAAGAAATAAAGGGATGAAAGGAAAAGGAAAGAGAAGGAAGGATTGTTCTTCTTCTCTTGTTTGAAAAAATGAAAGAAAAAAAAAAGGTAATATCAATTATCTTGTTTGAATAGAGAGGAGAAAAAAAGAAGGAAAAGAGTTATGTTACAATTATACCCTTCAGAATAGGGAATGAATCGTGAGAATGAAAAAAATGAAATAGAAAATGAAGAAATATTTTGATCTTTCAAAAAATATAACTTAAACATTTCTCTTCCCCAGTTTACCCTCCAATTTGGGGGTTAACAAATTTACTTTTGTTGAGAGAGAAACAGGGGAACCAGTTACTCTCATTCTATTTTCCTCTCTCTTTTTTCTTCCTCTCAAACAAAGTAACTTATGACCTTTTTCCTTCGTTTTATTTTCCTCTACTTCATTCATCCCAATCCAAATAGTCCCTAAGGATTGAAAAAGAGATAACATTTTAAGTTAGAATTGGGGTAAGAGAAAGCACGAGATGCTGAAAAGAGGTACATAGAAGAAAGGAAAACGAAACTTCCTCTATAGTTCAAAGAAAGTCAGTGATGAAGAAAGAGGTGACAAGGATATAGCTAGCCCTCAATCCAATCCCAAAGGATGAAATGTGTGGTTGTAGTCTTCGCACATCCTTCCCTTTCTTTTTTTTTTTCCTTATTTTTTTAAATAAGAAGGGAAGGGAGGATGAAGAGAATTCCTTATAGATCTATCCTAAAATTCTAACATTAGCAATTATCATCTTGGTATAAATAGAGTTTTTTTAAAAAAATAAAAAATTAAAAATTAACACCTATATTCATATAAAAGAACTCTTTTTCCCTCATTTACTCCTCTTCTGCTAGAAAATCCGGTCGGCGGTCGGTGTTTTATCCCTCTTCTGCATCCTTGAAATCATGCAAGAAAAAGTAATCTAGTGATGGCGTCGTAGCTAGTTACCACCGAGGTTCGGTTTCATTGTAAAATTGTGATAGCTTGCCGTTGAGGTGGTCGTTGTCATTAGTTGTTGCACTACAATTATTTCGGAACAATAGTGAGAGAGAACAAGCTGTCCGAATTAAATCTCGATCTCCTCCACGAGGAAAGGACAAGGGACAATAGCATAGGTATTCACGCCTGCAACCTAGGTACATGACAGCTTTGAATATGTTCATAATTAAATTATTAATATTTTTTTTCCCTCACGTAGTACAACTACCGGATTTGGACCCAATTGTACAACTGAATGAGAGCAATTTGAGAAAGTACATTCAGCATAAGGTATAGCATAAATCTATCCTAACGTATAACTCAAGCTACCGTGGTGAATTCTTGATTCCGTACGTACGTAGGCCATGTACGTTAAACGTGTCACAGTTTAGCCGAAGACAACAAGATTAGTTATAATGTAATAAAGATGCGTGTCTGTTGGCACGCAAGTACGTCCTGGAATTATGCGAAACACTTTTGCCTTTTTGGGCCTTTATTAGTAGTTAATATTTTGTATCCATTATTTGTTACGTGCCAAACATGATTTCAATGACAAAAGTTGATTTTAAAGGCTGATTAATGACAAAAGGTCCTAGCAACTCCACTAGAGGGGCATGCATGAAGGATATCTTGTGTTGCAGCTCTACTTTGAACTGTAAGGCCCCACTAAAGAAAATTTTTCAACACTTCAATTTCTATGGCTGAGCTTCAGACCGTTTGAACTGGTATCATCTATACGATCTATCATTCGGGCTCTTGCCGATTGATCATCGAGGAAGATTCTCTCACGATTATTCGTTAGATTAGATGGGATGTGGACCTTTGCTTCCTTTTTAATCCTCTGATTTGTGATATTTAAGCTTCTCTCCAGTCCACCTGTGCATCGCTGATCCGTCATGTCTATCGAGAAGCCAACGCTACAGTCGATTGGGTTGCCTCTGTGGCTCAGTAGGGATGACATTTTGATGATCCCTGCTCTGTTATTTTACAGCAAATTGTGTATTCTGATCTACCAAGTTTGACTCGCGTCAGAGTGATGTGTTTTCCTGCTTATACCAAAAAAAAAAAAAGAGAAGAAGAAGAAGAAAGAAGACGAAGAAGAAGATCTCTAAAACCTTAAAGGGAAGAGGGGTCTAACTAAAATTAAAGCACATCAAAAGCTTGGCCACGATAGTCTCTCTATCTCACTTTTAAGCACCTCAAGGATTTCATCTATTATATCTATCTGCATGAGATGCCGCAAGGAAGATAAATCATTTGTTCGTTTATTAATTTTTATGTCATCAATTAAGACTAATGTGGGTTAGGTTAAATCTCTGCATCCTTTTCCAGTGTCCACTCTGATACATTAGGCACTAGACCTTTTACTTACAAAGCCTACCAATTCTGCAATGAGTTAAAGCCAATCTTTTCTTTCCTATACTCTTTGATGGATAAAGAAAAGAAGAGATGAAGTACTAAGATGGGTTGTTAGGTAGGCAATTTTATATGCTATGGAGTTCCTTCATTCATGCTTATCAAAATATAATGATGGTTCTGGCATCTAAGATGATTCTTCACAACATCTTATGAATTGTTCCTTAAAACTTGTTTCATAGGTATCCTCTCAATCAAGATTCATCAAAGTGAATTTTAATACATCAATTATTCCAGACTCTAGTCTAGATGCAGTTATGAGGGACCCTAGTGAGATAATATTATTAGCCTTAGCTATTCCACTCCTTACGAGATATGTGATAGGGAATACAACAAATATTCCTCTAATATGATCGCTATTAGTACGGTCAAGCACGCAGTTGCGATAAAATCAACAAAAAACACATAATAATAATAGGAACCAAAATCTAAAAGAAAACAGCGAGAGACGAGGATTTTACGTGGTTCACCCAAACTGGGCTACGTTCACGGCGGCACAGGATCTGCAAGGCTTCACTAAGAGTTGAATCAGGTACAAGCCCTCAAAACTCTCCTCTCAGAAACTCTTGTGATCTCATAATTTTTTTCTCTCTCTCTATAGCACACAGAGGTCCTCACCGAGCCTCCAATTTATTTCACACGTTCGTAACTCCCACACAAGATTTTTGTGGCTGACGGTGCAGCTGAGATGACGCCTCAAATCCTCCTCCAAAAGCTTCCTACGGTGACTTTGGATAATGGCCAAAACATCCTCAACTAACTCTTCAAAATCTATCCAAATCTTATGTTTGTTACTTTTGGATAATGACAAAAACCATCCTCAACTAACTCCCCAAAATCTATCCAAATCTCATGTTTGTTACTTTTGGATAATGACTGATTTGCCAACTCCTTCGTGAACTCTGATTTGGGGCTTCCTCTTGATGAAATTAATCTCTATCCATAACAATCTCCACTTGGAGATTAATGACATCACTCTTAGATCTACCTTCTTTCTCTGTGCCGCGCTCTCTTGATCTATCTCTTGGAAAGCTTCACAAGTTGCAACAGAGACTCAACTTGTCTCTGCTCACAACCTTAGTGAACATATCTGCAGGGTTTTTAGCTCCATCAATTTTCTCCAGCTTCAACTGCTCCTCATCCAATGCACTGCGTATGAAATGATACCTAAGCTGAATGTGCTTGGTTCTTGCATGAAATGCTGAATTCCTTGCCAAGTGAACTGCGCTCTGGCTGTCGCTCCATAATGTATTACACTTGTGCTCCTTGCCGAGCTCCTCCATCAACCTCTGTAACCAGATCATCTCTTTACTAGCTTCAATGATCGCATACTCAGCTTCTGTAGTTGATAATGCCACTATCTTTTGCAACTGAGATACCCAGCTCACTGCTGTATCACCGACAGTGAAAACATAACCAGTGGTGCTCCTCCCACTGTCTTTGTCACCAAAGTGATTGGCATCTACAAATCATCTCTAGCTTCAATGATCTGAGTTGATAATGCCACTATCTTTTGCAACCCCAGCTCACTGTTGTATCACCGACAGTGAAAACATAACCAGTGGTGCTCCTCCCACTGTCTTTGTCACCAAAGTGATTGGCATCTATAAATCTCTGTACTTGAAGACTATCACCTCCATAGCATAAATTGTAAGTTGATGTACCCTGAGATATCTTAAGATCCACTTCACTGCATTCCAGTGCTCCTTGTCTGGATTCTGCATGTACCTGCTGACTGCTCCCACTGCTTGTGCGATATCTGGTCTTGTGCAAACCATTGCATACATTAGACTTCCCACGGCTGAGGCATATGGAACTCTAATCATCTCATCCCTTGCCTTCTGAGTTGTTGGACACAACTGCTTGCTGAGCTTGAAGTGTGCTGCCAAAGGTGTTGACACTGCCTTTGCATTCTCCATATGGAACCTCTTCAGTACCTTCTCTACATAGTCCTCCTGAGATAGCCACAGCTTCCGTTGCTTCCTATCTCTGTTGATCCTCATGCCAAGAATCTGCTTCGCTCTCCAAATCCTTCATTGAGAACTTCTTTGCCATCAGTTTCTTGAGCTCTTCTATCTTCCTCATACTGGAACCTGCTACAAGCATATCGTCCACATACAAGGATAAAATAATAAACTCATTTGTAATGTACCTCTAAAAGTACACACAATGATCTGACTGGCATCTGGTGAAGCCTTTTTCTAGCATGAAACTGTCAAACTTGAGGTACCATTGCCGCGGAGCCTGCTTCAGACCATACAAACTTTTCTTCAATCTGCAGACCATGTCATCCTTTCCCCTGACCTGGAAACCTTCTGGCTGGTGCATGTACAGCTCCTCTTCCAAATCTCCATGAAGAAATGCTGTCTTCACATCTAACTGCTCTAGATGAAGATCCTCCACTGCTACCATGCTCAGAATCACCCTGATGGATGTCATCTTGACTACTGGGAAAAGATCTCCTGAAGTCAATTCCCTCTTTCTGTGCATAACCCTTGACAACTAACCTTGCCTTGTATCTCTTGGTACCATCGACCTCATTCTTCATCTTGTACACCCATTTGTTGAACAGAGCTTTCTTGCCAGCGGGTAACTTCACAAGATCCCAAGTCTTGTTTTGCTTTAAAGAGTCCATCTCCTCTTTCATAGCCAACTCCCACTTGACCTTAGCTTCATTCTACATGGCTTCAACAAAACATTCTGGCTCTCCAGAATCTGTGTACAAAACATAATCATTAGCAGAATACTTCTATGATGGCCTGGTAACCCTCGTGGTCCTCCTCAACTGTGGGGACACCGGCTGAGGTACCGATGTATGCATGTGGCTGTCTGTTTCAACCACATCTTCCTCCTCCACATCCTTGGAGTTTCCATCTTCAGTTTGCACTCGGAAAATTTCTCCATCTCTGACAGGATCGAGTTCTATAAACTCATGTTTCTTTTCTTTCACTGCATCCTTCCTGTCTTTGTAAGTATGCTCTTCATCAAATACCACATTCCTGCTTCGAATGATCTTATTGTTCTAGAAATCCCAGAGCTTGTAGCCATACTCATCGCCACCGTATCCAATGAAAACACACTTTGTAGACTTGGAGTCTAACTTACTCCTCTTCTCTTTCTCAATCAGAGAATAAGCAATGCAGCCAAATACTTTAAGAAAAGAAAGTTTTACCTATTTTCCTATCCAAACCTCCTCTGGAATCCCACCATCCAATGCACTGGATGGACTCCTATTGATCAAATACACTGCGGTGTCCAGTGCTGCCGCCCAAAAATATGTAGGTAGACCTGAGTCAAACCTCATACTCCTCTCTCTCTCAAGAATGGTCCTGTTCATTCTTTCTGCCACACCATTCTACTCTGGTGTCCCTGGGACGGTCTTGATCCTTCTGATTTCATGCTCTGCGCAGTAGACATCAAACTCTCTACTGCAGTATTCGCCACCGTTATCTATCTTAAGACACTTAAGACTTGCTCCAGTCTGGCTTTCACACATGACTCTCCATCTCTTGAAGATGCCAAAGACCTTAGACTTTTCCTTCATAGCAAACACCCAACTTTCCTGCTGAAATCATCTATAAACGTGACAAAGTACTTATTGCCCGCATATGATACCACTGGTGCTGGACCCAGACATCTGAATGAACCAACTCCAGCCTTTCAGTCTTCTTCTGAGTTCTTGCTAACTAAAAACTCACTATTTTCTGCTTACCATAAATACACCCTTCACAAAACTCTAGATTCACCTTCTTTAGCCCCGGTAAAAGCTCTCTCCTATGTAGAATATTCAAGTTCTTCTCACTAAGATGACCGAGCCTCCTGTGCCATAATGTAGTCACTATACCCGTGTCTCCTGCTGCCACTGAAACTAAACTCTCACTGTCTGCCAAGAAGTAGAGAGTGCCTGTCCGCTTCCCTTTGACAACAACATAGACCCTTTAGTAATTTTCCACTGAGAATTACCAAAAACGGATACATAACCCTCAACATCAAGCTGACTGATAGAAATTAGGTTTTTCTTTAACTTTGGGATGTATCTGACTTGTGCAAGTCTCAATTCTCCGTCTGTCACTAGCTTCAGTACAATTGTTCATCTATCAACAATTCTGCACTGCTGTCCATTGCCAACTGTGACATGACCAAAATCTCCTTGGACAAAATCTGAAAATAGGTGTCTCTTTGAGCTGCAATGGTAAGAAGCCCCTGAGTCTACAAACCACAGATCTGATTTTGCCCCATCGCCGGCTGACAGGCACACATCTCAAAATTCCGCTCAATAGTACTCACAACATTTGCTTCCTGACCTTCTATCTTGCTCTCTGAACCTTTTTCCTTCTTCTTACCCCAACAATCCTTGCTCATGTGACCTTTCTTCCCGCAGTTCCAACACTTCATGGGAAATCTCCCTTTGGACTTTCCTCTACTCTTAGACTGGCCTTTCTCTGACTTTTTCCTCTCCTGTGACCTTCCTCTGGTATCCACCATGAGTGCAGTACTTGTAGAAGTCCCACCACAGCCTTTCTTCTCATCTCATCATTCAATATACAACTAACTGCATCATTGAATGTAAGATACCTGATACCAAGTTGCTAACTGTCATCACAAGATTGTCCCAACTTTCTGGCAATGAACATAAGAAAAGAAGCGCCCTGAATGAATCATAAAAAATAACAGAGACTGACTCCAATTGATTAATCATCGAGTTGAACTCATTCAGATGCTCCGTCACTGAACTATTCTCAGCCATCTTCAAATTGAAGAGCTTTTTCATGAGAAATATCTTGTTTGAGGTGGAAGGTTTTCATACAGCTTTGTTAAAGTGATCATCATATCCGTGGTGGTCTTTTCCTTTGCAATATTATACACCACTTGAGGTGTCAATGACAATCTGATCGTGGCCAGGGCTTTCCTATCCAAAATCATCCAATCTGAGTCGCTCATTGAATCCGGCTTCTTTCCCTCTAATGGAAGGTAAAGATCCTTCTGATATAGGTAGTCCTCAATTTGCATCCTCCACCATCCGAAATTGTGACCATTGAATTTCTCGATTTTGATCTTGTCTTCTGCCATCTCTTTGTTGATTTGTTCGACCATAATAATATGAAGAAAACCAAGCTCTGATACCAATTTGATAGGGAATACAACAAATATTCCTCTAATATATCGCTATTAGTACAACCAAGCACGCAGTTGCGATAAAATCAACAAAAAACACAGAATAATAATAGAACCAAAATCTAAAAGAAAACAGCGAGAAACGAGGATTTTACGTGGTTCACCCAAACTGGGCTACGTCCACGGTGGCACAGGATCTGCAAGGCTTCACTAAGAGTTGAATCAGGTACAAGCCCTCAAAACTCTCTCTATCAGAAACTCTTGTGATCTCACAATTTTTTTTCTCTTTCTGCAGCACACAGAGGTCCTCACCGAGCCTCCAATTTATTTCACACGTTCGTAACTTCCACACGAGATTTTTGTGGCTGGCGGTTGCAGCTGAGATGACGCCTCAAATCCTCCTCCAAAAGCTTCCTACGATGACTTTGGATAATGGCCAAAACATCCTCAACTAACTCTCCAAAATCTATCCAAATCTTATGTTTGTTACTTTTAGATAATGACAAAAACAATCCTCAACTAACTCCCCAAAATCTATCCAAATCTCATGTTTGTTACTTTTTGGATAATGACTGATTTGCCAACTTCTTCGTGAACTCTGATTTGGGGCTTCCTCTTGATGAAATTAATCTCCATCCATAACAATATGGTTCTTCTAGTAAAATTAATCAGAATTCAAAGTTACAGTTACTTTTCTAGAACTCAAATATATTCTTGGAAAGTGACTCAATGGTAATTTTATAGATAAGAGGGATGACTGATTACAATCACCCTTATCTTAAAGCTATGTTACATCTTTTATCTTTTATATATGTCTAAATTTGTTTGCTCCCATAAGCAAATTATGTTGCTAATTATATAGCATATTTGGCATCCATAAGTCAAGAGTATATTCAATCTAGTGTATGTGTAGTTATTAGGGACAATAATGGGAGAGTATTATTAGCCCTGGCTATTCTGAGATTGGTTCCTATGGTAGAACTAATCGGAGCCTGATGTGGACTGAAAGCTATAGTTACTAATTTCTAGAACTCAAATATAATTTTGGAAGGTGACCTAGGATCAAAGGGACAACTGATTGCTATCATCTTTATCTCAGATCGCTATGTCATATCTTTTATCTTCCATGTCTAGGTTTGTCTACTCCCATATGTATAATAAAGTAAATTAGGTTTCCGATTATATATAGCACATTTGGCATCCATAAGTCAAGAATATATTCAGTCTTTCTCTGGGTTCTATCCACAAGTGTCTCAGGCAAATGTAAACTTTTGTGCATGTGTAACTCCTCTCTTGTACCGTACGTGGCCTCATCTCGGTTAGATGGGAAGGAGAGATTCTATTTTTTCTCTCCAACGGATTAATATTTGAGAGAATGGAACTCCTATGTTAACCTTAATGGAGATCTCATTATTAATGCTTTGCTTCGCTTTGGTCGGAGCTGAAAAATCTTACACAAGATTACAAGCCAAGTGAAGGGTATATAAATTTGTTTCATATTCTTTTATAGTCTTAGTTTTTCTGGTTTAGTTTATCTTACCCCAAGGCTTTGCTTGGACTGGAGTCGGCATCCCTTGGATTTGCTGCATGTCAGCATTTGTTAATTAATTAAATCCACTTGGATAAATTTTTAATTTGTTCCATACCTTGAGTATATACTTTATTGTTATTATGCTATTCAATGTATGAAACTTGTTAAACTAATCTGTGCTCCAATGCCTATAGTCTCATCTTGAATACTGTATTATTTTTGTTCTTGTCGTACATGAAAACTCGATTTGAAAGAGAGCCCATGCACCGAAATCTCATCAACAATATGAAATCGGCTGTTGATTATGCCAAACTAACCAATTCGATCTTTACTAAGGTTCTGCCATGCAGCTACTTAATGATTTTGTGCGTACGTTGCAGCGAGATTTATTTATTGATTCCCGTCACCAACTCCTCAACTAGACTAGAAATTTCAACGTGACTTGAGACCATTCACAAGGTACAACTGACTAATTGTCAAAATCACGTGAATCTACTAAGCGTGACTCATTTTCTTGGCTGCTGTAGATCCTCAAGCACACAACCGAAAGCTTCTTAGGCTAAATTAAGAGAGGCAAAGCAGTCCATTTAGATCTCGTAATCGATGAAGTATATATTCTACCTTGGTCATGATATTATATAATTCTTCTATCACAAAAGAACATAGAAAATTCCCAAAGTTTTGGTTTTATGAAGTGTGCTTTGCGCCCTTCTTCTGAAGGCATCAAGGGGGTTTGGTCTCCCTCTAAAGTAATGCGATCATGCATGATTTCTTCCACACACAAAAAAAAAAAAAAAACTTATTTACCTATCACCTAGAGACATGATGGATCTTTTGCCCAAAAGAAAAAGAAAAAAAAAAAAAGATCATAATCGTAGAGTTCCAGGGAATAAAATTGCAAAAGACCACACCAAAAATATACCATGCATAAAGCTCGTCAGCTTTTTGACAATATCTAAAGGATCCCGGAGAAAGGTTCAGAAAAGCAAGCACCAAAAAAGAAGACAACCCCTAGAGTTATTATAACTACAAAAATAACACCAGGTTCGCTGTCGAGTGAGGTCACGCATACAGAGACAAGAAGCAACATGTCACGCATCCCCCAAAAAAAATAAAATAAGATTGATTATAAGGCAGCAGAGCCCGTACAATTATTTGGATCGATGAACAGCGTCACAAGAGCACACACTTTAAACTAATTAGAGCAAGTAATGGCAGCCAGAGACAGCGGCCATCTACCCTATGTTATTGAATCCAAATATCCTCTTAGATGAGCTTACACAGACACCTATATAGATATGCAGCAGCCCCATAGAAAGAGAGGCCATCTACCGTACCCTATGATATTGAATGCAGAATCGATAAACAAACGTGTGACATAAACAAGAACTTCATATATTGAATGCCGAAAGGAGAGCATCAACTGGTTGGTGGCTCGCAGCAGCAGCAGAGGAACTTCAATATGCTCTTCATTACACCACCTCTTTTGGGGGCGGACCGATCGGAGTTGGACTCGTCCATCAAGATTACCACCAAGTATTGCGGTAGGTGAATGGAGAGAGGGGAAAAATATGGCTCAGATAGATCAAGTTTCGAACTTATATAGTTGCATGCCTTCGTTTTCTCTCGACTATAAGGAGGTTTCCTCTTGATTTCGAGGAACTTAGGTTTAACTTCTCTCCTTTGTCTTTTAGTAGATGTACGTAGACCATTTCGTCCTCCAGGAGGAGATCGATTTATGAACCATATAACAGGGAGTATGGATTAATTCATCATGTCTTTAATAATCCATCGTTGTCGGTGAAGACCCTCGCCTCACGTTACGTACGTAGAGGCTGCCGTTCTTTTGAGGAATGCTATGGAGAGGTGGTCAAGCCAGCTCTCGCGCGTCGGCTGGAGCTCCTCCCTCCGCTTCCAAGAAAGATCCAATGGGTGAAAAACGAGCCCCGTTGAATAACGTAGCCATGAAGTTGACGTCAAGCCGTTTTGGCGGGCAGGACCGGCGTCCACCATGCCATTAGAACTTAGAAGCCCTGCCATGAAATTGTTCGTCTTCGAGGTTGAAAACCGGTGACTTGTTGCACGTTACCACCCTGACATTCAAGGCAGTGCAGACCACCGGCCTCGTACGTGTTTTAAATTATCAGATTATTGATACATTTTAAATTATAATTATATGGTTAAATATTTAACTACCATATGTTTTAAATTTTATTAACTTCGGTTCATGTGGTTTGATATTTATATTTAACTACCATATGTTTTAAATGCGACCAAATTTTTCTTATTTATTTTAAAATATTATATTTAATCATTCGTAAGTATGTTTTAAATCTATTTATGTTTTCGTCGTAACAAAAAAAAAAAAAAGACTTGCACAAATTTTGCTTATTGTAGCCAAAATTTTACATAAGTGTAAAATAGTTAAGTCTAAATGTCAAAATATATGAATGTAATTTGATCAAACTTAAAGTGTATAATAATTTAATGTAATATTTTAAATCATATATGTGCAGTTTGATAATGCTTAAACTATAGAGTAGTAATTTATATTTTATTTTTTGAAAGAAGACTGCATTTAATCAGTAAAATTAAGCTTAAATCATTTTAAAGCTAAGCTGAGCTTAGCTCAAGTGAGCTTTAAATAAGCTAAGCCAAACTGAATGTGAGCATCTTAATTCATTTGCATCCTTAGTTTGTGCTTTTTATTTTTTTTTAATGTATGTCTTAATCCTTTTTCCTTTGATATTTTCTCTATTTTATACCATTGAAAAAAATTTTACATCAAAAGTTTAAAAATGCCTTTATTATATTTATATTATATTATTTAACATAAATAATAGTGATTAAAACTTTATTATTATTGTATTACTTAACATATATAATAAATATATATATTTTAATAGATACCATAAAGTATAATATAAAATGATTTAATAAATTAGAATATAATATAATATATTAATTTTCATGCAATCTTTATTTTAGAGGTATTATAGTTAATTGGTATTTTTTTCATATAAACTTATACCAAACCAAATATAGAAAAATATTTGTCAAGTTATTTTTCTATATAAATTTTTGTCAATCAAACATCTTAAAATTTATTTTTTTTTTGACAAAACTTTTCAGGAAAATGAATCTAGAAAAAAAACTTTAGAGAGAGAGAGAGACAGAGAAAATAATAAGCCCGTAAGGAACACACCTTGGCTTCGTACTTTATTCCCATTGTTGATAGCCATTATTACGTTGTTAAATGGAAAATATATAGCAGATGATAACGAAAAAATATTGTGTTTTATGCTATGTAAAGGGCTGTTTTTCCATTATAGAGGGATAATTTTAATGTCAACCTGGTATGATGACTAAAAATAAACAATAATTAAGCCATATAATAATCATTGGGAAGGAAGCTAGGCCTCTGAAATTGTTGGAATGCCTAGCTATTTTAATTTTATATCGTTTGTTGTTATGGACCTTGGTACAAATCGGCTTGTACGTACTATTCAAGAGAAGAGCATGCGTGATATAATTATATGGACATCTCCTTGGGATTTATCAAAAGAGTTCACCATTGCTAGACACCAAGTGGAAAGGCAACCAAGAGGCAGGTTTTGAAAATTTATCCACATTTTACAATAGAGGGATGCCTCAGATGACCGGACCATTGATAACTTCTGATAAGGTGAAACAAATGAATTCCTTTGCTTGACTTAATGCAGCGACAGAGCTGCTGGATCTGCTTTCATCATTCGGGGCCCGATGGGAGATCTTTTGGCTGCGGGAGGCTTTGGATCCCTGGACTCTACTGTTCCTCTGTCGGAGCTTGGTGCTGCTTGGGCAGGGCTCTCTTTTGCTGTGAGGATCCTCCATGCTCCCAAGATCATGATTGAGGGGGATTCTATGACTGTCATTTCTTGGCTATCAAAGGAGAGTTGTATAGATGGTTCCTCAAATCCGATTTTGAGGGACTGTTGGGCTATGATGCGGGAGCTTGATTTAGCCCAGATTCGCCACACTTATCGTGAGGCTAACTCGGTGGCGGACTGGGTGGCATCGTTTGCTGCTCAACATGCGGGTCCGTGGAACTGGAAGCCAGGCGACCCATGTCCTATTCTCCTTCAGCAGATTTTAATTTCTGATGCTTCTGGGCTGACTCATTCTAGATTTATATGATCGCCCGTTAAAAAAAAAAAAAAAAAAAAAAAAAAAAAAAAAAAACTATAATTGCACTACTTATTTGCATAGTATACATCATTTCCCACTTCTATATTCACTAAAGAGAATACGAAATGATGGTCTTGGCCTTGCTCACCATTCCTAGATCTATTAATTAAGAATTCCATTGAAATGGAAGAATAGGTGATCAAGAGTTTCATCCCCTTCACTACATCTCTCTTGCAGATTGCTTGACAATATGCAATTTTTTGAGATAATAAATAATAGGTGGAGAGACCACCATGCCAAAGTTTCCAAATAAAAGACAGAAGCCTTTGCTGAGCCTTTACCTTCCAAATAAATCTCACATCTGATATAAAATAATCACCATCATGCATACCTAGGATTCTAAAAATCTCCTTCAATATAATTTTTGAATTGTAGCTATGGCTCCAATATTGACAATTGTCTGCACTATAGAAAGTGAAAAAGCTTGTTCCAAAAGAATTTGGTTCCATTCACAATTTCATAGCATTAGCTTATCAATAATAGATGATAGATAAAATGTTTCAGTATCATAAATAAGAGGCATTTTGCAAATGAAAAGCTTAGAAAACCAAGGTTGAGTATCAATATAAATTAACCTTCCATCACTTATGAACCATCTCAGTTGCTGAGCTAAGGCCAGAAATATTATTTATCTTCCTTCACATAACTGATGCATTCCTTGGTAGTACATAGCTGCTCCAATCATTCAAAAATTTATACTTGGTGTGGAACAAACAAGCACACACGCTTTGAAGGTTCTATAATTGCTTGCTAGCATTCCTTCCAACCAAGCCCTTTCACCATTGAGTAATAAATGGCGTGCTTGGACCTCCCTCCTTATGAGAACGCTAGAAGGTTTCCCAGGATATGGTATGAAGAGACCTTTTATTTGAATTATGGCCTCAAAGAAAACTCTTAATTATTCAAGAAAACCAGTCTTCAAAACTACAAGAAACCATAACATTATAGATAGTATAGATTAGTATAGTGCAAAGAGCTGATCTAATTTAAAAAAAAAAAAAAAACTCTTTCAAAAAAAGGTAGGTACCTTCACTTTTGAGCATCAAGTCTAGTATGGATTTTGTTCGTGAAAGGTTGCATGTCAAACTGGTTGAGTCTTGAATCTTTCAGAGGTACTCATAGATAGGTGACCCTTAAGATTGGTGAGATCAAAGGCTAAGTTATCATTAAGAGAAGGGCTAAAGCGAATCACTGATTTAGCTAGATTTATCGGCTGCCCAAATTGCATATAATAAGCTCAAACTATATATTTCAAAGCCTAATAGTCAAATGCCTTGCCTAACTTGAGGACCATTTCTTGTAAGTCGATACCCTGTAATTCTCTCATATGACAATGCCTTTTTGACACCCCAGGTCAACATTTTAGCATATAATATCAACAAACAAGATGAGAGGGGATGATGACCTTGGTGTAAACCGATAAAGGATGTAAAGAAATGAGAGGGAGAGCCATTAATTAACCAAAGTTATAAACTCAGGTTGTTAAACGCATCCAAAAATCTAGGCAATTATTCTAGAAGGAAAATTTAGATAATAAAGAATAGTAGCAAGGTATTCTCAATTCGTTCTGTCATACACCCTTTCTGTATCCAAATTAATAGTTATAAGAATTTTTTTTTTCTTTAGAGTTTTTTTTTTTGCAAGAAATTGATACCTTTTTAAGCAATTAAAATATTATCTAAAATATTTTGGTCACTAACAAAAGTTGCTTGCTCTTTATATACTAACTTTCGAATTCTATTTGTAATAATCTTTGTCGCAAACTTATATATTATATTACATAAACTAATAACTCTATATTGATTGGGAGCCTAGAAGCGAAGCATTTTGGAAAAGATAACTTTTATATCTTAGGCATTGTTCCTGCGGAAAGAAATGCTTAGCTACTATTCCTCCCAACAATTGACCTATGCCGTTTGAAAAAATTGGGTGGAAAACCATCTAGGCTTAGATTTAATGTTCCCCATGTTTCTCTGCCTCCTCTCTATAAGGTGTCAAGTAGCTTTCGATTGGGGACAATTCTTTTAAATAATATATTCTTTTTATGTATTTTAATGTATGAAACTTGTTTGATACTGTATGGATTAATGCGATTGGAATCCATGTGCCACCTTTGAGGATGGGGACCATGGAGTGATGGATATAAGTGCTGTCAAAATTATGTGAATGGGAGCATGCGTGAAAATTGTCTCGATCGTTCAGGATCCCATGGATCCTCAACAGCAGAAACAAGTGCTAGCCTTTAATCTAAAGAAGTGCTTACTTTTGGGTCATGAATTCTTGGGTGGTTTTAGGATGTCATCCATTGGAGTGCACAAAATAAACTGGTAATGGGTGTACATCAAGGCATGCTATTACTAGTCCATGATATATATCTAGAGGATTTCCTAAGAAATGATTCATAAAACGACAAAACAAAAGACAAAACAATTCGCTCTACAAATTTGTCTCAAAAAAAAAAAGGAAAAAATCTTCTACGTCCGTGATCATGGTTCAATATGCATAAAATGTCAAAATACAAATAACAACCGTAGCAACGGGGCACAATACCTTGTTTTTTTAAGCCATGAGAAATATCACCAGATATCCTCTAGAATAAAGTGACACATGGCATACAAACACTTGAAGTAAGAACATTATCACATGTATCAAAAAAAGAAAAAAAAAATGGGAACAATGTCATTCTCAAATCACATTAGGGGACAATGTCATTCTCAAACCAAGTGGCATGTACGACTGCTTGATAGAAAGAGCGACATCAATGGTCTGCCTTACACGAAGGTGTACCTACGAATATAAAATATCAACTTGCCCTCCCATGCTGTTGACGCATTCACCTACTCAGCCCTCCAATAGAGGAGACCAACCACCCTATGTTGTTGAATAAATGAAACAATTAATAAAAGTAGAACATAAACAATTAAAGCATTCACTCTATGTTATTAGCTACTAATATCTGACATTGTTATCGATCATCTAATCACTGGGTGGTTCGCAGCAGCATATAAGCTTCAAAATACTTCTCATGACGCCTCCCCTCTTGGGCCTGATCCTGTAGAATTGGTTGAAGGAAAAGACTTTATACACTGCATTCAGTGCAGTAAGATTTATGTGAGTTGCATCATTCTTTCTTATTGATCCATATATATAAGATATTTATTAAAAAATATTAATACGATTTACGATATTTTGAGAAAAAAAATTACGATATCTCAGTTTTAAACTTATGACACCGTAGTTATAAAATTAAGGCATCCGTTCAGAAAGAAAAAAAATTACGATATCCCAGTTGTAAACTTACGACACTGTAGCTATAAAATTACGACACCCATTCAGAAAACGTATATGTACATAAATTTCAAAAAAAAAAAGCTGAATAGGTATTAATGCATGTCACGTCAAAATTTAAGATATTGACACCCCAGTTTTAAACTTACGATATCGTAGTTATAAAATTAAGACACCCATTAAGAAAGTCAAAAAAAAATTTACGACATCCCAGTTATAAATTTACGATACCGTAGTTATAAAATTATGATACCTACTCAGAAAACGTGTCTGTATATAAATTTCAAAAAAAGCTGAACGGGTATTAATGCACGTCAGATAGCTTTTTTTTGGAATTTATGTACAGATACGTTTTCTGAGTGTTTGTCATAATTTTATAACTATAGTATCGTAAATTTACAATTGAGATGTCGTAATTTTTTTGCTTTCTGAACGGGTGTCTTAATTTTATAACTACGGTGTCGTAAGTTTAAAACAAGGGTGTCGTAAATTTTTTTTTTTTACTTTCTGAACAGGTGTGTTAATTTTATAACTACGGTATTGTAAGTTTAAAACTGAAGTATCGTAATTTTTTTCCTTGGGATATCGTAAAGCTGTCTTAACATTTTTTAATGAGTGTCAATGCATATGAACCAATAAAAAGGGACGATGTAGTCCACGTAGAACTTGTTGCACTGGATGCGATGTACAAAGTCTTTTCCTTGGTTGAATCCATGGATCGAGAACCAAGCCAAGAGGAAAGAATGCAATAGGCGAGGTTGCACTTCTCTCGTTTATTCTTCTATCGGTTGGCACCAGAGAGAAGGGAAGGCATGTCCCTTTAAATAGACAATCGTAGCACTTGAATAATAGAATTTGCCTTCTTTCTTGATCAGATCAAGTAGGATTCCGCACTATTTCAAGGAACTTTTATGAAAGGTTTCACTTGTTTTAGAGTAGGGGTTATCTTGAGATTGCTTAATATTTTCCCTTCAACTTAGTCCAATGGAACACTCCATGAGAAAACATAGTTACTGAGGATGAGTTTGCAACTTAACTAGCATTCTGCTTCCAAGTAATTCCCGTTCAATGTGACAAAGGAACCTTTGAATTTGGCATGCATTGCCACAGCTATTTGGATGTGAACTTTCTGTCTAAAGATCATGTACATATGTCTGTGGATTCATCAAATTACAGAACTTTCCATCTTAACATCATGGCCATATGTCTCTCTATTCCTTGGTGTGCACACTTTTTTTTTTTTTTTTGAGTGAAAATAGGTGTAAAGTCACAAGCTCACTTACTGGTCCAATCAACTTTATTAGTGAATCGAAACTACATAGCCTAAAAACTGAAGTGAAAGTTAATGGATGGCAAATGAACTTGAATTATAAGTGATAAATGCATAAATAATTATCACTAAACCTATTAATTAATAATTTAACGTACCTATTATTATTTAATATTTTAATATTTTATATAATATTTTAGGAAAAACCTTATCAACTTAAAGAGCTTGATTTTAGAATTTAATGACGCAAACGGTACCCAAATCGGATTTAAGATGAGCCCAAAATTGATTTTACATTGATTTATCTGTTTTAGCACGGATTTTAAAGTGAAGTCGGCAAACCCAGTGCCGACTTCATCGTTTTCTTGTTTTCTTCTCCGATTCCAATCTAATCTTTTCCTCCACCAATTAAGGAATAAATTGGATAGGAAGTTATCAAATTGAATGAATTACATTCATCTTGAAGGAATTTGGATTTTATTCATGATTTATCTATGATTTTCTTTGTTGCTTCCGCGTCTCTCTGTTTTGGCAACAGAATTACTTCGCCGCGTCTTCTCCGCGTCTGGGCCTCTACAAATAGGAGTCCCCGAGATCCAATCGAGGGTTGGTGAGCAAGGGAGAGGCTATTCTGCGTCCGTGGGCGTTGGGGAGCAATCCGTGGTTCGTGATCTAGTGCGGTGTCCGTCCGTGAATTCGTGCGAGCTCTGGCTTGGAGGCGGAGGAAGAACAGAGTCTCTGTTCGTCGTTCTAGTCCGTGCCATGGAGAATTCGAAAGGATCTGTCCGTGATTTTGACGTTGTGGAGGTGCTCTATTACCAGGCGGATGTCCGGGGTTTGGTGGATGCTTTGTTCATGGCTTAGAGGCGTCTACAGAGTCTTCTGCCCGGTTTGGTTCGGCCGGTTCAACCTGCTTTCAGCCTGGCGTGGTTCAGCCATTTAATTCATTGCTTTTTTTGCCTTTTTAATGTTAGCAAATAAAACTCTTCTATTTTAGATTTTAATATGCACTCTTGGATATTATTGAAATAAAACTTTATTCATATTTAATTGTTATTAAATTCTATTTAAGTGGAAATAATTTAGACTGATCTATTCTTAAAAGGGACTGGCCGTGATCTACGGGTACGAGCCGTGCTCTTATAAAATAGACCATATCTTATTATTTTGCACTACTAATTATTTACTTAGTTATCTATTTAGTTAAATTTATAAATTTATTTCAAGATAATCGCTAAAGTCCTTGTGGAATCGATCCCTTACTCTCGCTATTCTAATAGTGAAATTAAGGTGTTTTAATCATTGCGCTACGACACGCATCAGATTTTTGGCGCGTTGCCGGGACTTAAGTGTGTTATTTTAAAAAAAAATTTATAAAATTAAAAATATAAAAATATAAAAAAAATTAGATTAATTTTCTCTTAATTTTTGAATAGTTATTATCTCTTTATTTTATTTCCTTAATTGTTAGAATTTCTTATTTTCTTTTTAACATAAAAAAATTTATAAAAATTTATAAAAATAAAATATATAAACAAAATAATTATTTTATTTCTATGCTTAGATTGACTTAGGTGGATTTATTTTCTGCAAAACTCAAAATTCTTCCATTGGCATCTCATAATTTATTAGAAAATTAGAAACATAATCACAAAAATCTAAAAAAAAATTAGATTAATTTTGTTTGATAATTTCAAGAGTTGGACATCTGTTTGTTGCATAGCATTATCATAATTAACTTTAAGGGCACAAACCCCTAATCAAGATAAGGTGGGGATTTCATCACCCTTCCTTAGCCCACAAACCACATCCTTCATTCTGCATTAACCCAAACCTTTAACTCTAAAATTAATTAGACATCAGCCCCTAAGGACTTCGAGCTCAATAGGACAAGGCGGTCTTGAAAGTTAGGAGCTGTCTAGATCTAGGGTAAACCTAGAATAGAGAGTCTAATCTTTGCTAACTTGATTGCTAAGAATTATTAAACCCTAATTAAATTATTCATTCCTCTTAGTTCTAGGAATTTTTAGGGTATTTTCTTTAGAATCTCCCTCTTTTTCTTCTATTAAATAATAATAATAATAATAATAATGAATTATTGTTTGCTTTAGAGTCATTGTTAGGGTGTATGCTTGGTCGCCGATCGTTGCAACCTAACCTTATACCCTTAGATCCTGAGATAGAAAGAACTATTAGAGCAAACAAATTCAGAATTATGGATCCTAATAACGAAAATAATCAACCATGACAGTTAAAAGAATATTTCACTCCTTCAAGGTATACCTACTCTCCCTGCATTCAAGTGCCTCCAGTAGAGGCTATCCAATATGAAATTAAGTCAAGTGTAATCCAAATGTTACCATCTTTCTATGGACTTACAAATGAGGATCCCTACAAACACTTAGATGAATTCTTAGAAATTTGCTCAACTGTCAAGATTCAAAATTTCTCCGATGATGCACTTAGGCTTAAGTTATTCCCTTTTTCCCTAAAAGATAAAGCCAAGTATTGGTTAAATTCATTAGACACTGTTATAATTTCAACTTGGGATCATCTTCAGAGAGAATTTCTTAAGAAATATTTTCCTATAGGAAAAACGAATCAAATTAGAAAAGCTATAACAAGTTTTTCCAGACAATGGAGAAATGTTCCATGAGATATGGGAGAGATTAAAGAACTAATTAGAAAATGTCCACATCATGCCATACCTAAATGGCAACTGGTTCAGTGCTTTTATGATGGTTTATCAGAAAAGCACCGGCAATGGTTGATGCTTCATGTGGTGGGACATTTATGTTAAAAAATGAACATGAAGCTTGGCAACTATTTGAGACATTGAGTGAGAATTCATTACATCATATGTCAGTTGCTCGTCGAGACCCTCCCGTAGAACCTAAAAGAGGTGGAATATATGAAATAGGTCATTCTACATATCTATACTAAGGTAGATGAATTATCCATAAACTTGATCGGATTCTACAAGTTGGAAACATCTCTTCCCATCTACTCAATTACATGAGGTCTGTATAATTTGTTCGAGTCCAACCCATTCTATAGGTGAATGCCAGCTGCATACCAATTTCCTGAACTTGTTCAAGAGCAAGCCCACCAAGCCCAAACCCGATTAGCTCCTAGAACAGGAAATGATCCATTTGCAAATACTTACAATCCTGGCTGGCGAAATCACCCAAATTTTTCTTGGAAACCTCAACCTGTAGCCAATTCATCATCAATCAGACCTAATTATCAAGAAACTAATTTTAGAAACATGCCATATTCACAATATCCAAACATCCCACAACCTCCACCGAATAATCAGCCTACTTTTGAAGACAAAGTGTTACAAGCATTGAAAGGGCTAGAAATGAATACCCAAATCCTTCACTCCCACACACAATCTATTGCAAAACTAGAAACTCAGATAGGTCAATTAGCCACAGCATTCAGTAGAAGGGAGGAGGGTAAGTTACCTAGTCAGCCTATCGATAACCCGAAAGGACAATTCATGGCTGAAGGTTCCAATAGTCCTGACAAATTCCCAGAACATGCTAAATCAGTCATGACTCTCAGAAGTGGAAAAACATTGAACCCACCTGAACCAACCCAGAAATTAGAAGTGGCTAAACCAGAAGAGAGAAGAAATGAAAAAGAAAAGGAATTCAATGATCAAGCAATCATACCTAAAGCCCCATTCCCTAGTGCTTTAGAATCTCCTTTGCCTTCAGATAAGAAGAATATAAAATGAATGAGATGCTTGAGTTATTTAAGCAAGTCCAAATAAACTTACCTCTTCTCGATGCTATCAAGCAAGTTCCAGCTTATGCCAAATTTTTGAAGGATCTATGCACACAAAAACGGAAAGCCAAGACACAAATACCAAAAAAGATACATTTGACTGAGCAAGTCAGCTCAGTTGTTCAGCAAATAACCCCACCCAAACTAAAAGATCCTGGTACCCCGATTATATCGTGTGTCATAGGAAACTTCACAATCAAGAAAGCATTATTAGATTTGGGTGCGAGTGTAAACCTTCTCCAAGTTCAGTGTATGAGTTATTCGGATTTGGAGAGTTGAAACCCACGACAGTAACACTACAATTGGCAGATAGATCAGTCAAAGAACCTCGTGGAATATTGGAAGATGTATTAGTAAAGGTGGATGAATTCTATTTTCCTGTCGACTTCCTTGTGTTAGATATGGAATCTAGTGGTAATCCTAACCAAATTCCCATCATCCTTGGAAGACCTTTTCTAGCTACCGCTAATGCATGCATAAATTGTAGAACAGGTGTGATGGATGTATCTTTTGGAAACAAGAAGATGAGATTAAATATTTTTAATGCTTCCCAAGGACCACCTGTGTATGATTTAAATGAAGTAAACATGATAGAGGAAGTAGTAGATAAGAAATTCCAAAGTTTGATTGATTCGGATCCTTTACAAACATGTCTTACACATTTTGGAATAGATGACTTTGATATTGATGAGTACACCAAAGAGATAAAATGTTATTAGAACCACCTAAGTTCGACACCATCCCTCCTTGGACTATAAAATATGAACCACTTCCAACTAAACCAAGTCCTTTAATACCATCCTTGGAAGAACCACCCCAACTAAAGTTGAAACCTCTTCCAGATGACTTAAAATATTCATTCCTTGGACCTAATGACACCCTTCCAGTAATCATTGCATCTACCCTAACCTCTGAGCAAGAAGATAAATTGGTAGATGTACTTAAAGAACATAAAGAGGCGATTGGATGGACAATAGCTGATCTTAAGGGAATTGACCCTTCCGTTTGCATGCACCACATTCATAGTGAATTGAAGCCAAACCACATAGAGACATGCAACGAAGGCTAAATCCGAACATGAGGGATGTTGTTAAGAAAGAAGTAGTAAAATGGCTTGATGCTGGTATCATTTATCCAATTTCAGATAGCCAATGGGTCAGTCCAATCCAAGTAGTACCTAAAAAATCAGGTATTACCGTGATTAAAAATGAAAAGGGCGAATCAATTCCTACTCGCACATCAACTAGTTGGAGAGTGTGTATAAATTATCGAAAGTTGAATGCCGTGACTAGGAAAGACCACTTTCCTTTGCCTTTTATCGATCAAATTCTAGAACGGCTAGCGGGACAAAGTTTCTTTTGTTTCTTAGATGGATATTCAGGATACAATCAAGTCCAGTATTTCCTACAGATCAAGAAAAGACCACCTTCACTTGTCCCTTTGGAACATTTGCCTTTAGACGCATGCCGTTTGGTCTTTGTAATGCACCAGCCACTTTTCAACGATGTATGTTGGCCATATTTTCTGATATGATTGGTCATTTTTGGAATATTTATGGATGATTTTTCAGTCTTTGGTGCATCATTTGATAGCTGCCTCGAGAACTTGACTAAGGTACTAAAACGATGTATGGAAATGAATTTAGTCCTAAGTTGGGAGAAGAGCCATTCTATGGTTCGTGAGGGAATTGTGCTCGGACACATTGTTTCAGAGCGAGGTATTGAGGTTGATAAAGCCAAGGTTGAATTGATCTCAAATCTACCACCCCCAACCTCAGTTAAACAAGTATGATCTTTCCTTGGTCATGCTGGTTTTTATAGACGCTTCATTAAAGATTTCAGTAAAATTTCTTGACCATTGTGTAATTGTTGACTAAAGATAGTTCTTTTAATTTTGATAAAGATTGTCTAATAGCCTACAACATCCTTCGAACTGCTTTGACCACTGCACCAATTATCAAGCCCCCAGATTGGACCATACCTTTTGAAATCATGTGTGATGCTTCTGATTATGCTGTAGGGGTAGTTCTAGGATAGAAACTCAATCGAGAACCCCATGTAATTTATTATGCTAGCAAAACTCTTTCAGATGCACAAATGAACTATACTACCACTGAAAAAGAATTACTAGCAGTTGTGTTTGCCCTAGAAAAATTTAGATCATATCTGTTAGGGTCTAAGGTTTTAGTTTATTCAGATCATGCAGCATTGAGGCATCTTATATCAAAAAAGGATACAAAACCCAGACTAATTAGATGGATCCTTCTACTACAAGAATTTGATCTAGAAATCTTAGATAAGAAAGGTTCTGAAAATATGGTAGCAGATCATATCTCTAGGATCTCAGTGGAATACAATAAAGAAATAATCAGAGATAAGTTCCCTGATGAGCAACTATTCTCAATTTCCCATAGCAGTCTTCCCTGGTTTGCCCACATTGTGAATTATTTGGCAACAGGAAAAGTACCTTCCCACTGGACAAAACAAGAAAAAGATAGATTTTTCTCACAAGTCAAATATTACTTTTGGGAAGACCCTGAATTATTTAAGTACTGTTCAGATCAGGTGATTAGGCGATGTGTTTCCGAAAGTGAATTCAAAAGTATACTTAACTTCTGCCATTCTCTTGCCTGTGGGGGACATTTTAGTGAAAGAAAACTGCAGCAAAGGTACTACAAAGTGGGTTTTATTGGCCAACTCTTTTTAAAGATGCACATGAATTTAGCCGTAATTGTCTCCAATGTTAACAAACAGGAAATATATCTCGAAAAGACATGATGCCCCTAAACCCTATCTTGGTTGTAGAAATTTTTGATGTATGGGGTATTGATTTTATGGGCCCATTTCCTTCCTCTTTTGGATTTGAATACATTCTAGTGGCAGTTGATTATGTGTCAAAATGGATTGAAGCCAGGGCAACTCGAACCAATGACCATAAAGTTGTAATCAAGTTTATTCAGCATAATATCCTTAGTCGTTTTGGATGCCCAAGGGCTATAATTAGTGATGGGGGTACACATTTCACGAATAGACACTTCGAAAGATTAATGAACAAATATGAAATTACTCATAAGGTAGCTACACCTTATCATCCCCAAACTAGTGGCCAAGTTGAAATATCAAATAGAGAAATTAAAAATATCCTTGAGAAAACGGTGAGACCCGATAGGAAAGATTGGTCAGAACGTTTGGATGATGCATTATGGGCTTATCGTACTGCATTTAAAACTTCCATAGGAATGTCTCCTTACAGGCTCGTATTTGGAAAAGCCTGTCATTTACCTGTAGAATTAGAACACCGTGCATTTTGGGCTATCAAGCAATTTAATTATGATATGAAAAATGCAGGTGTCAATAGAAAACTCCAATTGAATGAGTTAGAAGAGCTACGAAATAAGGCATATGAGAGCTCAAAAATTTATAAAGAACGAACCAAGGCATATCATGACAAATTTATTAGTAGAAAATTTTTTGAACCAAATCAAAAAGTATGGCTTTACAATTC
>UESW01004048.1:965602-1056812 GCA_900491605.1 Calamus simplicifolius
GAAGACTTAATTAGAGAAGTGGAAAGTTGGTGAAGGAAGACTTCTATAAATTCTTATGGACTACACTTTATTACTAAATGGGTAAACTTAATAATCCAATGAAGTACCTCCCTTACGATCTAACCAGAAATTTTAAAAAAAAAGATTTGTAAGATAACTATCAATTCTTGGACTAGCTTGGTACATATTTCTAAATTTCTTATTTGCTCGAGGACGAGTAAGATTCAAGTTGGGGGGAGTGATAAACGCATAAATAATTATCACTAAACCTATTAATTAATAATTTAACGTACCTATTATTATTTAATATTTTATATAATATTTTAGAAAAACCTTATCAACTTAAAGAGCTTGATTTTAGGAATTTAATGACGCAAACGGCACCCAAATCGGATTTAAGATGAGCCGAAATTGATTTTACATTGATTTATCTGTTTTAGCATGGATTTTAAAGTGAAGTCGGCAAAACCCTGTTTCCGCACGATTCTTCTCCTTGCTTCCGCGTCTCTCTGTTTTGGCAAGAATTACTTCGTCGTGTCTTCTCCGCGTCTGGCCTCTACAAATAGGAGTCCCCGAGATCCAATCGAGGGTTGGTGAGCAAGGGAGAGGCTATTCTGCGTCTGTGGGCGTTGGGGAGCAATTCGTGGTTCGTGATCTAGTGCGTGTCCGTCCGTGAATTCGTGCGAGCTCTGGCTTGGAGGCGGAGAAAGAATAGAGTCTCTGTTCATCGTTCTAGTCCGTGCCGTGGAGAATTTGGGAGGATATGTCCATGATTTTGACGTGTGGAGGTGCTCTGTTACCAGGCGGCTGTCCGT
Source organism: Calamus simplicifolius (assembly GCA_900491605.1). Classification (NCBI taxonomy): domain Eukaryota; kingdom Viridiplantae; phylum Streptophyta; class Magnoliopsida; order Arecales; family Arecaceae; genus Calamus; species Calamus simplicifolius. The sequence goes on from UESW01004048.1 coordinate 966,418, forward strand.
GGGTTTGGTGGATGCTTTGTTCGTGGCTTAGAGGCGTCTACAGAGTCTTCTGCCCGGTTTGGTTCGGCCCGGTTCAACCTGCTTTCAGCCTGGCGTGGTTCAGCCATTTAATTCATTGCTTTTTGTTGCCTTTTTAATGGTAGCAAATAAAACTCTTCTATTTTAGATTTTAATATGCACTCTTGGATATTATTGAAATAAAACTTTATTCATATTTAATTGTTATTAAATTCTATTTAAGTGGAAATAATTTAGACTGATCTATTCTTAAAAGGGACAGGCCGTGATCTACGGGTACGAGCCGTGCTCTTATAAAATAGACCATATCTTATTATTTTGCACTACTAATTATCTACTTAGTTATCTATTTAGTTAAATTTATAAATTTATTTCAAGATAATCACTAAAGTCCCTGTGGAATCGATCCCTTACTCTCGCTATTCTAATAGTGAAATTAAGGTGTTTTAATCGTTGCGCTATGACACGCAACAATAAGTACATAATATATTTCTTTTCTATCCAATGTAAAACTAAATTTGAGGTGTCACAATCTTTTCTTCTTATAATGTGACGTCATCATCGAATGCCACAAGCTAATTAGAATCTAACCCCAACCCGGATCAATGGTGCTGCAAGGATGGCTCCACGCCATGGCAAAACTCTATCACCATCCTACGAGTAGTTTTTTTTCTCATGTCCACCAACTTTCACACACTCGGATCGACTCGATACCATTTGTAACAGCCCAAGTCTGCTTGCTGGTTCAATCAACTTCATTAGCGAATCAAACTGTGGCCTAAAAACTCGAGTAAAATTAATGGATAGCAAATGAACTTGAGTTATAAGCACATAACACATTTCTTTCTCATCTATGTGGACTAAATTTAGAATATCACAATAGGGGGAGACCTTGTATTTATTAAGGATTCTAATATTTTTATAGGAGAGTAATTTACAATGGAATGGAATTTATAAAGGGAAACAGTTAAGAGAGATTAGGTTGCTTGGTCTTGATGGGCCTCTTTATCAATCCTTTTCATCGATTAAGTACCCAAAGATGAGTGAGAGTATATTATTTTACAAATAATTGCTTAAATACTAAAGGTCAAGTTAGAAAATATTCTTAAGTTTTGAGATGTGCCACTAGAAGGATAGAATAAGCTAATCCCTAGTTAATCTTATGGAAGTTAGAATAAATCTCCCTCTAGAACGACTATATATGGGTCTTGAGTCAAGAAGGGAATATGAACCTTATCAACAATCCTAGACTAGATTCTTAGAGCTATTGAGCATGCAAGAACAAATCTCCACATAGTAGGCATCCCGTGCTGAAAGGCCATCCCTTTTTTGCAATTCTATCTCTAGTTTGAAGATAATCCCTTAGACTAAGCCGAATTAATTTTGATCTTCTTAGGAACCATCACTTTCCAAATGGTTTTGTAGAAGGGATAAGATACTCTACCCTTATTAAGGAATTTATAGAAAGATCTAACAGGATAAGATCCATGATTTAAAGGTCTCCAAACCAAGAGGTCATTTTGATCCAAAGGTCTCACAACATTCAATATAGCATGAAGATTAGTCCATTGCAATTCTTGAGAAATTGTAAACAGTCTTACGAGTTTGATTGTCCGTCTGTACCTCCTTTTGTTCCATAAGCTAAAACCAACACATTGAGTTCGTACAAGATTCGTAATGGTAAGAGAAGTAGAGGCGAAAGGGCACATCACCAATCTAAGTGTCTTTCTAGAATCTAATGGAAGAGCCATTTTCAAGTGCAGTTCTAGAAGCCATACAGATCTAAAGTTTTTCGTTTTCAAACTAGTAGAAAGATATTCAGGGTTTCTTTATCTTCAAAGCAAACCTTTTTCTAAAATAATAGGATTGATTAATAAGATCTTTTCAAGGGTCAGAAGAAGGAGAAACAACTTTTCAAACCCATTTACATAGTAGAGCCTTGTCGAAAATATTATCAAGGTTCTTTACTCCCAAGCCTCTCTCTTTTTTGGGTTTGCAAACTACCTTCCAGTTGACCAAACGATGGATTTGTTTACCTTTACCATTCAATAAAAAGCTTTTCTGTATTTATAAATTCTTGCATGGACCCACTTAAGGAGTTTAAATATCAACATATAGTAAGAGAAAAGAGAAGAGAGAATTGCATTGAAGAGAGTTAAATGACCTTCAAATGATAGACAATGACCTTTCCAAGATGCTAATCTGTGTGGATTCTATTCAAAATAGGTAGCCAAGCTTATTTCGAGATGCTTCTAGAAGACCAAGATAAATGAAAAGAAAAGATTCCCTTTTATAATTCAAAAAGGAAGCAAAACTCTCTTCTTCATATATGCTAATGTTGAGGCTTATAGCTAAAATTTTAAAGAAATTGACTTAATTTAAGACCCGCTGCTACTTCAAATCCTTTACGAATAGCTTTAAGGGATAAAAGGAAGGATTTCTTAACAGCATAGAAAAAAAGAGTACAATTTAAAAAGTGAAGACTTGGAAAGCATCTAAATAGCGAATAGAGTTAATTCCCTCGATTATGTCCAAACTAGAAGCTTTGATTAAAATCTTAAAAAGAGCATCCGTTACGAAGATAAAGAGAGAGGGCGAAAGCATATCCATTGTTACAGTTCTTTTTTACATTTTATCTAGTGGCCTAGGTTTTTATTAATAAGGGAGGTGATAGTAGCCAAGAAGATGAGTGAACAGATCCAATCCACAAAGGTTAGGGAAACCCTCTCATGATCTGAAGGTCAAACAAAAAGCTCCAGTTAGCATTATCGATAACTTTTTCAAAATCATTCTTACATACTATACCTTTTGATTTGGATTTTCTATAGTGAAAGATGATTTCATAGGCTGCCAGAAAGTTTGGATGATAGATCTTCCTTTGATAAACGTTGATTGAGATTCAAGAATTATGCTTGGAAGGAAAGATCAAAGTTTTGAAGTCACTGCTTTAGAAAATTTTATGATAATGGACCTTTGGCACAACTTAAAACTGGCATCTTAACCATTGGCAAAAATCTTTTAGGCTTTGGTTTCCTCCAAATGTCTCAGAGAGTTGATGATGTCTTTGGCCATAGATTCTAGAATGTCAAATCTATATAAATGGCTCCCGGAGCTTCATCATCAATAGAGGAGAAGTAGAGCACTCTTGGGGCTTACTATAATTTCAAAGGTGCCATCAAACTAAAGGCTTTCACTTTCTTGACCATAGGCTCCCTTCTTTTCTTGGATGGGAGAACATTGGCCGTTACTGATTTGATGGCCACTGCTCATAGACGGGTAAACTTCCGAAGGGCATTGGAAGGCTAAGGGGATGCTCTTCCTTTAGATAGAGTGTGAGGGAGGATTAGAGTTAGTATCATCAATTTGGATGGGGTCAGGGGGGAACACATGTCGTAGGGGATTCCATCAAATTGGAACTCATGTTTATACGTTCTTTCTAAAATTTAAGCTATACTTTTCATTAATATTCATGCTATCAAACATGTGCATTGGAATCATATCATCCCCACATCTTAATAGGTATCCCTTCATACCTCTACAATGCATGTTCTTTTTCCTTAAAACATTGATATGCTTTAACTCAAGCTATCAATTCATATATATAAACTCATATTATGCTCATCATATAGCTCTTATTCTTTACTTTATTTGATACTCTTGTTATGGCATTCATGTTCTTTTCTTGAATTCCCCAACTCTTTTCTCATTATACCTTCTCTCATATTCAAATTCTTTTATATACTTATATTCTTTCCCCATATTTATATTATACTTCTAAGAAGCTCATATTCTTCCTAAATCTCATATCTCTTTTGATACTTGAAATCTTTCTAAATCCAGATTTTTACTAGAAAATCTCACACTATGCTTTAGGGCATGCTATGCATAAATTCTTTTTATTTTAACTTATACTTTAGAAAAATACACATATAACTTTAGTTCTCATTCATCTTATTTTCAAAATCCCTCTTTTGGAACATCATACTTTACATAGCATCATTTAAATCTATGCTATAGCAAACATTCATACAATATCTCAAAATAAATTACATAGCCAGATAAGGAACCCACTCATCTTAGCTGCTAGCTGATACTCATCTTCTATGCTCTGGCTTCCTGAAACCACGTCCAAACCTATGACATCATACATAGACATATACATCATCAAGGTTCATGCTTGAAAGGTTTTCTTGAAACACTGCACATATGCATGCTAAATCTTCAAACATTATTTTCTTCCCCCCTTTCATTCCTTAAATATTCACATCCTATCGTCTTCATAACAATAAATTCAAGTAAGATCCATGCTATACTGGACTTAGAAAAACTAGAGCTTACCTTAAAAGCTAACATGGCCACCAAAATCCTCCCCAAGCTTTCTCCTTTCTTCTCTTCTTCTTCTTCTCCCAAGCCGATTCTCTTCTCTTCCTTTCTTTCTTTCTTTTTTCTTTCTTTCTTTTCTTTCTCTAGCCGAAACCATCTTTTTCCTTCATATTTTTGGTTGCTTGGGGGCTAAGGCCTGAATAGTGACTTAACGAAATCCCCATTTTACCCTCGATAGCTATTTATTATTATTCTTTTAAATTTGATACTTCTATGCAATATTTTTAGAAAATAACCTTGCCAACTCGAAGAGCTCAATTTTAAAAATTTAACGGTTCAAATGATACTCAATCAGACTTAAAATGAGCTCAAAATAAATTTTTTAAAATTTAACTCAAGAAAAGTACAGTCTTAAAGTCGATTCTAGTAGAATCAGGAGCCGGCTCTAATAAAGCTTCAAAAAACCACTCTCTGTATAACCATTAAAGTTGGCTCTAATCTTTGCACCGAAAGTGTCAAACTGTTCTAATATGCTCCGAAGTTAGCTCTAATACTTCTAGAGTCGGCTCTAAATACTGAAACTTGACACTTGACATAAGACATATGGTCAAACTTAATTTTTCTTAATTTTGATTAATTAAATATTTAAATTTCTAAAACACTTAATCAAAATCATTAGTAATAAGGAATATACTCATGTGATTTTTGTTATTCATCAAAATCAATAATTGGATCAACACCAATACACCCATACATCATTGAAACCATCCGACTTCCATTACAAATAAAAATTTTATTAATATTACAAAAATTACAAAAAAATTTCAGGATGTTATAATTAATGAGGCGTAATAGACTGATATCTCATATTTGAAGTAGTTGCACTAGGCAAAGGTCTTGGAAGAAACCTGAGTGAGTAAAGCAATGTGACTCATCATTCTACATAACAAGTCGATGTCCCACAAGATGATAGACACCCCAACGAGGTAAAAAGAATCTTTGAACTGAAGCAAGTGGGTGTTTTCTCCTTCTTGAATTGATTAAGGCCTGATGAAGTATGAGTGCATTTTTCCTCATTAAACATCTTCTTTGAAGGCTAGCATTAGGCTAGGCTTGGATGAAAAATTGAATAGAAAGGAAGTGAATCAAGGGGAATGGGGCCCACTGAATACTTTAACATCACTTCAATGGTTGCGAGCCAAGATATACTTCACCTTAAAAGGATCTAAGAGGTTGTAATAACTACATAACAAGAAAAGCTTAATGATTTCTATAGTTTAAGGTTCTCATACTTTAGGCAATGGCATGCCTCTACTTGGAGGAAGGCATCCCTTGAACCTGACCTCACTATCACATAAAGTGGAAGGCTAGATGGGCAATGAAGGAAGAATAAGGGGATGTCAAACCTATGGTTAGTAGCCAGATGAGAGATGCTGTTTGAGTGATCTATTCGATAGGAGTTTGGCAACTTTTTACATGAGCAAGAGGTATCACCAATTCCTTTACACCGAAAGCATATGATTGCATTCTAGCATAACTTTCGGAGGTGACATAACTCTCTGCAACAAAAATAGGAGCTTATAGGTTTGTGGCGTGGGTGAAGGCGATGAGGGGTTAAGGATTTAAGCCGATACTAAAGGGAGCGTTAACACCCATCCTCCTTGAATCATCATTATGGAGGTTGTTGGAAGAGTTAAGAGTGTTAAGAGAGAGCCCATTAGGATGGGCAATGGCTCCAGGTTTCAACTCTCCAAACGACCACTTCTTCAAAGTCATACTTTTGCTAGTCTTTCTTGAGGATATTGAAGGAGGATGATATGTTATCTATATTTAGGGGTAAGGCAATACACTTAATTCCAAGATCTTCCTTGAAGATATTAGCAAAAGATCTCACAAACTTAGAGGCCGGTGCTAAGGGAGGTCTAGATCCGTTCTCTCCTAATGGCACAGTATTAGCACCGATAGCAACCAACAAAATGGATGATAGAAGAGGAGACAAATGGGAAGGGACATTTTAAACTCCTTTGTTATGGTGGATACATCAAATTACAACCATTGTACTATACATGGAAGGTTATGACTAAAAAAAAATCTTTGGATTTGACTATCTTATATTATAATCTTTTTCTTAAGATAGACTTAGTTACATTCAAATATAACCAAGTTCAGAATCCGATCATCTTTTCCGTTCTTGAATCCCTATGGATCCTGAAGCCACCCATCTTTTTTATTTTTCTACCTTTAAGATTTATGAACTCTATAGATTCAAATGGGAGAAGGTGAAAAAAATCTAAACTTGGCTATATTTGAATGTAGTCGAGTTTATCCTTTTTTTCCCATAAATTAGAGTAAATTTTTTGTAATGTTGATGGTATGAATAACCTAAGTTCTTTGAAATCCTTGTTGTTATTCGTTGCATAAAAGATCTACCATCCTTTTGAATTAATGTAGTCCTACTTGGTCTTCCCAAATGGTTAAGTTAAATGGACTACTTGGCATGACCATCTTCATGCGTGCATAGAGTTGTACAAGACTGCTATGAAGGTTTGTTTGATTAAGCATGGTAATGACGTAGGAGGAGAAATGGTTCTCTTTTCATTGAAAAACTAATATATTTTAATATTTAACTAAAAGACTTTAAATAAGATAAATAGTGTGAATGTAAAATAGCATGTTACGAATTTCTAATTATTATGTTATGAATTTCTGATTTAGATTCTAAAAGTCCCTTTTGCATATATGTAACTATAATAAAGTTCTCTAAAGTTGTTATTTAAGCTGTTATTACATTATAATACTTGTTATTTTGAACTTCGATATGGAGGCCTTAATGCTTGATTTATTTCATTTCATTACCTAAATAGTCTAAGGAAGATAGGGTTGTTCGAACAATGATTTTGTCATTTTTATTATTTCTCATTAATTTATTTTTAAAAGGATATAGGGCAATATAATGATAGTTTTTCTTTTTTACAAAAAAAAAATTATGAGATGATTGGATAAATAACGTCCATAGTTCTATTGTAAGGCCAACATTTCAAAGGCGGCTTCTTAGCTGGCATCATTAGAGTAACAATTCTTCCACTTTCGTGATAGGTTAGTCCAAGGGATTAGTCTTTGCATTATTATAGTTCTTGGAAAAGTCTTCGTAAACCGTTTTGGTGAAGCATAGCCTGTAGGCGCGGTGATTCATCTGCATGCAGGCTCGCACCGAGTCTACCAATGGGTCCCATATTTCTAACGCATGACCCGTATGCGGGTGAATTATCGCTTTCGGTATAGGCCATGCTGTACCAGGGTGGCGTACCAAGACTTTTCTGATGATAATTCTTTGGGCCATGCCCCCGCAAATCATGAAATGTTAATGGGTTGGACCACGCATTGCAGTGGACTTGGCCAAGAACAACGTTCAAATTACCAAGTCTGTTCCCATATCTACGAAAGAGTCCAGCGTACCAGGTCTCATATTAATCAGAGTTCGAGGTCAGACTGGACTCAGAATTGTATCTGGTTGGAGTTTCTTAATTCTATTCAGCCTGGAGCCAGCCCAAGCTCATTCAATTTTCTTGACTGCTCAGAGTAAACCTGACTTTAGAATTTAATTTTGAACCGAAAAGCCTTCGTCATCCCACAATATCCTGATGAGTTGCAGGCTGGGATCCGTGCGTCGCATTAGGATTGAATTATTCAATAGACGACAAAGCCTCGACAAATCCAACTCAGAATTTTTGAAGGTAGAGAAGTTTGTGCCATCTCAAACTAAAATTGAAGTTCAACTTTGGACCTGGGAATTTTGGACCTTTAGATCAGTCGGACATGGGACTGGAAATTGATGACGAGAAGAAAGGAGAAAGACAGAACCTCGTCGGAGGTTTCATGGTAAGAATAGTCGGAAAAATGGCCTTCGTTACCTTCTGTGGAGAGGCTTTCACCATCAAATCTAGATGCCTTCGTCCGGGGCCAAGGCAACGCCCCTGAGAGTGGGGCAAGATTTAGATCAAAGGAAAGGAGTAGGCAGAGAGGAGGTAATTGAGGATGCAGTGGGACGGCACCTAAACTCCTTCCAGCTAGCTGCCTTCTGCAAGACTTGTTCCTGCCATCAGTCGGACATGCGGATGGATGCCTAAAACTGGACTTGTCTGGAACAAAAACCATGTATAATAATATATTAATATCCAAGGTTGGCCAAGAATTTAATTCTTGCAATTGGAACCAATCTGAAGTTGTGTTTGGATTGTCAGATTAGTGAATTGGTTAGCTATATATCAGTATCTAAATATTTGCCTAGTGTCTACAGATGGTCATATCTAGACCTTAATCCTACTCCTACTTTGATGTTTATGTGATGATTGCTGGTTTTTCCTGCTTTAAGAGAAGGAAACAGAGAATGATAGGAAAAAAAAAAAACCAAAAAGAAGTGCATTGCCTTTGACCAGCAAACAACTCGTCAATAATGCTACGGTGGTAAATGAATGAGGTTTTCGAAGGATAGCCGACTTAAACTTAGGGGTGAGCATCGGCGTGGCAATTTTTGATACGACACGATAACTCAACACGAACACGATACGAATTAAATGGGTTTGGGTTGACTATTTTTTAGTACAAACCCATGACGACCCGTCAACACGAAATTTAAATGGATCGTGTTTGGGTTGATGTGTTTTCAATCTAACAAAAACATAACACGATCCGGATACGACACAACACGACACGATTGCCACCCCTAGTGGTTGTAGGGGTAGCAATTTTTGACACGACACGATAACTCGACACGAACATGACACGAATTAAATGGGTTTGGGTTGACTATTTTTTGGTACAAAACCCGTGTATGACACGACCCGTCAACACAAAATTTAAATGGGTCGTGTTTGGGTTGATGTTTTTCAACCCGACCAAAACATGACACGACCCGGATACGACACAACATGATACGATTGCCACCCCTAGTGGTTGTAGGGGTAGTAATTTTTGACACGACACGAAACTCGACATGAACACTACATGAATTAAATGGGTTTGGGTTGACTATTTTTTGGTACAAACCCGTGTATGACACGACCGTCAACACGAAATTTAAATGGGTCGTGTTTGGATTGATGTGTTTTTAACCCGACCAAATATGACACGACCCGGATACGACACAACACGATACGATTGGCACCCCTAGTGGTTTGTAGGGGTAGTAATTTTTGACACGACACGATAACTCGATACGAACACGACACGAATTAAATGGGTTTGGGTTGACTATTTTTTGGTACAAACCCGTGTATGACACGATCCGTCAATACGAAATTTAAATGGATCGTGTTTGAGTTGATGTGTTTCAACCCGATCAAAATATGACACGATCCGGATACGATACAACACAACACGATTGCCACCCCTAGGTGAGCATGAATCGAATGGATTAGGTCCAAATCTAATTCAACCTAAATAGAATATGTTTTATAATTTGAATGTAAAATCGAACTGAACGCATCTTAAACCAACCTAACTTCAAATCGTCTTACTTCGAATCGATTTTAAGATAGAATTGATTTTTTTTTTGATATATATCTTCTATTTAATGGCTAAAACTTCTTTTAAGTTATATTTATAATAATATATAGTATTTGTTGACTAATTTAATACTTAATTTTTTTTTTTTTTTGTAAAAATCATAAGCAACTATCCATAGGACCTATGTACGGGTCTTAATGAAAGGGATCATTAATGAAGAGGATCTTGAATACTTACGTTGGCATTTATTTTCCATGGGACTGAAGAGCCTCAATAATAAATCTGACTAGCCTATTTAAGAAGGACCTGCATTGCCATCTAGTCCATGGCCCATGTAATTATAAGATATTATAACATGTACTCTTTTTGTACTATCTAAGAGTTAATCATGATTTATGACTGGATTTAATTAAATTTAAGCCTTAATCTAGTAGGAATGCCAATATTTGAATGGAAAAAAAGAATATGTGAGGACCACATATGTGTTGTATTTGTTCTGGATTTGACTAAATTTGAATCATTAATCTTGTAGCAGAAATATATTTTGGACCCACGCAACCATTTTTTTTAAAATCAATTATGTACTAAAAAGATCTTAAATTGTAGTTGTCTAAATGATTATTTTAACAAATTTGTAAATAACACCTCTAAAGATGGGCTTTAAAATATGGAGTTTGACTTCTCCTTACAAATTTTAAAATTTTAAAATCTTCACTCTGAATGAAATTTCTTTTGAAAATTCATCATCCAAATGAAACTTACACATTAATACCCCAAAAAAAAAACCTAAATAATAAGCTCTGAATAGTCTACTTTTGGGTCAAGTCTTGAATGGTTGTTGAGGACAAACTAGTTTGCAAGCTAACTTCAAACAAATTCTGCAGAAAATCCTATTAGAGAGCGTGCATAGACGTGGACATGTCCCTTTTCTTCATTTAGGCACCACCATGGGCTTCAAGGTAGCTTCGTGTTTAGGTCGACTGGTCCGTTGGTTTGTTCCTTTCCTTTTTTTTTTTTTTCTCTCTGTATGTGTTGACCAACCTCGGTTGGGTTGATGGTCTCCACCTCAAGGAGATGAGCGTTTGAATTCTGTTTATGTTGTCCTAAAGTGATATGTTACTTTAGAATTTTGCTTTTTCTATCATGACTGAATGTATTGAACGAAGGTTTTAAACGAATTAGATTGAATTAAGTTACCCAAGAGTACTTTGCTACCATATTATCTTTATGCATGTCATTGGCGATGATAATGAAGATAAGTAATAACTGACATTGAACAGTCAAGGCTTGCTTTGTTGACTATGTTCTCCCCCTGCCAACTAGTTTGGCTCTGGTTTGGAATCCTAGTAGTGCATGCATATCCAAATGGTAAACTTTAGGTAGTAAACATATCGTGAAGGTCACACTCAATGACCAATATATGATGATGTAATGTTGGAAGGGTAGGTCTAATAAGTGTCCGTTGTTGTCTCAGGATCCATTATTTAGCCAGTCAAAGAAGCAAGCGTGTCCCTTAGGCAACATAACCAGACAATGCCACTATTTTTTCCAAGTCAAATTCATTGTGACAATGATACGGCACATCTTAAAACCAATAAAAGCCACGCGATTTTGGTGTTGCTGATTTGTTTGTCTGGGACCTGGATCGGATTCGATGACCTTGTCGCAATTTCTTGGTCTCCAAGCCGTATGGTCGGTTAGTGTTTCTGGATTTGAATAGGACTTCGACTGCATGGATTCTTCTTAATTAAAAAAAAATAGATATGGTCCAAAGTTGGTATGATGCAGTTGTCGTGGTCAGTCAGATTGCCATCTAGTGGCTCCTTCTAGCTTTCTTCTTCTTTTGTTATGTTCCTATCAGAGGTCTCCAAGTCAATCAAACCTTAGCATGAGAGACCTCCACCTCACGCTGGTTTATTTTCACAGCACATGCTTTTCAGTGGCCAATTTCTCCGGCCATTAGAGCGTCCTTGTAACGTCTCAGGCTTTGGACTCGTTTCGTTACAAAAAAAAAAAAAAGATGACAAGACTATATCAACTTTAGTTATCATAGTCCAAAAAGGATCTAATTGACACCTTATCTTGTTGCTTACTACATATAAATTATTCATCCTTTTCTCCTCTATCCGATATAAAATCTTTTAAGGAAGGCCTTACAAATTACAATCTACCTTCCTTAAAGATCCTCGTCGTCAGAGACAATACCAAAGATGGCTCTCATCCTTCATGGATGTAGCACTTTGTTCTGTATGTCTTTAGATTATGCACTTTCGATTGATGTATGGCTCTGATACAATATTGTAATGATCTAGGATTCGGATTCGTTTCGTTATAAAAAAGTAAGACGGATAAGGTCCATACCAATTTGAGCCATTACAGCTCAAAAAAGATGCAATTGATATCTTGCTCTTCTTGCTTTACTACATAAAATCACTAGTTCTTTTTTCTCTAACATAAGAATTTTAAGAAGGGCCTCACAGTCATCAAACATTGCAGTACTTTGCTGTCAGGTCTGATGAGCTCCCTACTTAATTGACGAATATTTAACATCCTTTATTTCAGGGTTCATGTGCACGGCCCTGCAGATTGCTTGCGGAGCCGTCGGGGATAATAAAATTGGATGCTTGAACCCCGGGTGGCAGCAACAACTGTAGTTCGATCGCACATGGATTTTTGTTCATCAAGAACCAACACCAATATGTAATCGAGTTGGGGACGAGAAATGGGTGATTTGAACTACGTACCTAGGTCACTTATGTATGTACCTGCCCTGTTCGATTACTCGCCATAAAACTAATGCAGGGATCCGCACTCTGAAAAGTGCTGCTAGCTGCCACTTCCATCCCTGATTTTATACAGGCCGGATTAAATTAATTGGCTTCTTTGGAAGGGAATAATCATAGGGCTTAAAATGGGCTCAGGCTGGCCCATGTCCATGGGGTCAGTAGGTCCAAATTAATTTCGATCAGATCTAAGCTCAAAATTAAAACCAAAAAAAAAAAAAAAAAAATTGAGTTATTAATTGGCTCAGCCTAAAATCGACCCAAAGTCCAAGCCCAAAAGAAGCCTGAAGTATTAATGCTCAGTTAAACTTGAATTTAATACCAAAATTTAAAATATAGTGAACCTTTTAAATTTTATATTAGATTTTTTTTTTGTTAACCATGTGAAATAGCTCTACATATCAGAGCACATCTTTTCGAATAATTAGATATAATTATTTTTAATATTACTTATTTTTAATGTAAGTATTTAAAAACTAAAAATTATTTTATTGTTATAACTTTTGAAGCAAATGGATTGCTCTAAGTTGGTCTAATTGGGTTTTGGAATAAGTTTGAGCATGTACTCGGCTGGTGCTTTATCTTTAAGGAAAAATCTTGCTGCATTGGAAGCGGTATAGCTTTTACTGCATAACGCATAGTGATTAGCATACACTGTGTACGCTCATGTGTGCTAAAGCAAAAAAGGATGATTTTATTCCTAGCATACGCATGTGTATGCAGTGCGTGTCAATTACCAAAGCCGATACATGCTTACTGCACCAGCCCTGATGCAGCAAGACTTTACCTTTCTCTAAAAGAAATTTGGACCTGAGTTGAGTCTCAAGCCCAAAAATATTTTTAGGTTCCACTTAACGTAGGTCGTGAAACACCATCCTTGCATCTGGGAGAGCTTTCTGCTAGAGGATCGTTCTTTACGCACCATGCACAGTGCAAGGCAGGCGGCAACGCATGTTCATAAATAAAAAATATTTTTTTGCATCGCATATATAATTGTATGCATGCATTATCAATCATCGTGCGCAGTGCAGAAAAACTTTTCCTCCGCTAGAACTTGGTTGGTAGATGGGAGCACGGGCTTTGTTGGCATTAGTCCCTCAATTATTAGCAATTTCCTTCCGTCGAGTTAGGATCTCAAATCCAAAATATGGTCCAGTAGGGTAAGCTTGATGTCTTCTGTCTCATGCTCTAAGGAAAAGTCTTTGTACACCACTTCCGATGCAGCATGGCATACACTAGTTGCGATGATTTGCCCATGCGCAGGCCGGCACTAGGAAGCCCGTTCATAGGTCCTGCATCGCTGATGCACGAGCTCACATATGGGCAAATCACTGCATCCGATATAGCATGACCTACACCGGGACGGTGTACAAAGACTCTTCCCATGCCCTAAAGTATGCATGAGAGTCCATGGACGAGGCCCAACACCTCCATCCGAACGCAAAAAACCTCAGACAATTAAAAGAATTTCGGCTGAAATCAGGCCTTCTCTGCTGCTAACTAATTGGCGATAATTAAGCTCAGCAACGGACGATCCATTTTAAGCTTTTCAATCATTACTGCTGTGGAGCATAGGTTGAATCCATTGCAACTGAATATGCATGGATTTATAAGGTAGCATTGTTTTTATAACAATCCATGCTGATGAGTATTTAATTTCACATCGTTTGTATATTAAAAGGTTTTCTATGCTTGTAACAATCCATGCCGGTGAGTATTTAATTTCACATCGTTTGTATATTAAAAAGGTTTTCTACGATGAGTATTTAATTTCACATCGTTTGTATATTAAAAAGGTTTTCTATGCTTGTAACGGATCAAGATACTTAAATAATATTTTCTAATTAACTTTTTTTTTTTGAATAGCATCCTATACTGTTACAAATAACATTAGAGCAAATTTAGTTCACAACTTATGTATATTAATCTATATATTTATAATTAAATTCAATTAGATTTAGATGTAAATTTAAGCATGCACTCTTAACTTAGCAAGAAGTTTAAAAATTTAATAAAGAGAGTACATAACTGATAATTATTTAGTCTCATATCAATTATATATTGAAAAGATTTTAAGTGCTTATATAAGTTGAAGAGCTCGAATAACATTTTCTGACTAATTTTCTCAGATCAAATCTTTTATTTTATAGCGTTCCAACCAGACTTTAGTTTTAGGAATCAGATAATGTAATCGTGAAGAAATTTAAAATTACATAGTTTTATGGAAGAATATTTTTGGACGTGCATCAACAGGCCATGAATTAGTGCAGGGAGATATGGATGGAAACAAGGCGGTCTTGCAAACTGGCGATGATCGGCTATCTATGCAATTTGGATGCATGTTTGCATGCACTTGTACTGCATACAATTGACAAATGATCAGAAATCCAGATGTACTACTAAGAGCCAAAAGCAAATATATGCATTATATGACATTACATCACTGCACGTCAACAAAATTTTGGGTGCGATTGGCTCGCTCTCTTACTAAAAAGGGTAGAACGTAGTTTATTGCATGAAAGATAACCGGCGATACCCAACCTCACTCATACTTCCCTCCCGGGGCTTGGGCAGCAGCAGAGGAGCCTCAAAATGCGCATCAGGACGGACCCCCGCTTTGGAGGGGGACGCGAATTGGTCCTTCGGGGCCGGGCAGCTTCGGATCCGAGCCTCCGAACTCCAGCCATGGAAGCCGACGCTAGTTCAAGAGACTGCAGTAAGTATTAGAGACTCGAAGAACAGGAGGTATGGAACTCTCGGCTTAAATGGGCCTTGGCAACAGTTCTCACTGTTACTATATTTTAAAGAAACTTTTCAGCCACCCATGAATTAAAAAAAAAAAAAAAAAAAAGGAAAAGTTGTTAATCGGTTGGGCGGCGTTTAAGTCGGTGGCCATATACCCTGCCCCGTGAATTACCGGGGTGGTGGGATTATATACGAATACGAGAGGATCTCATTTCCTCAAGGGCTATGATTTGAAAGGAACGCAATCTTTCTGGGATTGTCCTAATAAAAGAGATTGGATTCCAGATTCCACCATGTGGGAGCGCTCATAAAATGCATTCCTTGGTTCTTGGTCGGATTATTCCATTATGGATCATAACCGTCCATGCGTCACTTTACTGTCATGATCATATGCCTCTTATACAATAACGGATGGCCCAACGTGGTGTGGTAAGCTACATGGATGGCTGTGATTCATGTACTACATTTCTCTCATTCAAAGTATATGATTGATGAGGATCTGGCTTCTTTAGGTTTGGCTACAAGAGTATAGTTGTCAGAATCGGATCGAACCAGCCGATTAAATCAGAACTCGAAGGCCAAGCTGGTCCAATTCTAACATAAAATCAGATGTGTAAGTGATTCGAAATAACCCGATCAATCCATCCGATTCACTCGTCAATCAACCTAACCGAACCGAATGGAAACATGGATTTTATTATCATGTTCACCTTAAATTTTTATTAAAAATTAATTTTTATTAATATAAATATATTTGTATATTAAAATAATTGATCGATGGTTCAATTAGGTAGTGTTTGATAGCCCAAAGCTATCCCTCGATAAATATACATGATAGCATTTATAAAGGGATAGCTGAGGGAATAAGCATCTTTTAAAAATTACAAGTCTGCCATCAAGGGATAACTTTAGTTGTTCCTAGGTTCCCTAGGGAATAAGTTTAGGGGATAACCCCCTTCTGATTAAATTTTTCAGACATATCCCCTCTAACTATAGCATTTAGAAATAAGAGAGGATATCCAGGAGATATCCTTCCTTATCCCCCATATCAAACACGGCCAACAGTTGAACCAATAATCCGATGACCCGAGCCCTTGGCCAGGTTAATGTTCGGACCGGATCTGACAATTATGTACAAGAGTCCCATAAATTAATTTCACGGTAGACTGCACTTCATCTTGACTTTTTTTCTAAATATAAATGATTCATAGAAAATGAACTAAAACAAAAAAATTCTTCTTCAAAGTACCCTTGATGTCTTGAACTTTGATGAAGGGAGGATTTTAATCTAAATCTCCTAATAAAGCTATTAGAAATTTCACTAACTCAATCACCTTGCACCTTCGGATTTTGCAGTTTGAACTCATCTAAATTTCAGTTGGAGAAATTATAGCGCTAGACTATCTTTGTACCGAAACATTTGCCCCACTTGAACCGGGGAACTGTCCACCATTAATTGATTAATGGACCAATTCTTACCTACTTCATAAAAGATAAAAAAAATTATGTCTATTTGATTGAGATACCGAGTCACTGGATCATTTTAATGAAAATGTTTAAGGAAAAAAATAATTTGTAATTGAATTATTATTGGATAAAAGGGTGGTTAACAAATGTTGAGTAATTGTATGCTTGAATAAATTTGTCTTTGAATGAATTAATTTGAGATTTTTAGTTATCTTTTTTTTTGTACATACACAAATAAAATATGTTAACACATAAAATTTATTCCATCGGGTATTTTTTTATGGTCGCCAATAATGACTTAATGAATTGTATGCTTAAATAAATTTGTCTTTGAATGAATTAATTTGAGATTTTTAGTTATCTTTATATATATATATATATATATACATACGCAAACAAAATATGTTAACACAAAAAATTATTTCATCGGGTATTTTTTTATATGGCCGCCAATAATGACTTAGGTTATGTTTGATATGGTGGATAAGGGGAGATATCCCCTGGATATCCCTTCTTATCCCCAAATGCTATAGCTACAGGGATAGTGCTGAAAAAGTTTAATCATTAAACATGGGTTATCTCCTAAACTTATTCCCTAGAGAATCCAGGAATAACTAAAGTTATTCCTTGATGGCAGAGTGATAATTTTAAAAAGGTGCTTATCCCCTCAGCTATCCTCTAGATAATGTTATCTTGTACATTTATCCAAGGATAGCCAAAAAGCTATCAAACACAATCTTAATGAATTATCTTAGGGTAAAGAATAGCAAAAGAAAATACTAAAATGGCACTACATGATACTAAATTAGTAGCAGTATGAGGTGAAAAAGAAGGAAGATTACGGATGTGAGGTAGGAAATAAAGATAATATTTTTTTCCTTTGTTTTCTATCCTTCACTATCTTTAACGTCATTTAATGTTATCTTAATATTTTTTCATATCCATCGTACCAATTAGAATGATCATAAAAAATGTATTTCATCAAAAAATATTTTATAAATTAGAATTTTTAATAAAAAAAGTTTCAATTAAAAATTTTAAATAAATTCATATGCTTTTACTATTCCTTTTATGTTTTGATTTTTTTTATTTTAAAAATTATATTGAACCCAATTCCAGCACTAAAACGAAGGCTCATGATGTCATCAAATCATTGGTGCGGTATGGCAGGAAACCCCGGTTGGCCACGCCTATATCGATCCTTTTTTAGGCATATACAAGAGGGGCTTTTCTTTCCCCCCCTTGATACGATATCATAGCATTCTATATATATATATATATAAGAAAAACCATTCAACTTACAAGCGTGGAGGGAAAACTCTTCTAGCTACAACTGCACTTATCTCATCAGAAGGCCGGTCGCATCTTTTTCTCTTTTAAAAAAATAGAAGGATCGATTATGCAATGGAGAGCAGGCCGGCCACAAACTTTACTAGCTTGATGAGCTAGTGCTTTTTTTATTATTATTATTATTTTGAACAGTGTTACTGATTTCAAATATAGTATCAAGTAAAAATCTTTTTAATATAACGCATATATTCTTTTTGTTGGTATAAGGTTGGGTTCCTAAATTAAATATACGTATTTTTTTTTTCTAAGTTTCAAGTGCCGGACAGCACAATTTGGGGGCCCAAAACTTACTGCTTCTTCAAGAAGACTCGGGCCCAAATAGTAATCCACGGAGGAACCGATGCTTTTATACTACATGGCCTGCTGACGTGCCTCTCTATCATCTCTTCTTTCCTTTTTTTTTTTTTTTTTTTTTGTTGCCTTGGCACGACTGCCGTCCTCTCTTGTCATCTTTTTTCTCTTTTTCATATTACGAGACTGGGTCAACTTAATTCCAGGGCACTAAGCAAGCTTTGTCATGCTCCTATTGCTTCGCTTCTAAGATGCTGACTCCTTTTGGCCTGATCATTGACTTCGGATTAGCTAAAATCGGCACATCTAACTCCGTTTATGGTTTGGTAGCATCCACGCAGATCTTGTCTTAGATTTGTATCCATCGCTCACGACACTTTGAGTTTTGAACAGAAGAACATAAATTATTGTCTTGATATATCTTGTAGAATTTATTGTCAAATAAAAAATAATTAATTATAAAATATCAAATCGGTAATTGTGGGTTTGATTTTTTTTTTTTTCTTGCGCATATAATGGCAGCCCAAGATATTTTCCTTGATGAAATTACGAATGCTTTATTAACACTCAAAATTTACAAATTTAAGAGCTTCAATGCTCGCACATCTATTTTCCTAACGCATACAGAATAGTTTCTACACGGGAACGTGATCCACCATCAACTCCGTCAACGTGAAGCATCCGCGTAGAAATGTCCATGCGACCGTCGGGAGTAGATGCGCGGTCGGCCTCGGAGCTCATCCCCGGGGGGCATCGGCTTGGGGGCGGTCCCTACCGCCGTTGCAGAGGCCGGCCAGTGAGCATACGAGAAGTTTAAGAATTCGCTTCAGTATCCTCCCCCGCGTCGGAACGTAGCGGGGGTGCGTCCCAGCTGGTTCGATGTTTTGGCCCCGCCGGAGGTGGCGGAGCTCCAGATCGCGGCGAAGGTGGCGGAGGTTCGTCCCCGGTTCAATGTTTTGGACCCGCCGGGGGCGGCGGAGCTCCGGATCGCGACGGCCGAGGCTCATTGGCGTGGCTTTATATCTTCGTATGGACTACGTACGGCGGCGGCGGCGGCGGGGGGGGGGGGGGGGGGGGGGCGCTAGCCGGAAGTGATGGGGAAATGTAGTTGGCGGTTTCGTTCTGAGCTGTGGCAGCTTTAAATAGTTGAGAAGAGAAGACCGGCTCCTCGCTGTTTTCTTGTGGACGATTCCGTACGCGGGAGTCACTCAAATCGGGACACGGTTTGGGGGACGACGACTAGGAATGTTGTCCCATCCCGCGTTTTGGCGCGAACCGCTACCGAAGCAAGTTTGATTCAGAATGAATGGGTCCACCGCGACCTCTGGGATATAGCATTTGATTGAAAAAATATTATATATGAATAAGTGTACATAATAAAATTTATTTTTTAGTTATTTTAAGAAATATTTTTTAATTATTTCATTGATCATATCAAATGCAAAAAGATAAATTCATAGGATAACTTTTTTTATTCTTATTTGGATGGATAACCAGTTATTCCTACATTTTCTAGAAAATAAATTGAGGGGATAACTCATGGTTAACCATGTCATGGTTAACCATGGATTATTCCTTTTAGTTAACTTTATTCCTAGCTATCCCTTGTAGTTATGGCTTTTGAAAATAAGAGGAGATATCCCCTGGATATCCCTTCTTATTCCCTGATATGGCCGATCGGGCCAAAGAACACGCGAGCCAATTCCTTGGCGATTGGGTTCAACACGGCCTACACCGACTTCCATGTCGGCCGCGACCCATCTCAACCTCCATGTCGGCCGCAACCAGTCTAGGCCTTGGTCACGGTGTCGGCATCGGCCACGGCCCATCTCGACCTCCATGTCGACCACGGCCTATCTCGATCTCCGCATCGGCCACGGCCCATCTCGACCTCCGTGTCGGCCACGGCCTATCTCGACCTCCGCATCGGCCACGGCCCACCTCGACCTCCGTGTCGGCCGTAGCCAGTCTAGGCCTTGGTCACGGTGTCGGCATCGGCCCCGGCCCATCTCGACCTCCATGTCGGCCACGGCCTATCTCGACCTTCGCGTCGGCCACGGCCCATCTCGACCTCCACGTCGGCTACGGCCCACCTCGGCTTCCGTGGCGACCGCAGCCAGTCTAGGCCTTGGTTACGGTGTCGGCGTCGGCTTCGGTGTCAGCCCCGGCGTCGGCTTCGGTGCCATCCTCGGCATCGGTCTCGGCATCGGCCTCCGGCGGCAATCATCCACGTTCAAGCTACGCGGTCCACTTCCCTCGAGAATGGCGGACCACGTCACCACGAGCACGCCCGGCTACGCGCGCGGTGGACGTGCTTCCTCCTGGCGCCGCTAACAACGGGCGTGGCCCCACGATCAGTCCCATGACCCATACTTTGTGGCACGTTGAAGACCAGAAATTAACAACCGTCTGAATGAGACTTGACCACGACGGACGGAGGGTAAGAGGGATTCTCGAACATGTATAAAAGGCCTCCAGCCCTTAAGGTAGGGGGCTCAAGCTCTATCCAATCATTACAACGATATCCATTCATGTTCCCCAAATCACTAACTTGTGCGTCGGAGGGTCCCCGCCGGAATCACCGGTCCGGGACTTTCCTTGCAGGTTCCCGAGCGAAGGAAGAGGTCTCGCCGTTCCTCAAAGGCCCGCAAGAATTTTGCCCACTTGACGCTCATTAAAGGTGATTTGGCGGCAACAGATTGGCGCGCCAGGAAGGGGGGAGAGCGTGAGTAGCAAGGCGTGTAGGGGAGAAGGTGACCAAGCTCTCACTCCCTCCTTACCCGAAGAAGAGATGGTGGTGACTCGTGCTCAAGAAGCTTCCACCAGCCTGGCTGGGGGCAGCCAGCGAGGGCCGAGCAGCCGGATGCCCTCCCGCCAATTCATCCCTCACCAGCATGCCAAGGTGATAGGGTCACCGCCCTCGCTCAGGAGGTGCGGTCCCTTGCTGCGGTGATTCGGGAACTCCAACAACAGTCGGTGGCCGCTCAACCTCTGCCGCCACCCCACTCCTTGGAAGAAGTTGCGGCGCAGCCCAGCCAACAATCCACCCGTGGAGGACAATCCCGACGGAAGGCTCACCGCCGTCGGGACGTTCCCACCAGAAGGAGATCTCCTGACAGTCCCTCTCCCCGGCGATCCTGGGACAAGGCCCTGGGGAAGGATATAGCCCGTCGACACCGCCCGTCCTCCCGTTCCCTATCTACCTCGTCAGGAGAGGAGTCCACAGGCGAAAGGATCCACCTCCGTGCAGAAAGGCGACGGGAGGAGCGCTACCAACATTTAGAGGAGCTCGGCCAACGACTGACCGATCAGTCGAAGGCAAAATATGACAGTCCCCCCACTGACAAGGCGGATCATGGAAGAACCCGTCCCTTCCCGATTTCGCCTTCCTCAGCTGGATCCTTATGACGGCACTACCGATCTCCTAGATCACATGGAAAGCTATAAGGTGCACATGCAGGTCCAGGGAGCATCGGACGCTCTTCTATGCATTGCTTTCCTAGCCACCCTACGAAAGGCTGCGAGGGCTTGGTATTCCCATCTACCTCCTCGTAGTATCAGTTCATTTAGACAGCTGGAGAAAGCTTTTCTCGCTCACTTTGACGCAACCCGACGGATCCCTCGGGTGGTAGACAGCTTCTTTGCCATCCGACAGAAGAGTGGGGAGACTCTTCGGGACTTCGTCTCCCGCTTCAAGGAAGCGGCGATGGAGGTTTACCATCTTGACGACTCGGTGGCCACCTTGGCCTTGAAGCGTGGGCTCCGCCCTTCCCGCTTCGCGTATTCATTAGACAAGAAGCCCCCGAGCTCGTACGCTGAGTTGCTGAGTCGAGCTCAGAAATATATTTGCACTGATGAGGCCGACTCCTCTTGGCGGGAAACTGAAGAAGGCCCCAGCAAAAAGCAAGTTCGATCAGAGTCTGGAGGGCCTCACACCAAGAAGCCCGAGCCACCTCACCGGGCGGACAGTCGGCCATGGACTTTTGCCCCCGTAGGTGAGCGTTACACCCCTCTGTTAGCCCCGATTTCTCACATTCTTATGGAAATCGAAGGTGAGCCCTATCTCAAGCACCCCGCGCCCCTGAAGCCTGGAGTTCCTCGCAACAAGAACCTGTATTGTCGTTTCCATCGAGATCACGGCCATGACACAGAAGACTGCCGACAGCTGAAGAAGGCCATAGAGGAGCTCATCCAGCAAGGGCACCTCGGTCAGTTTGTCCGGAGAGGAAATCCAGTGGCACCATCCACTCAGCAAGCCAATATTGACAACACCCCGACTGGGAAGACTGTGGCAATGATCTCCTGGGGAGCGGGAGGCACCTCAAAAAGACATCGGGGGGGGGGGGGGGGGGGGTGAGCGAGATAACATTGTAATTCCCTTCTCTGAAAGAGATTTAGAGGGGGTAGATAACCCGAAAGATGAAAGCGTCGTTGTATCCATGACAATTGATAAACATCCTGTAAAGAGAATATTAGTTGATAGTGGAAGCTCGGCCGATATTCTGACGTATGACGTATTTGTTTGTATGAACTTGCTTTTGGATTCTCTTCGGCTAGTGACGACGCCCCTCGTTGGCTTCACCGGAGATGCGGTGAAAGTTGAGGGAGAAATTGCTTTCCCCATCACGACTGGAACTTCACCCCACCAGAGCACGATCTTCATAAAGTTCCTGGTGGTGAGAGTTCCTCTTGCATATAACGCTATTCTCGGCCGGTCAGGTTTAAATTTGCTGGACGCCATTATCTCGACAAAGAGGTTGCTGGTCATGTTCCCCACTCGTCACGGGATCGGGAAATGCGGGGCGAAAGAAGCCCGGTGTCCCTCTGCTACCACACGACCCCTAGCCTTCAGTCTGCAATTCCCTCGCCGACTTCTAAATTGACGGATCCGAGAGAGGCCGAGAAGAGGGGGGAACCGGTGGGACATCTGTTGACTTTTCCCTTAGGAGAGGACCCAACGAGAACCATCCAGATCGGGGCCTCTCTCTCTGAGGAGGAAAGGAGTCGGCTCCTCGATTTCCTCCGAGCCAACGCGATATTTTTGCATGGGCACCGACCGACATGCCAGGTATACCATCCAAGGTAATTACTCATAAACTCAACATCAAACTTAATTATAGGGCGGTTCGGCAAAAGAAGAGAAGCTTCGCCCCCGAGCGCCAGAAAGCTGTTGACGAGGAGGTCCGTAAACTGATCGCCGCCGGCCACATTCGGGAGGTCTATTATCCCAATTGGCTGGCCAACGTAGTGATGGTACGAAAAGCCAATGGAAGCTGGAGGATGTGTGTCGACTTCACTGATTTCAACAAAGCCTGCCCCAAGGACAGTTTCACGCTCCCTAGGATCGATCAGTTAGTGGACACCACTTCCGGTCACGAGACTCTCAGCTTCATGGATGCATTCTCGGGATACAACCAGATCAGAATGGAACCTTCAAATGAAGAAGCCACCTCCTTCGTGACCGAAAAGGGGATCTACTGCTATAAAGTCATGCCCTTCGGGTTGAAAAATGCCGGGGCTACGTACCAAAGATTGATGAATAAGGTCTTCGAGGGTCAAATCGGGCGCAACATGGAAGTATATATAGACGACATGCTGACCAAAAGAATCCGAGCTGGCGACCACCTATCTGATCTAATGGAGACCTTCAGCAATCTTCGTCGGTTTCAGATGAGGCTGAATCCTCGGAAATGTGTCTTCGGAGTCGCAGCAGGAAAATTCCTAGGATTCATGGTGACACAACGAGGAATAGAGGCGAACCCGGACAAGATCCAAGCTATCCTGGATATGAGGCCGCCGGTGAATAAAAAGGAAATCCAGCACCTGACCGGAAGACTAGCAGCTTTGAGCCGCTTCCTATCTAGTAGATCGGCTGAGCGGAGCCTCCCCTTCAAAGCCTTGCGAAAAGTCAACACCTTCGAATGGACGGATGATTGCCAAAAGGCCTTTGAGGAGCTGAAGAATTTCCTATCGACTCCGCCGCTACTGTCGAAACCGATGGAGGAAGAAAACCTCTTCTTGTACCTGGCCGCTTCTCAAGAGGCTGTCAGTTCGGTCCTCGTCCGGATAGACACTGAAGGATCGCAGAAGCCGGTATATTACACCAGCAAAGTGCTCCATGACGCGAAGACCAGGTACACAAAAACCGAAAAAATTATTTTTGCACTAATAGCATCGGCTCAACGTCTCAGGCCTTATTTCCAAGCCCACTCAATCATAGTGCTGACGGATCAGCCCCTGAGGACAATCTTATCCCGCCCTGATACCTCCGGTCGGCTGGTAAAGTGGGCGCTCAAGTTGGGAGAATTCGACCTAACCTTCGAACCAAGGTCGAGTATGAAATCCCAAGTTTTGGCGAATTTCCTGGTTGAGTGCACCTAGACCGATGGGCAGACCAGGGAAGCCCCGACGAAACCCTCGGAAGCGTCAACCACAGATGCGAGGAAGAATTGGATCCTTCATGTGGACGGGGCATCAAACTCTCAAGGGAGCGGTGCCGGGATCATTCCCGCCGGTCCCGACAGTGTAACGATTGAGTATGCCCTTCGTTTCCTCTTTCCTGCCACGAACAATCAAGCCGAGTACGAAGCCTTGTTGGCAGGGATGAGGCTCGCCAAAGAACTTAAAGTGGAGCGTCTCAGAGCATATACCGACTCCCAACTCATCTCGGGGCAAATCACGGGGGAATATGAAGCTCGGGATCCTATCATGTCCCGATATTTGGACAAGGTCCAGTCGGAGTCCCTCCCCTTTGCCCATTTCAGTGTCAGCTATGTTCCCCGGGAAGAGAATGCTCGGGCCGATGCGCTGTCCCACCTGGCCACCTTGGCTGATGAAACTTTGGGGAGGACTTACGTAGAGCATTTGCCAGTCCCGAGCATCGAGGCGGTGGAGGAGGCCCTGCCAGTTGAACAGAAGCCTTCTTGGATGGACGCCTATGTCCAATATCTCACTAATGGTGTCCTCCCCAATGACCCTTCCAAGGCTAAACTCCTCAAGTGGAGAGCCTCCAAGTTCCTAATAATGGATGGACGCATGTATCGGAGGTCTTTCTCGTATCCCCTCCTCAAGTGTGTTGGTCCCGCTGAGGCCGATTACATCCTCCGCGAAATTCATGAAGGCGCATGCGGAAACCATCTGGGGGCAGAGCCCTAGCATATAAGGCCCTCCGTCAAGGCTATTATTGGTTGACCATGCGGGAAGATGCGGCCGAATTGGTGCGAAAATGCGACAGCTGCCAACGTCACGCGAACATCCAGCGGCAGCCCACTTCTCACTTAAATCCCATCTCTGCTCCATGGCCCTTCGCCCAATGGGGGATGGACATTTTGGGACCATTTCCTCCAGCCTCTGGTCAATGGAGATTTTTGCTAGTCGCTATCGACCACTTCACCAAATGGGTGGAGGCCGAAGCTCTAGCCAAAATAACCGAAGCTAGAGTGAGAGCTTTCTTTTGGAAGTCCATAATCTGCCGTTTTGGACTTCCCAACACTCTCATCACAGATAACGGCCGACAGTCTGATAACGCCCCCTTCAGAGAATTTTGTAACGAATTAGGAATCACTCAGAGATTCACCTCTATCGGACACCCACAGACCAACGGAGCGGCTGAAGCAATTAATCGTACAATTCTATAAGGGCTTCGGACATGGCTTGACGACTTTAAAGAAAGGTGGGTGGAGGAGCTTCCCCAGATCCTGGGGGCCTATCATACGACCCCGAGAAATCCCACCGGCGAAACCCCCGAACGTTCCATCCCGGGGACCTGGTCCTCCGAAGGGCTAAGATTTCGAGGCCAACGGAGGGAGGGAAGTTATCACCTAATTGGGAGGGGCCCTACCGGGTTGCAGAAGCCCTTCCCCGAGGAGCTTACCGACTCGAGGAACTCAGCGGGAGGCCACTCCCACAAACTTGGAATTCTGGCAACCTTTGCCAGTACTACCAGTGACGTGCTCAACTGAATGGTTGTAGGTTCGGATACTCCACTCCTTCAAATTATTTAAATGAAAATGAACTTTTCACGCATCATTTCGCATTACCTCTTTGTCCTACGATCATGTCATTAAAGCCCGACTCCCGCGTCGGCACCAAAGCCCGACTCCCGCGTCGGCACCAAAGCATGACTCCCGCGTTGGCACAAAAGCCCGACTCCTGTGTCGGCACAAAAGCCCGACTCCCGCGTCGGCACAAAGCCTGACTCCCGCATTGGCACAAAGCTCAACTACCGTATCGGCACCAAAGCCCGACCCCTGCGTCGGCACCAAAGCCCGACTACCGCGTCGGCACAAAAGCCCGACTACCGCGTCGGCACTAAAGCCCGACTACCGCGTCGGCACAAAGCTCGACTCCCACATCGACACCAAAGCCCGACTCCTGCGCCTGCACAGAACCCAAATTCCGGTATTACACCCTGGGCCCGGTTGTGACGCCCCCAGTCACCGCTCTTTGGGGTCAAGAGGGTCCCTGGCATGGAATCGGATCACTCCCACAGTATCGCTCCAAATTCCTATCGACGGAACGACGCATGAAACATGCTGGCGAGGCCACATCACAGGCTCTCTCAACAAAACAACGCCAAAAGATCGGAATCACAAGGCCGTTTAGCTCGTCAGCAGCCTAACATCGATGGTCAAGAATCAACGCATACTGATCCAGAGCGTCCCTACTTAGACTATAAGAGGCCTCGTTCTGGTCAGGCTGGTGTGATTCCATGCAAATCCTACGAATGCGAATAGACCATGATGAGCTAGTGGCTTGGCAAGCTAGGCATCGATAGCGTAAAAAGAAGAGTAGGGGGGTCAACAATTCTAACACAAAAGTCAAAGGGTGTTCTCTTTTCATAGATCAGCTAAACTCTTACAAAATTCCGACCATAGTCGGACTTGGATACATTGAAAAAAAAAAAAGATAGATCCAAAACCACAGGCGGGGCTTCAGTCCTTCGCTGGAGCAGTGTCGGTTAGGGGGGTGATATCATCGGCCGGAGCAAAACCCTGGTGGACATCTTCACCCTCGATATCTCCTTCTTCGGGTTCTAAATCTTTAAGGCCTTCGACACCAAAGACCTTCATTGCCTTATCTCGGCAGCAATGAAAACCCTGAAGATAGGCGTCGGCTCCCGCTTCGGCCACCTCCTCAATGAAGATCGGGGAATTCCTATAGTTCTCCATGGCTTTCTTCCCCGCCTCGGCCACCTCATTGGCAAAGGCTGGAGAGTTCCGGTAGTCCTCCACGGCTTTCTTCCCCGCCTCGGCCACATCATTAGCAAAGGCTGGAGAGTTCCGGTAGTCCTCCATGGCTTTCTTCCCCGCCTCGGCCACATCATTGGCAAAGACTGGAGAGTTCCGGTAGTTTTCCATGGCTTTCCCCGCCACCTTAGCCATGTTCTCCACAGCGGCCCGAGCCGCCGTTTCGGCATCGGCTGCCCTCTTATCGGCGGCTTTCACTGCCTCTGCGGCCTTAGCAGTTTTGATGTCAGCCAAGCGGGCCACTTCCTCGGCGATTTCCGTTTTCTCCTTAGAGGATCTCAGCTCGGATTTCGCCACTTCGAACTGGGTCTTGACGTCGGCCAATTCCGCCTCGGCGGCCATCAACTTCCCCTCGGCGGTGAGAGCGCGCTCGAGGGCTTTGCGCATCTGTTGTTGCGCTGCTATTGTTTTGGCCTACGCTTGGGACCGGACTATTTCGAGCCTCTCCGCTTCTCCAGCCTGAGTCAGCTTGAGAGCGTCTTTAGCTTTCGTAGCTCGATCTCGGTACTCAAAGGCTTCTCGTCGGTAGTGATCGAGTCGACGCTCCCCGCTGGCGACAAGGGCTTGGGCATGGTTGAAGATGTTTACCATCTACACATCCAGGCCAATGTCAGTTACTTAAAGTAGGTACATGGAAAATGAATAGGATTAGAAGGTAAACGACTGCTTACCCGGAGCATGGTCGTCTGACCTTCTTTGAAGAAGATTCGGGAGTTGGTCCGGATTATCTCCTCCCGAATCGCAGGAGTAGATGCCGCTGACAGTAGCTTCTCGGCGAGGTGGGAGTGGTTCATAAGAGACGACCGCAAGGAAACATGTCCCATCCTGTCCCCTATGGGCTCAGATGCGGCACTGCAGGCCTCGTAGCCAACGATGGCCTTCTGCCTCTTATCAACCGATGCCTCTCTACTGGCCTGAGGATCATCCCTCGGGGCCGGCCCAGTAGTCGATGGATCCGGGTGTTCGGTCGACTGGCTGACATGAGCCCTTGACTCGTCGGGCAGCGTACCCGCAGTCTGGTCAGCAGACTCCGATGGGGGCAGCGGTGCGGGAGATCGCCGTGGCGGCAGCGGAGTAGGCGACCATCGTGGAGGCCGTGGCGATGATTGCACAGGAGATCAACAAGGAGGGAGCGATGGAGTAGGAAGCTTCGGGATGTCCCAGGGGTCAGGTGGCGATTGGGATCGAGGCCTTTTTCTTAACCCCTCGGCTCCATCATTTTGCCCTCTTCTCTTCTTAAGGGTGGCTTTGTGAAAGGCCCCGGCCGGGATGTTGATCTTCATAGCTGCACGAAAACGAATGTGCTATATATAAAAAAAAGAAGAGAGAAGGGATCGAAAAGAAAATGTCATCTTTAAAGAGGCCCTCTCCGTCATCAAGGGCGATGCCGGCGTGTCGGAGGTTGTCCTCCGACAATATCTCTCGGTATGATGGGAGTTCGGTTGCCAGGAGAAGATTGAAGGCTTCTTGATCTCTCGGTACTATCGAGACGTTCTTGTTAGCCTCAGTATTGGGTGTACCCCATTCCCTCCTTATCCCCTCCACTTCGGCGAAGAAGAACCGGGATTTCCACCCCATTATGGATGAAGGGAGACCTAACCTAAGGGCCCTACCCGACCGGAGGGTAAATAGCCACCAGCCGGATTGAGCCCGAATGGTATACAGGCTGCGAAAGAGGGAAACGTTACTCGGGAGACCTTGGAGGCGAGTCAACACCAAGAAGGCACAAATGGCCCTGATGGAATTGGGGACTAGTTGAGCCAGGACCAACTCGTATCTATCGAGGAGATTGATGATGAAAGGGTGAAGACGAAGACAAAGACCGGCCTTAAAAAATTCCTCATAAAGGGCTATCCCCAAAGGGGGAGAGGATACCCTGTCGTCGGGGCCCGGTGCGATCAGTCGCACCTCTTTGGGTATTTTATAGGCTGCCCTAAAGGTCACAAGGTCAACGAAAGTGACAGTGGAGGCGGTCCCCTCAGGGGAACCGCTGCTCAACTTGGAAGACGGAGCTGCCCTAGGAGGTGGGGTTACAGCTGCTGATGGACTCCTAACAGCCGGTTCCTTGGCCATGGCCCTAAGGGTCGGAGAGGTATGGTTTGTGGAGGACCGAGAGGACGAATAAGAAGAAGACGACTGTGAAGGCATGGGGAACTAACCTGGACAGAGGAAGAAGAAGGAGTTGGAGGAGCTCTCAAGCTATAAGGGGAAGAGGCTCTGCACGGTAGGTGAAATCGAAGCTAGGGCACGTCCTTGCTTATAAAATTTTTTATAGGCATCTTCAAAATCGTCCCGCCCGATGCGCCTGCCACGCGGATGCTATCCATTGAGGAGGACTCTGCGATGATGCTCCGGGCGCGCGATAGATGGGACCCCCGACCAATCAGAATGTATCGATGCCAGTGATTTAACGGCTTAATGATGATCGCCGATATCTTGGTGATCCCAGACTGCTCCCTGACCTCGAGGCGAATCCGACGGTTAGGATGCGTAGATGACGACACCCCTTTCGCTTGGATGGTGACACCAGCTCAGGGACGGGAGGCATCTGATATGGTCGATCGGTCCAAAGAACACACGAGCCAATTCCTTGGCGATTGGGCTCAACACGGCCTACCCCGACTTCCGTGTCGGCCGTGGCCCATCTCGACCTCCGTATCGGCCGCAACCAGTCTAGGCCTTGGTCACGGTGTCGGCATCGGCCATGGCCCATCTCGACCTCCGTATCGGCCACGGCCTATCTCGACCTCCGCATCGGCCACGGTCCATCTCGACCTCCGTGTTGGCCACGGCCTATCTCGACCTCCGCATCGACCATGGCCCACCTCGACCTCCGTGTCGGCCGCAGCCAGTCTAGGCCTTGGTCACGGTGTCGGCATCAGCCCCGGCCCATCTCGACCTTCGTATCGGCCACGGCCTATCTCGACCTCCGCGTCGGCCACGGCCCATCTTGACCTCCGCATCGGCTATGGCCCACCTTGGCTTCCGTGTTAGCCGCAGCCAGTCTAGGCCTTGGTTAAGGTGTCGGCGTCGGCTTCAGTGTCAGCCCCGACATCGGCTTCGGTGCCATCCTCGGCATCGGTCTCGGCATCGGCCTCCGGCGGCAATCATCCACGTTCAAGCTACGCGGTCCACTTCCCTCGAGAATGGCGGACCACGTCACCATGAGCATGCCCGGCTACGCGCGCGGTGGACGTGCTTCCTCCTGGCGCCGCTAACAACGGGCGTGGCCCCACGATTAGTCCCATGACCCTTACTTTGTGGCACGTTGAAGACCAGAAATTAACAACCGTCTGAAGGAGACTTGACCACGATGGACGGAGGGTAAGAGGGATTCTCGAACAGGTATAAAAGGCCTCCAGCCCTTAAGGTAGGGGGCTCAAGCTCTATCCAATCATTACAACGATATCCATTCCTGTTCCCCAAATCATTAACTTGGGCATCGGAGGGTCCCCGCTGGAGTCATCGGTCCGGGACTTTCCTTGCAGGTTCCCGAGCGAAGGAAGAGGTCTGGCCATTCCCTCAAAGGCCCGCAAGAATTTCTGCCCACTTGACGCTCATTAAAGGTGATTTGGAGGGATAACCAGTTATTCCTACATTTTCTAGGAAATAAATTGAGGGGATAACTCATGGTTAACCATGCCATGGTTAACCATGGATTATTCCTTTTAGTTAACTTTATTCCTAGCTATCCCTTGTAGTTATGGCTTTTGTAAATAAGATGAGATATCCCCTGGATATCCCTTCTTATTCCCTATTTCAAACACTACCTCATTGAATGTTTTAGCTTCTAATCTAGGATTACACTAGACTATTACCACTGCTTGACTTGACTTTCCTGAATTTATAGGCAAGGAATTCGGGGACAAATTTTGCTAAAGAAAACTG
Organism: Calamus simplicifolius; assembly: GCA_900491605.1. Taxonomy (NCBI): domain Eukaryota; kingdom Viridiplantae; phylum Streptophyta; class Magnoliopsida; order Arecales; family Arecaceae; genus Calamus; species Calamus simplicifolius. The sequence goes on from UESW01004048.1 coordinate 998,036, forward strand.
GAACATCGGTACCACTGACCGAGCTGTATGCAGCATAGGCGGGTATATCCTATGCTATTCGGTTCCTGGGAGCCCGTAGCCTCATCATTGAAAATTATTCTATTACTGTTATTCGTTGGATCCGACAAGAGCACAGTTCCCACTTGCCTTCTATCCCCTTATTATGCAACATCCGCTCTATGATTTTGGAAGCTCCTAATATCTAGATTCGCAATGTCTATTGTGAAGCCAATGCTATTGCGGACTGGATTGCTGCCAGAATGGCCTTTCACTCTGGTTATTAAAGATGGAGTCTGGGTGACCATTGCCCTCTGATCTTGTTCCAGTTATTATATTTTGATATTTTGGGTCTAACCTGACCTAAGATGGTGTGAATCATCGTTTGTAAAAAAAAAAAAAAACTGGAACAAAGGGCATTTGAACCGGTCCTGAGAGGAATATAAAATTTACATCCAAACCAAACCACACAAATCCTCTCTCTCAAAACATAGCGAAGTAAGGACAATTTGTATTCAAATGATGACAAATGAATATAGGATGTAATGAGAAGTAATTCATTTAATTAGTGCGAGAAGATCTCCTGCAGCATGGTGTGAGGGGATTGGAAATGAATGGTTGAAAGATTTAAAATATTTGTAATAAAGTCTTGTAAAATGATTTGGAATTATCAATGTTGAACAATAAAGCCAAATAATGCTTCCCCATTTTAAAAGCCAATGTTAGTCTGATGATGGTGCCATCTTCTTTTGCTTTATGCTGGAAAGCTAACGCTCTCAAATATCCCAGTCGGCAACGCCAATCCGGTTAATTGGGACATGACGCCTGACGGTCATCCATGGCGTTCTGGTCGTGGAGTTAAATTGTTTGTCAATTTCGAACCCGAGGCTAATCCGCCAAACTACCGAAGACCAAATGGTACCTGTCCGTACAAGTCCTCCACCCTTCCAGAGGGCAACCACCAACTTCGTTAATCCTCGCGCGGATCACCATCGGATGCCCCCCTTGTTCGCTCTTCTATTGTTTAATTGCGCTCCGGTTGAATGCATCCAAGTCAATTCAGGCTTTAGGGAAGGACAAATAATTAGCATCTTGCTCATTAAAAATAAAAAAGGCTTAAATTGCTGGTGGGACTGACAGGGCAACATCCAATAGACGATGATGATCACACTCTAATACAATCTTCAGTCGGTTACTCAAATAGAACCCGCAATCCATCATTCGAATAGGACCTCTAACCGATCATCATCTGGGTAGAACCTTCAGTCGATCATCCGAATAAAGCCTTCAATCTGCCACTCAGATCAGAGTCCTTACGGGACCACATGTATAACCCCTGTCGCTCATAACGATTTGCAAGATCCTTTCATGTTCATGAACCATAACAGAAAGATTCCTTCCGCTACGGACGTAAGGGATAGATCCTGTCAGTTCTGCTACAGCCGATCAAGTTCAACAAATCTTGCCAATAATTACGAAGCAAATCTCATTAATTCAGTTATTTCATAAGCTCCAGTAGCTTCCATAAATGGGTAAAAGAAATCTTCAATCAGGTAATGAACACATACATGTCATACAGACGTAGACTTCTCCTAGCACTCAAAACTTTTCTTTAAGATTAGGGTTGTTGCCCATAACACTAACTTGAGCATCGAAGTATTTTCGTGGAAATCTCAGTCCAAAAACTTTCTGCAGATTTTGATTGAGAAAAGCCCATCGAAGAATTTTTGATCCAAAAAAAAAAAAAAAAAATCGAAGACGGGCTGACAACCAAGGAGGTATCTTGGCGAAAGCAATTATTATCACCAAAAATGAAGAAATTACAAAACCATCGTATGGCAGTGCGCGTTTAACCTCTGCACAAGAAACATTGTTTCAGAGAAGATACAACCACATTCTATGAGGGGCTTCAAGCTCCAGAATTAGTTTTCAATTGTCTGATGGAAAAGCATATGGTATATCTCCTAAGATATGATCCAGAGAGAATATCAATCTCGTTTCCGGACATAAACCTGGGCTCCACAAAGTTGTTGGAGGTTGGTGTGATCGTCCAGCGTTTTTAAGTACAATAAGGAGATTTAGGTGGATGTGACCGCATAAAGCTTCAAGATGTCCATCATATGGCCCTCAGCCAATCGGAGACTATGAAAGCTGGTAGATGAATAAGAGAATTCCTCTTGCGTAGCCATTTCTCAGTCTCCACAAAAGAGCATCTGGCAAAGAGAGAGTACCCACCTATATGATTTTTTTTAAAAAAATTTAAGTTTATTATTATTATCATTATCTTCAACTAGGATGAAAGAAACTCAGTTGAAAGCTGAGAGCTGCCATTTTAGCAGGTTTTCACGAAATATGAGATGGTATGTTTCAAAAACCTCTACAAAATTATGAGTTCTAACACAGACAACAGGCAACAAAAATTGGACAAGACAGCACGACAGAGATGAAAATAGTATGCAAAAGAACAGTGCACTACAGAAATCTCCAGAATATCCTTTGCACATCAAAGATGTCTAAGATGCAAGATATGCAACAAAGAAAGATTAACCACCAGGCATCCCCCTGTTAGGGCTCACACAGAACGCAACAGAAGGCTAACAGCACCGGTGGGACTACTAGCGTTTGAACTGACTCCTTTCTTAACCGTACCATGCAGAGGACGCCATAAATTTACCAGGAAAGACATCCAGCAATTAGCATTTATATTTACAGTGTCAAAACAAGCAGCTTTAGCTGCATACAATCTATCTAGTTCCACCAGATGCAAGCATCATACCAAAAATCTGTGAGTCGATGCGGTAAGACAGTTGTAAAAATCATAGAACACAAACAGAAAATAATGTCTCAAACATACAAAATGAGAATATCCCAGTTTAAATTGCTGCTTCAAAACCTTCATAAGTTGTCAAGGAAGGATCATGCATCCACAAAATTTAAGCGGTAATGAATGGTAAACATGGTGGAATCAATGCCTCATGCAACTAGAAGTCTGTCTGCACCACCTGAAGCTAGAGTAATTGTCTATGGTAAACAGCTCTGCTTGTCACATGAATAGTAGGAAGGCTCCAAAAGTTTACACAGCATTCAACAAAACTCAAAACAACTGAATCCATATAAAATTTGTGTGGCGAATTCATGCAGTATTAAGTAACGAACATAATACGCTCTTTTGCCAAAAATTCCCAGTATCATCCAAGATGGTATTATTCTACCCATCTCCAGTGAAAATTCATGTCCTCAAACTTTTGAATAGCATTCAAACCCTCGGGCAAAGTTTAATTAAAGAAATAGTAGAAAATAAGGAATTGCTCACTACTGGCTTCCATCCATTGTCAAATTCCTTGAAATGTATAGATAACATCTTCAGAACCTCCTCAGGGCTTTCTTCAAAATCTTCCTTCAAGACTAAGTTTCTGCCATCAACTTTCTAAAGGCCCAGACAATGAATGAAGTTAATTAGTTTGGGACAAATAACAAGATATTCCATCAATTGATTTCCAATCATCATCGAAGCATTTTTCCCTTCAAAATTGGTTGTCTATGGAAGATAACTCTAATTGAGAAGGCACAATGGAAGGTTTAAATAAATTGTCAAGACTAAAGGTCATTGCTAAAGCAAGCCAAAGGTTCACATAAAGAACAATACTATCTTTTGCCGATTTCAACTGCAAAACAATATAGAAAATTTACCACAAACTATGCCAGTTGGGTGCCTTAATTGTGAATCTATTGCACAAAGTAATTTTACAGACCGCTAATTAGCAATTCTCCACAAAAAATCATCTGGTTTGGCTAAAAATATAATTTTAGCCTTCTTATGCCACTTGGTCACAAATTCCAGCTCTCGGTTCTCTTTATTGGAATCTCCTTCATAATGTACAAGGTTGCACTAAGATTACACGGTCATGAACACCATCACAACCAATAGCAACTGTTGCCATTATCCAGTACATGTTCATGGAAATTATGAGAACTCAATTGCAGAGCAGTATGAACACATCAAAACAGTTCCTGAGTTTTAAATATAATCCAGAGAGGAAATAGTTGCTGCTGATGTGTCTTCTGCTATCTTGTGTGTTGTTCTCTAATTCTGGGATGGTCCTTATGATGCTTGCTCTTCTTCATTGTGGATTTTCTTTTTGTTCCCACGTGAAGTTCATATGATAGTTTGCCCTTTCTTCGCATCCCTTGCCTCTACAAAATGGACCAATGGAGTCTTCCCATCTTCTTTCTTAAATGGATTATATAAAATCTAGTACTGGAGAAAAATCTGTCACCACCTATGATCACCATTGCTACTTAATTCTCACATATTTCTTTTTGTAAAGAAGTTACTGATAGAGAGATGTCCCTACTCTATAAACGCCATGGCACTAGTCAAGCACAGGAACTGCTAGCTCATAATTACTGCTTCTTTAGGTAACAACAATACCGTAGTGCTAAATGCTTTCTTATTGGTATCCAGAAATTAAACTCTCCAAGAAATCCCACATTAGTTTCAAATCTTATATATGAGATGCACAAAATAACAACTACAGAAAAGAGGGGGGGGGGGGGGGGGGGGGGGGGGGGGAGGGAAGACATCTAAAATCTTTCATGAACAAAAGTTATGCTGATAAAAAAATTAAAAACAGTTCAATGAAGATGCAACAATCAAATGCCTGACCAAAACAAAGGATGTCAACCAAGTTGACAGCTGTTCTGACACCTATGTTGCCGGAAACCTAAATTTGCATTGTACTGCTGTTAATTCACCAACCAACTTCTATAAACCGACATTGCTGAAAGAAAACATGATTAACTCTCCATATCACCAATATGTTATCGTGAGGAAATGAGAAATAATTTCATCATCATTAGAATTCAAAACATGGATAAATAACTGATTTAATTCCAAAACATTATTTTATCTTGAGCTGATTATTTTAGGCAATTCAAAAGTTAGCATTTTGTTTTTTCAACTTGAAGAACAAGGTTTCAGGATATTTTTTAAGAAGAAACATGATTATCTCCTTGGACATGTTTCATCTGTTAGGAAATGAATCCAGAAAGCAGCATAAAAATTTAAAGTGACAATAAATTCTTAAAATAAAAAATTTAAAAGGAAAATAAATTCTTAAAGCAGAACAACTTTTGAAGTTCTTTTTTCACCATACATTGACATAACTTCCTCTTCTCCTCTTGCCATGTTTGACACTTGGACATGCATCCACATCTAATTCTCACATATGTGAACATGTAATACTAGTGCTAAATATCTAGGTGACCTTGAGGGTTCCAACATTTTAGTTATAAATACTAACAGAATTTTTGTACAGCAAGGGATTTAGAAATAAAAGTATAAAAGTGCAGAATATTTTGGCAACTATTGAAAGTTGCTTCATCAAGAATAATTTTTTTATTAATTGAAAATGTGCACTGATGTTGTGGTAACATTAAAGGTAGCATGATGCAGCAATTTATCAGATGCATCTGGGCACATTTTAGAGTGTCATCTAAATTTGTTAAGTCGTCAAATGGTTATCAATCCAAGTGTCATCAATCACAATAAGGTATTTTTCCAACAGGAAACTCTAAAAAGAGGCACCAAGTTCTTGCAGTTCTGACATAAGTAGGACTGTCCATTTTTAGAGTGCCGTGGAGTATGGTGCTGCATTTTGTCGTGTCTGAGATTCCAATAGTGTCAAAACTTCAGAAGTGCAGAAAAATGAAGTGTCAAAATAACATAATTGGAAGGGGAAATTAACAACCTGGGGATTGGTGGTGACAACATTATTGATAGGGCCTGTCTTTACATCATGGTGCACCATGCTGACAGTCCAATACTGATGATAATAATCAATTTTAACACTTGATATCATCATTCTAGAAAGCAAATATTCCAACGAGAAGAATTGAATGTTATAAAAAAGGAGTAGGATAGGAACTGACGTTAGATTTTGTGAGTCAAATAGGAAAGTGCAAATTGATAAAAATTTGATTGGATGCAGCTGTCCAAGACAAGAAAGTCAATTTGGAAATATAAGGGAAACAAAGCTACTGATTCTGTGATGATTTTAGTACAGTAAATTCTCAATGCCAATGAAAAATATAATCATGGCCAAATGACTGATTTTCTCAAGAAATGGCATTGATTAGAAACAAGAAGATGGTTACACAGTCAACTTGAAACAATACATTTGAAAGTATGTATCTCTGACATACATTGAAGTCATCAATTGGCCACCAAAACGGGTTGCCAATTTGAAAGAGCATAACATCAAGCTTTTACCTTGAGGCATGTGCATTAACTGATGTCATCTTGAAATTGAACCAAAGAGGAAATGATGTGAAGAGTGAGAAGATATTGACTCATTTGATTGTTATACAACAACTTCACATTGTCAGAGTAACTCTACCGATAAAAATGTCAAAACTATTTCCAAAATATTCCAAAGATTCAGGAAGTAGACAACTTGCCATCCATAATAAATCAAGCATTTCCTGTGCTAAGAATTAGGCTAAAATGTTTCAGTTGTATCCAAATAAATACATTATGAGAAAGAGTAATTTGACATGAAGGAATAAAGCAACAAGAGGCTGAGAGAAAGACATCATACATGTGTGTGCACACATGCAAAAAGAAGAAAACAGACGTCCTCCATCCACACCATTTCTGAAATTGCCTTGACAATCCATTCCTTATTTTGAAAACATCAAATATTATACTTCAGAGTTATGAAAATCCATTACTTGAAAAGGGGCATGAAGCATATTCATACTGTGGTGATTTAATGTTCCATAAAACACACAAGAGTGAATACATAAATGAAGCTAAATTATATATTGATTCTCCAATACAAGCTGTAAGTTTTGAGAAAATAAAGTCAAGGTAGGTTCAATATTGAACTGAACCTACTCAATATTGGACCTACTGATGGTTCAGACCGGTTTGCCATTTTGTACAAAACTTTTTAAAATTTTTTTGGTAGTTTTGCAATTGGTTGGGCACAGTTCAGACTGGTCTAGAATCCATACTGAACCAAAATTAAAAAAATGAACCGGTTCCCAGTCAGTTCAATTTGGGCCGAACCGATTGGTTTGGTTCAGTTCTACTTATTATGTTTAGAGACATGAAATGAGGAATTCTCATGTATCTACACAATCAAGTTTTCAGTCTAAGAAAATTGCCAAATGAGCTAGTAAAGCTCATCCAGCCAACTAATTAGCAGTAACTTTCCTGCAGCATAGAGGGAAAACAAATACATTCAACAAAACATTATCACCTGCAGTAAATATTGAGGCTGAAGCGATATTTTCAGCACTGATTTGAAACATTGTGGCAGAGTTATGTTGAAGAGTTTTTAATTGCTTGATCCTATCTTTTGAAGCTTTTCTGTAGTAAGTTTGAATTAGAATATGACTTGCAAGAATTTGATGCTATAACCATTTATAAATGGCAATAATATTTTAGTTAAATTCAAGCTGTCCTTTTCTCAGTAATGTCTCTTTTAGTATCACCCTTGATAAACTCCTCGTCCATAGGTATTCTTTTGACTTTTGTCCTGAAGCAATAACATCATGAGCTTCTGACCAGGCTGAGGCCCACTTTCAGGAGCCTCTGACTTAAAATGTTCTCTTTTGAGGAGTGGAGAAATTCCTGGTCCTGTGATCAATGATCGCACAATTGTAGCAAACAAAATGCTATGTTTTCTTGTGTTCCTTCTGTCAACATTCTTTAAACCAAATTCAAACAACAATGATATGTAACTTTCTCAGAACAATGGCAACACCAAGATTCCCGTCATACAGGGCTACTGTCAGCTTGCTATTGTCATGCAATCCTAAAAGATGTTACTACCATGATCTCTCTTCTGACAGTCCATCAGGAAGATTTGTATGCATGATATTTCTAAGCATGTGCACTTGGACAATGTTGCCCATCTCGAAAGTCTAAGTCCTTTCTAGAACTGAAAAGTCCTTCATGAGGAAATTCTCAAAGCTTTTGCAACAAAGAAACAGTATTTCTCAAAGCACATCGGATTGGACTTTGGAACTAAGATACTTCCCTCACATATCTATTGCCAAAACAGATGGCTGTTTGCACATTTAACCGATAATAGATGCTTCCTAAGCAATATGTATTACCAAATTTGTCATGTTGATCATCTGTAGCAAAACATTTAGGATATTTTTAAACCCCTTTTGCCTTTCATCAAGATAGCCTGCTAGATTTCCTTGTACCTTTCCTTGGTCTGGATCTTTAAAAGAGATGATACGACTGCCTGGTTCTAGCATTTCCAATTCTTATTTTTGCATTGCAATATTGGAAGCATGTATTCATCTACTGGCTATGTCCTCCCTTTGTGCAGTTGCTTACTTCATGTCTGAAACATTTTTCCGACCTCTGCCAATACAGATCAAAGTTTATAAAAGGAAACCCATCATATGAGGGAAAAAATACAATCGCACCACTGAGAAGAAGCTACCAGTTGTTATGCAAATGATACAGACTATTATGGCTGATCAGAAGTAAAAGGAATATCCTGCCGAGCAAATTGAGAAAGTGCACCTGAACAAGCAACCAGCTTATCAAAAAGGTTTGCTATTTATACATATTAGAAAGACCATGAAAGAGAATAACAAGACGTTTTTACTCAAGTGTCAGAACATTGCAAGTATATCTTGTATGCAGTATAATTTTATCATGGTATAATTTACAGTGGAACTAATGGTACAAGGTCTGATGAACAAAGTTTACAAGAATGAATAGCTAATCACCAATAATCCATACAGGTGCATGCTCCAGCTTCAAAGCAGTGGAAACAACTTGCATCCCCTATGATATTTTCATATCAGTAACCTTTGGATATGTATTTTATTGCATCATAGCAATCTCCGCAGACATGCAGGATTTTAGTAACTCAATTTCTAGCTGGTAGTGTGGTACTTATAAGGCCATCAGCAATAAAGCGAATGCTCTTTTCCCTCTTCTTCAACATCTAAAAGTACATGATCTGCATCTGGGATGTGGCCCTCATTTTTAATCCTTCTTATTAAATCCTCCAGTTCATTACAAATAGAATCAGTTTCAAGGTGACGCTCATCATCCACAAGTGCACCTAGTTCTGCACCTCAAACCGACTACAACAGGGATCCTTTCTCACATTCCTGCTTTCATACTTCTCCTAGCATTCACTACATCATCCCATTGGTTGGCAGCAGCCGACATATTAGAGAGCAGAACATATGATGAAGAGTCAAGTGGCTCCAAATCCAAAAGCCTACTTGCCATCCATTGTCTAATTTCTACATTTCCCTGAAATCTACATGTACCATGCAATGCCCTACACATGGATGCTGAAGGATTAAAAGGAATCATGTTGATGATTTTTTCTGCCTCAGGAATAAGCCCTGGACAGCCAAGAACATCAATCAGGCAAAAATAGTGCTCCATGTCAGGCTCAATGCCATAATCAGTTTGCAGAGTAAAATCTCAAAATAGCCACCAGCTTTAGAAGCTAATCCTGAAACAAGCTTAAAGAACACCAATAAAGGTGATCTTGTCAGGTCTATGCCCTCTGATCTCATATTCTTGAAAAGGTCCAGAGCTTTTCTGCCGTTTCTGTGCTGGCAAAACCAAGCACTTAGGCATTCCAAGAGAGTACACTTTTCCTATCCAACCTCTTGAATAAATTGGATGAATCCTCTACATTTCTGCATCTTGCATACATATGCATAACTGAAATCCCCACAAAAGGTTCTGATGCACACTCCAACTTAATGGCATTTACATGGATTTGCCTTCCTTGTTCCAATGCAACCTGACAAGAACAAGCCTTAATAATGGAGGCTAAATTCATCAGAAAAACCCCTGAATGCCCCATCAGATGGAATCAACTGAGGGCACATTCCTCATCTCCATTCTCTATACATGCTGAGATCATGGCTGTCCAAGCAACATCTTAAGGCTCAGTGATGCAGGTTGCAGTTGCATCCTTAACATCACCACGTTTAATATATGCATCAAATGTCCCACTACTAACAAATCTGAATCAAAACCAAGTTTCATTGCATGAGCATTGATTTGTTTCCCTTATTCAAAGGCAATTAAGCCACTGCAAACTTTCAGAACAGTCACTAATGTAAAATGGTTAAATATCTCACCATCTCTTATAGTTGGTGTCACGCCCCAGACCCTGTATTGGATCTAGGGGTGGCAACCTGCCGCATGCCTGGCATGCAAGGCGATCCGAAATATAACAGTTAATACCAGAGGCGATAATAACTATATATCGTCCAAATTAAATGGTTCTTAATACAAACATAATCATAGGTTTAGGCTACATGCCCATCATACATAAGTCACTAGGGTTACAACAAAATGTTGGATCTTAGTTTCCTCTGAATGAAGCTCCAACTACCCCAGATCCCATTCTTCAGTTCTGTGGCTCTGAAAAACATTGTAAGATTTATATGAGCTTACACTCAATAAGTAAGCCTACTATTAAATAATCATTTTGTCAAGATATTATTAAACCACATTTTCATGTATAAAACTTCCAATTTCAAATATATTCATCATGTTATCAAAACATGTATATCATCAGCTCAAATAATTTTGGAAGCTTAATTACACAATAAATGCTAAAATATGCAATGTAAACAAATCCACTGTATTCATATAATTATCATTTCCTTATGTGTCCCACGGCCCTACAACACCCATCTGGTGTATCACTCTTTAATGTCCCCTAAGAGGAAGGGTCCTGGTACCAGCGTTATGCCATATATCATAACCAATCACAACACATCCTCTAGATGTGTGTGTGTTATGCAATATATCAATCACATCACATCCTCTAGATGTGTGTCCTCCACATATCTCCCCCTGTGGAGGTGGGTCCCGTATCTCTCAGCATTTCACATCATATGAGAACCGCGGCGACACATATCATCATCATATTTGCATGTAGTACATCATGCATCATCATGAGCATAAGCTCCTCATATCATATATACAGTGATTTGTACATTCATAGCATAAAATACATCAATAATACCAGTATATTTTTGCAAAGCCAGAATAATCACATCATTCAATTTTTGCACATTTATAATCCATTACTTTGCAAAATATCAGTAATCACATATGTTATAGCAGATTCCCAATTGTATAACAAAATTCCATTTTGTCGCATTTTTTCCAAATAATGTAATATATCCATAATTTTCATATTTAAAGAAATCATGAAAATTATAATAAATGGCTTACTTACCTCCTGGCGCTAATCCAAAGATGTAATTCGGCTATTTAAGCACCTGGGTACCTACAGCATCAATTTCCAATTTTTAGTCCCCAAAAGTAGCACATCAAAATAGCTTTTAGCTCTACCCAATTTTAATCCTGGGGCCAACTTGGGGCTTGAATATCTCCCACTACATAAGCCCAAATGGAAAAATAAAAATACCCTCAGAAACTAGAATCAACACTGATCCGGGGCATACTTTTATTTTTCCATTTTTGGCCCAAAATAGGTTCAAATCGCGGCCCGAAAATTGCTCGCGAAACGGCCCAATAGGGCCCAAAATGGGGGAACGGCCCGAACCGGCCCTCTCCCCCTAAACCCCGCTTCCCCTGTTTCTATCGAAACAGGGGAAGGATTGTGCCGGCGGCCAGGGCCGCCGCCGGCCACTTCCCGGAGGGGCCCGGCCACCGCCGACCGGCCCGGAGCCGGCCGCCGCCGTGGCCGAGCTCCTCCCCCTCACTCTCTTCCTCTATTTCTCTCTCTCTCTTCCGTTGCCCGCCGCGGCTTCTACCCGTGCCGGTGGCACGGCCGGCCACCATGGCCGGCCGGACCTCCACCGGACGCTGCCCCGGCGCCGGTGGAGGCCGCCGACAGCAGCCCAGGCCCGGCGAGCCGGCGGCACTCCGCCGGGCCCGAACCAAGCCGCGGAGCGGCTTGGCTCCAAAAGAAGGGAGGGCCGCCCGGCGGCCCTCCAATGCCTTCTCCGGCCGCCTCGAGCGGCCGGCCACCTCCCCTCCCCGCTCCTCCGGCCGCCTCGAGCGGCCGGGCACGGTAACGGGAGAATTTCCTCCCGTTCACCCTCTCTGTCTCCCAGCCACAGGAAAAATCGTGGAAGAAAAAAAACGGGGGATTACCTATGGATTGATGGCGATAGATGGAGGAAGAGGCTCCCCTCTTCCTCCCTATTTATATTGGCAAGGGGAGGACCAATCCTCCCCTGCCGCTCGTGTGAAGAGGGGTGCCAACGCGCCCCTCTTCCTTGACCGATGGGCGCCGCCCACGCAATGCACGCGGGTGGCGCCGCAGAAGATACAGGGCTCACATTCTCCCCTCCTTATAAAAATTTCGGCCTCGAAATTGGTGTACAACATATAACATTTAGAATTCAAAGCTTTGATCATAAGAAACATTGTTTAAGATACAAATAGGTATGGATATTTCTTTTTCACTTCCTCCTCCAGCTCCCAAGTAGCCTCCCTCTCAGAATGGTTACTCCACTGAACCTTGACATAGGGAATGCTACGCCGTCTTAAGACTTGGTCCTTGCGGTCCACAATACGCACAGGATGCTCTTCATATGTCAGATCATTCCTTAACTGCATGGGCTCAAACTGTATCACATGGCTGGGGTCAGAAACGTACTTTCTCAACATAGATACATGAAATACATTGTGTACCCCAGAGAGTACTGGAGGTAATGCCAGGCTATAAGCCACCTCCCCTACTTTACTCAGAATCTCAAATGGCCCAATGTATCGTGGACTTAATTTACCTTTAATCCCAAATCTCATCACATTTTTGGTTGGTGATATCTTCAGAAAGACATGGTCTCCAACCTGAAATTCTAGCTCCTTCTTCTCACATCTGCATAGCTCTTCTGTCGGCTCTGAGCTGTACGGAGTCGTTCCTTAATCAACTGCACCTTCTCTACTGTCTGCCGAATCAGTTCAGGGCCCAACAATCTTCTCTCTCCACATCATCCCAACATAAGGGGGATCTGCATTTTCTACCATACAAGGCCTCAAATGGAGCCATCTGGATACTGGCTTGGTAACTATTATTGTAAGCAAATTCCACTAAAGATAAGTGGTTGTCCCAAGCACCACCCAAGTCCATCACACAGGCTCGCAACATGTCCTCAGGGTCTGTATGGTCCTCTCAGACTGCCCATCTGTCTGAGGATGAAAGGCTGTGCTGAAGTTCAATTTGGTCCCCAGAGCCCTATGAAGACTCTTCCAGAATTGGGACACAAACCTAGTATCCCGATCTGATACAATAGATACGGGGACACCATGAAGCTTCACAATTTGTTCAATATACATGAGGGCTAATCTCTCACTAGAAATCCCAACTCTGAATGGCAGGAAATGGGCTGACTTCGTCAATCTGTCTACAATGACCCACACCGCATCATTATTCCTAGGGGTCTTAGGCAGACCAGTCACGAAGTCCATAGTGATCTTCTCCCATTTCCATTGTGGAATCATCAGAGATTGAAGGGGTCCCGCAGGCCTTTGATGTTCAGCCTTCACTTGCTGACATACTAAACATTTGGCCACATACTGAGCAATCTCTCTCTTCATTCCTTTCCACCAAAAATTTTCTTTTAGGTCTCTGTACATCTTGGTACCTCCTGGGTGCACTGTAAGGAGAATAGTGGGCCTCCTTCAAAATTTCTGCTATTAGTTCCACCGCATTTGGCACACAGAGCCTGCCATCAAATCTCAGGGATCCATCCTCCATTATAGCAAATTCATTTTGAACCCCTGACTTCACAGCTTCTTTAATCTTTTGCAGGTCCAAGTCTTCTTTCTGGGAGGACTTGATCTGTCTATTAGAGTGGGTTGGAGTACAAGTGCTGCCACAAGTCCATCGGACCGCTGTACTCGCAATCCAACCTCCAACTTCTCAAGGTCCCTCCAGATGTGAGGTTGAGAAGTGATCATAGAAGCTAACTCGAGGAGGACTTCCTACTCAAGGCATCAGCTACCACATTGGCCTTCCCTGGATGATAGTGCAGGTTCAGGTCATAATCTTTTAGTAGCTCCATCCACCTCCTCTGTCTCAAATTTAACTCCTTCTGAGTGAAGATGTATTTCAGACTTTTGTGGTCTGTATACACATCACATGTCTCTCCATACAGATAATGCCGCCAAATCTTCAAGGCAAAAATCACAGCGGCCAACTCCAGGTCATGGGTAGGATAGTTTTGCTCGTATGGCTTTAACTGTCTGGAGGCATAAGCTATCACCTTCTCATTTTGCATCAGAACACATCCCAATCCCTTCCGAGAAGCATCCGTGTATAGAGTGAATCCTCCAGATCCTGACGGAAGGGTAAGGACGGGGGCTGACACTAGGCGTTGTTTCAGCTCCTGGAAACTTCTCTCACACTCCTCAGTCCAGTCAAACTTCGCTTGCTTTTGGGTCAAGCGAGTCAGGGGTAGAGCAATGCGAGAAAAGCCCTCCACGAATCTGCGATAATATCCTGCCAGCCCAACGAAGCTTCTGACTTCAGATACATTGGAAGGTCGACTCCAATTTACGACCGCCTCAATCTTCTTTGGGTCCACAGTTATGCCATTTTTAGATATTACGTGACCCAAGAATGATACTTGGCTCAACCAGAAGTCACATTTCTGCAACTTGGCATAAAGCTTTTTCTCTCGAAGGGTTTGCAGAACAATCCTCAGGTGGTCCATATGTTCCTCCTGGCTTTTTGAATACACCAGGATGTCATCAATGAACACCACCACAAACTGGTCTAAGTATGGCTTAAAGATTCTGTTCATCAAGTCCATGAATGCTGCCGGGGCATTAGTTAACCCAAACGGCATCACCAAGAACTCGTAGTGGCCATACCTAGTCCTGAATGCTGTCTTAGGCACATCTCCAGCCTGACCTTGAGTTGATGGTATCCTGACCGAAGGTCAATCTTCGAGAATACCCGAGCTCCTTGGAGTTGATCGAACAGATCATCAATCCTCGGCAAGGGATACTTGTTCCGCACTGTTACCTTATTGATTTCTCGGTAATCAATGCAGAGCCGAAGACTCCCATCCTTCTTTTTGACAAATAATACTGGAGCACCCCAAGGAGAGACACTCGGTCTGATAAATCCCCGGTCTAGGAGCTCCTGCAATTGGTTCTTCAACTCTTTTAGTTCAGCTGGGGCCATACGATAAGGGGCCTTGGATATAGGTCCAGTGCCAGGGACCAAATCAATGGTGAACTCCACTTCCCGGTCTGGAGGCAATTCGGTCAAATCATCCGGGAAGACGTCAGGAAACTCCATAGCCACTGGAATATCCTCCAATTTCACCTCTTCCTGCTGAAGGTCCTTGACCACAGCAAGAAACCCTTGGCCACCCTTCATCAAGTATTTGGCAGCCCGTAGTGCTGATACAAACACTGAAGCCAGGTGTTCCTGGCTTCCAGTAAAACTGAATTCAGGCTGATTAGGGATTTTGAAGATCACCATTTTCCTGAAACAGTCTACCGAAGCATGATAGGAGGCCAACCAGTCCATCCCAAGGATAACATCAAAGGACTTTAGTGGAAGGACGATTAGATCAGCCTCCAGCCTCTTGTCGTCCACGTTGATCTGGCAGGATCTGCATACAGACTCCACCCTCATAACATCTCCATTTGGGAATGCAATGAGCAACTCTTGCTCTAGGGGAACGGGTGTCAACGATGCATTATTGGCAAGATAAACATCAGATATAAATGAATGTGTGGCACCCGGATCTACTAAAGTCTGAGCATAAGTGTTGCCTACTTTAATTGTCCCTGATCACAAAGTTTAGTTGTCTTAGATGTCATACAGCGGATCCTATTTATCTTCATGATTAATGCATTATATCGCATATGAACCAATAATCTTAAAGGGTACTTAGGTATTAGGTATACCTGCCACAACGGAGTTAGAAGCGGCAGCATCCTGTTGGGTGAGGGTGAAGACCCTTCCCTGGGTCCTCGGCTGCTGCGGCTGGTTCATCCCAAGATTTGGAGAAGACAGCTGCTCCCTCCGAAGGGGACAAGTGGCCATCTTGTGATCCACTTTCCCACATATGAAGCAGGCACCTCTCGGCCCACGGCACTGCCTGCCCGGGTGGAAGTTCCCGCAGTGAGGGCAACGGGTCTCCTTACCCTTCGGTCCTGAGGGGGGCTGATATGTATCTTTCTTCTTAGCCTGTCCCGAAGACTGGCCCGAAGGAGACCCCTTCCTCTTCCTCTTTAGCTCCCACTCCTTCTGGTTCCTATTCATGTCTCTTTCGATCACCAGGGCTTTACTCACCACAGCACTATATGTGGAGAGTTCAAATGCATTGACTGCTTGCCTCAGTTTGGGTCGCAGTCCTTCAGTGAACCTGGTGATCTTGGCTCTCTCAGTGGTCACTATTTCCGGAGCAAACCGAGCTAGCCTAGTGAACTCGGCTTCGTACTGGGCCACAGAGAGATTCTTCTGTTCCAGCTCCAGAAACTCAGACTCCATCTGTCTTTGCACACTACTAGGAAAGTATTTGTTGAAAAAGGCCTCCTTGAACTCCCTCCAGGAAACAGCTTGTCCACCCAATCGCTGCTCCATATGCAACCACCAATCATATGCCTCCCCTTGAAGGAGATAGGTGGCAAATCTAATCCGCTCCTCCTCATGGCTACCATGGGCCATGAAGGCCTTCTCCATCTCCCTCATCCATCCCTCAGCATCAGCGGGATTGGTGGATCCAGAGAAGGGAGCAGGGGCTAAGCTCTTAAACTCAGCAAAGCTACGACCCCCTCCTTGCCAGGGTTGCGGCGGAGCGGGCTGGACTGGTGGTTCAGGTTCGACTCGCGGGTTTTGCTGAGTAGGAGGGCCGGGCTGAGCAGGCACCACTTGTTGGATTTGCTGCTGCATAGCCTGCATCATTTCCACAAGGGCCTGAAGTATCTCAGTCTGGCGCTGTTGTTGGCCATTCCCAGCCACATTGATGGAACCAGAGCCTCCAGAAGTTTGCTGGCCTCCCTGCTGGCCAGAGTCACCAGCCTGGGAACCTCCAACTTGTCGCATACTTCTGGTGTGACGAGGCATGACTATTCCCTGTCAAGTTTGGTTCCAATCAATATCTTTACAAACCCTTAAGTTTTCAAAATATATTTATTAGAAAAATTTTATATCTTCTTAGAGTTGTTACCCTCCCAGTGTCATCCTACTGTTTTGTTTAGTGTCATCTTATGTTTGTCCCTAAGGTCAAACCTAGGCTCTGATACCACATTAGCTGTCACGCCCCAGACCCTATATTGGATCTAGGGGTGGCAACCCGCCGCATGCCTGGCATGCAAGGCGTCCGAAATATAACATTTAATACCAGAAGGGTAATAACTATATATCGTCCAATTTAAATGGTTCTTAATACAAATCATAATCATAGGTTTTAGGCTACATGCCCATCATACATAAGTCACTGGGGTTACAACAAAATGTTGGATCTTAGTTTCCTCTGAATGAAGCTCCAACTACCCCAGATCCCATTCTTCAGTTCTGTGGCTCTGAAAAACATTGTAAGATTTATATGAGCTTACACTCAATAAGTAAGCCTACTATTAAATAATCATTTCGTCAAGATATTATCAAACCACATTTTCATGTATAAAACTTCCAATTTCAAATACATTCATCATGTTATCAAAACATGTATATCATCAGCTCAAATAATTTTGGAAGCTTAATTATACAATAAATGCTGAAATATGCAATGTAAACAAATCCACTGTATTCATATAATTATATTTCCTTATGTGTCCCACGGCCCTACAACACCCATCTGGTGTATCACTCTTTAATGTCCCCTAAGAGGAAGGGTCCTGGTACCAGCGTTATGCCATATATCATAACCAATCACAACACATCCTCTAGATGTGTGTGCGTTATGCAATATATCAATCACATCACATCCTCTAGATGTGTGTCCTCCACATATCTCCCCCTGTGGAGGTGGGTCCCGTATCTCTCAGCATTTCACATCATATGAGAACCGCGGCGACACATATCATCATCATATTTGCATGTAGTACATCATGCATCATCATGAGCATAAGCTCCTCATATCATATACAGTGATTTGTACATTCATAGCATAAAATACATCAATAATACCAGTATATTTTGCAAAGCCAAATAATCACATCATTCAATTTTTGCACATTTATAATCCATTACTTTGCAAAATATCAGTAATCACATATATTATAGCAGATTCCCAATTGTATAACAAAATTCCATTTTGTCGCATTTTTTCCAAATAATGTAATATATCCATAATTTTCATATTTAAATAAATTATGAAAATTATAATAAATGGCTTACTTACCTCCTGGCGCTAATCCAAAGATGTAATTCGGCTATTTAAGCACCTGGGTACCTACAGCATCAATTTCTCAATTTTTAGTCCCCAAAAGTAGCAATCAAAATAGCTTTTAGCTCTACCCAGTTTAATCCTGGGGCCAACTTGGGGCTTGAATATCTCCCAATACATAAGCCCAAATGGAAAAATAAAAATACCCCAGAAACTAGAATCAACACTGATCCGGGGCATATTTTTATTTTTCCATTTTTGGCCCAATAGGTTCAAATCGCGGCCCAAAATTGCTCGCGAAACGGCCCAATAGGGCCCAAAATGGGGGAACGGCCCGAACCGGCCCTCTCCCCCTCCCGCTTCCCCTGTTTCATCGAAACAGGGGAAGGATTGTGCCGGCGGCCAGGGCCGCCGCCGGCCACTTCCCGGAGGGGCCCGGCCACCGCCGACCGGCCCGGAGCCGGCCGCCGCCGTGGCCGAGCTCCTCCCCTCTCTCTCTTCTCTTTTCTCTCTCTCTCTTCGTTGCCCGCCGCGGCTTCTACCCGTGCCGGTGGCACGGCCGGCCACCATGGCCGGCCGGACCTCCACCGGACGCTGCCCCGGCGCCGGTGGAGGCCGCCGACAGCAGCCCAGGCCCGGCGAGCCGGCGGCACTCCGCCGGGCCCGAACCAAGCCGCGGAGCGGCTTGGCTCCAAAAGAAGGGAGGGCTGCCCGGCGGCCCTCCAATGCCTTCTCCGGCCGCCTCGAGCGGCCGGCCACCTCCCCTCCCCGCTCCTCCGGCCGCCTCGAGCGGCCGGGCACGGTAACGGGAGAATTTCCTCCCGTTCACCCGCTCTCTGTCTCCCAGCCACAGGAAAAATCGTGGAAGAAAAAAAAACGGGGGATTACCTATGGATTGATGGCGATAGATGGAGGAAGAGGCTCCCCTCTTCCTCCCTATTTATACTGGCAAGGGGAGGACCAATCCTCCCCTGCCGCTCGTGTGAAGAGGGGTGCCAACGCGCCCCTCTTCCTTGACCGATGGGCGCCGCCCACGCAATGCACGCGGGTGGCGCCGCAGAAGATACAGGGCTCACAGTTGGCAATAAATAGATCTTATGCGTTATAATTGCCATTATTTGTTACATATCCAGATATTAGTATATTACAAGAAATCAGACCAAACCAATCCATTCCACCAAAAAGAACTTCAGCTTCCCCCAAGCCTCACTTCTTCGCATAGACATCTATCAGTGCAGTCAATCCAAAGCTATCCATAGATAGGGCCAGCTTTAGAGCAAAATCATGAAGTTGTTTATGCAAGGAAGAGCCTTTGGTGATCCCTGAGGATGCTTAAGAATGCTTGTCAATGTGAACTGCTCAAGAACTATCCCATGCTTTAACATGTTGATGAAAAAGACAATTGATTCATCCTCCTAACCATTTTGTGTGATGCTGTGTATCATCAAATTCCATGAAACCAAATTCAATACTTCCTTCTAATCAAACTCTTGCCTAGTCAAATTCATGTGGCCCATCTTTGCATACATGTTTATTTGACACAGAGACATCCGAACAAATCCTTCCTTGACAGCCATTCCTTGGATCTGTTTCCCGACTTCAAAACATCCTGCACCAGTGATTGCACTAACTATGATTACAAATGTCACATTATCTTGGCCCACATCCAAACTCTTGATGTCCACAAAACAACCACTTTGATCAACCTTGATCTTGTTCAGACATAGCGTTATTCCAACTTCTAACGTCAGAACTATCATAAAAAAGACCTGATTTGATCAACTATCATAAAAAAGACCTGATTTGATCCCCAAAGCCCGGACCCGCTCCACATTCCTAACCATTTATTTACACATTGCAATGCAACAGACACTGGCCTCGTCGGGATGGAAGGTTTCACTCTGGTGCAACTCCAAAAATGCATCTTTGACCCGGACAACATCTCTTTCAGGCATTCCATCAAAGATTTAACGAGCGTCTTCTAACAATCCAAATTCACAGCACACATCGACCAGACATCTAGAAACCATCGCATGCGAGTCCAGCCGAAACTTGATGGAGCAGCAATGGACGGCCTGGCAAGTAGAAAGGGGGTCGGGGAGTTGGAACAGAGCTTAAGGGTGGGCAGGAAGTTGAGAAGCTGCGCATGAGTTGGCGGAAGAGGAGGGCGTCGGTGGCGCGGTCGCGGAGGGCGTAAGCCGAGTTCCAGATGATGGAGTCGTGGGCGTTTGGTTGAACAGGCGGCGGGCGCAGGAGAGCGAGCTGTATTCGGAGTACATGGCGGCGAGGTTGTTGACGAGGAAGCAGTCCGGTAACGATCAGCGCGTGTGAGCGGCGGCCGAGGCGGAGATCGCCGGCGAGGGCGGCTTAGGCGCGGTGGAGGGGCAGGAGAGGAGAACGTCCAATGCTGACCGGTTTGTAATTTTAAGGCGGCGGTTTTGGGATGGGAAGGGTGGCGAGAGCCTCAGGCTGGCGTAGATTGCTTTCTAAAATGTTAAAATGCTGCAAGTGATCTTAAGATTTAAGAAATCCTCCTTTCTAGTTTATCTCTTTAGCTTTCTAGTTTATCTCTTTAGCTGCGAGTCTTCAAGCATAAACAAGCGTAAGCCAAATACCATTTGGCAAAAAAGCCATGACCAAGAAATAGTTATGTCAATCAAACTTGCAAATCCTCATGAATCCACCACTTGAATTCACAAATTATGAATTCGGGTTCGTTTGGTGAAACTTAATTTTAATTTCGATCCTCTTGTATCAAGCATACGTTCAGTCGGAGGTGACTGCACCCTATAAAACTCCAATTGTTATAATTTCTTAGGATCATAGCTACAAAATCACGTGTTTTTTTTTTCATTGACAGTCGTGCGTAATTTTATCTTGAAAATCTCTTCAAATACAACTTGGCTAGGCCTACCCGAAATGATTAACTTACAATTGAGGATGTTGTATTTGAATTTTGCTTGAAGACTGGCACAAGCAGTACCCAACTCTGCTATTTTGGTTATCAAATACTAAAGGTTGAGCAGAAGTAGTTAGCAATTGCTAAAAGCCATATAGCAAGTATTAATGATTGTGCTAAAGCACATACAAGCTGAGAAATATATTGCATAGCTAGCAGTTGCGCCCATACTCTACTGCTCGGGATAAGTTTGTATATTTCCAATGTTTTGAAAATCGGACCGAACAATGAACCGACTTAACATTTGGGTCACGGATCAATCGGTTCGATCGGATGAACCAATTTGATCGGACCAGATAATATTATAATTAAATTTAATTTAATAATATAAAATAAAAAAAATATAAATATAATTTAAAAAAAAATTAAAAAATCTAAAAATCAGGTTGAACCGGCTGAAACCTAGTCGGTTCAATGTTTTTTTTTTAGTTTTTATCGGGTGATATAAAAGTCAACTTTAATACTAAAATCAGACCGAACTGATGATCGATTCCTGATTGGACCGATTGGACCGACCGATCCAGTCCAATTTTCAAAACATTGTATATTTCAACCTTGAGAGGTGTTTATTATTAAATGTTTAGTAATTCTATTTGTCAGCGCTCCGAGAAAACACTATTTGAGTCTTCTTATTTTCTAAGAACATGCCAATCCAAGATAATAAAAAGTTAAAATCTAGTTAATAAAATTATTTTATCTTTGCTCAAACTATGGGCATTCCTTTCTTTGATTACACAACACTTCTAGCAACAACTTTCTTATATTAGTATACATAACATAATATCGATCAAACATGTTGTGATAACAAAAGCTTTGATACCACGTGGTATGTTAAATTTGCTAAGAAATAAAAAGATTAATGAGAAAGAAAGAGAGTAGCACCAAAATAAGAAAGTAAATATAAAAATTTACACGGTTTAGCCCATCGGCCTACGTCTATAGGTGAAGGAGGATAAAATTTTGCTATTAAAAAAAATTGAAGATTACAAAGACGGTTCCTCATCAAACTTTAAAATATTTAGGACCTCTTACCCATTAGAGTTTTCTCTTTCAAATCTCTTAATATGTATACATCCGATAGAACCCTTTTTTGAACCTTCACAATAACTTTCAACGTTACCTAGGATTCTCTAGGGTCGGGGCCCCCAAATCTTAGGCTCGAGTTTGAGTCTGAGTCAAAGCTAGAACTAACTTAAAGTTAAGGCTATCTGTGCTTATATAGAGAGGGATATAGTGTAATATAAGGATTAAGACTAGAGTCCTATATATATATGGAAATATATCCTACTTTGTCTTCTGAATTTTAAGGCTATACGGATTAGGATTAAAGTTTGACTTAGATATGAAAAGTCTTTTCTTCTTAAACTTATAAATATTAAGATAAACTCTAACAAATCTCTACCTTGGCTTGAATTCGCAAGTAATATTGAAAAGATAGTCGAATATCTCTCCACCTTCTCCATATACCCCAAATAGTACAACTCAAATGTTTCACACATTAATCAAATTCAAGTAATACATTTGATCCGTAGATGCCTTCTAACTGAACTCGCCTAATAAGGCTTTCAATCAACTAAGCTGACCAAATAAGCTTTTATTTAGCTATGCTCACCAAACAAGCCTTACAACCAATAAAGATCTACCAAATAAACCTTCCAACTAATTGAGCTCGCCTAATAAGACTATCACTCAATCAACCGAGTTCGCTAAATAAGCCTTTGAGCTTACTAAATAAGCATGTCTCCCAATTATGCTCATCAAAGAAGCCTCTCAACTAACTAAGTTCACTAAATAAGTCAATCAACCACTGAGCTCACTAAACAAGTCTCTCAATTGACTGAGTTTATCAAATAAGCTTCTCAATCAAACAATCTTACCAACTAGGCTTCTCAACTCATCAAATTAATTTTTCAACGGAGCATACCAAATTAGCTTCTTAATTAACTAAGTTTATCAAATAAGGCTTTCAACTAATTAAGCTCACCAAATAGGCTTTACAATCAATTGAGCTTCGCTAAATAGGTTGTTCAATGCCTCACCAAAATAGCCTCTTAACTAATTGAGACAAGCCTCTCAACCAACCAGGCTTTCTAAACAAGCATCTCAACCAACTAGATGCCCACTAAATAGACTTCTTAATTATTCAAGCTTACCAATAAATTTTCTAAAATAGTTACTCTATTTATTCTAAGGTTAACCAACTTTATCTTCTTTTTCTTCTCTTCTTCTTCTTTCTCCCATACAACAACTCCATCAGACTCCTCCCATTTGGCTATAACATGCCACCAACGACACTTAACGCCCATCTAAGAGTTTATCTTAAAATTTATATGCTCAAAAAGAAAAGGTTATTCATATCCAAGTAGGACTTCAATTCTAGTTTGTGTAGCCTTTGAATTCAAAAAATAAAGCAGGACATGTTTCTATAGATGCATAGGACTCTAGTCCTAGTGTTTGTAGCACATTGTATATCCATTTTCTATATAAGCACAAGTAGCCTTCACTTTCAAGGTGGTTGTGGCTCTAGCTCTAGCTCTTTGGTTTATATGGGCCAGGATATTTGAGAGAGTTTCTAATAAGGAAGAGATCCTACTAATTTTAAACTTTAGTGAGAAACAATCCTTGTAATCTTTAGGGTTTTTTTTTCTGTGATGAAATTCTCTTTTACCCTGTACTCATGGAAGTAGACTAATGGGCCAAACCACGTAAATCTCCATATATTTGCTCTCTTGTCTTAGTTTTACTCTCGTCTTTCTCATTAATTTTTTGTCCTCTACGCACCTTTATCATACTAAGTAGTATCAGAGCTTCGATTGTCATAATAAATGGTATCAGAGCTTTAATTACATAATAAATGGTATCATGAGCTTAAAGTTCTTGAGGACACACAAGATCGTTAATTTGTGCGCCTTTGCCATACCAAGTGGTATATTAGAGCTTTCGCTATCACAATAAGGGATATAAAAGCATGCTTATGTTTCAACAAAACCATAGTTCAAGCATGTTATTTTCTTATAGTAGTCTTACAAGTATTTGATAATAGTCTTAGAAGTTGTTCTCAAAAAATAATAATTTAGAGTCATTTCTTGCCTTTCATATAAATGCAATTTGTAAAGTTTTTTCTATACTATCTAATAATCCAAACACGCTTCAAGTTGGGGCAATCCTTTTGATTGCTTCAGCATATAATACTCTTAGCCATTACAATAAAGACATTATTGTGTTGCTGTTGTGCCCACCAATTTAGAATAATGTTTCATACCATATTCAATTAAACTTTGATTAAATTCATATAGCCAAAGAAGGTAGAAACCTGACTCGTCTCATGAATTTAACCCCAAAAAAAATAGAGTAAGGATTTTACTTTTTATGACCTAAACTCAAAATGATCCAAAAATTTTAGGATCAGATTAAGTCGGACCATGAGTAACACGAAATGATCTTAAAATTGTATTTGCTAAAAAATATATAAGTTTTGATCACTACTAGTAATTTGTTGTTTGGATATGAGGGTGAGATATATTTTCAATTTCATTAGTTTTAAATTTTAAAATTCTATCTAGATAGCATTATATAATTTTATGAATTTTCAATTAGATTTTTTACATGATAATATTTTAATATTTTATATTCTTTAATATATAATATAATTTATGCTAATGTGACTTAATAAATAATTAAATTAGAAGTATATTTTTTAAGTTAAGTATTATTGAAGAATTGGCATCAATAGCTTCAAACATCCTTAAGATGGAGATAGAAAAATAGAATTATGAATGACTTCATTTTTTTCTTATTTATAGGATTAAGCACATTTCAAGCATTTATTTATTTTATTTTGTAATCTTATTTATTTTGGTATTAATATTTATTTATTTTTAAAAAGTATACTTTTATAGACTATAACTTAATTATATTATTTTAATATTTTATAAGTTTATAATTATCATTTTTATTAGTATCTAATCATTGAATAATTTTGTGTCTGTGTGCTATACACATTTAGAGCAACAAATGGGCAAAAGAAGAAAAGAAAATATTGAATTGATCATTGATAAATTACTTAAAAAGAAAAAATATGTATTAAATTCTTTAAAAAAATTAAGCTAACCAAAAATTTTTTTAAAAAAAAACTAAGCAAACCTGAAAGTCATTTAGAATTAGATAGCTTCAATGATTCAAACCCAAAATGATTCTAATTCAAAATGATCTGACTTGAAATGACCTAATCCAACCCAATGGCCACCTCCAATGGTAGCACCTAATTGCTACCAGAACACCATTCTGTAAATCTGATATAAATTTGATGCCTTATGAGGTAGATTAGGTTTATCTTTCACGCTATCTTTGCCACTGAAATGGATGCCTACATACTTGGCTAGCTAGCTCTTCTTCATGCATGAGTTGTTAATGGAAACATGATATCATTAAGACACGAAACTCTAGTTTAGTAAACTTTTTATACATAATTAGTCAGAAGAACAAGTTTCTTCTAGCAAATTGTCCGATAGAACAAGTACAACACACAATTCTATGATTTCTAACATTTCAGCCAATGAATTATTATTTAGTTTCTTATGATATTATCGTAATATGGAAACTTCAAAATCACAAATGAGCCGTATATGGGAAATATGCATATAGGAAATATGCATATAGGCAGAGACTTGTGACTATTAGTCTAAGCAAATATGTAGAACGATAAGTTTTTGATGTACATCAAACACACCAGCCAAAGATCTTCTTGTTCTTCCAACTTTTTCTGACACATTGATAATTATGATATTACAGGGCCACATATATCCAATTGAAAGTAGAACACATCTTTAGAACTCTTCATCTCACTCTTAGACATGCGGACACTTTCTCTCCCTTTGATGATCAAGCTCTTTCATTGCTGATGCCTACTGATGATAATGATGATATCATAAGAATAAAGCTGCATATGTTTATATAGAGAAAAAATTAATCATACCCTACAAATATTAGAATTAATATCCCATACGAATTAGAAATTAATCCTTATTGCTAAAAGATAAGGTTATTAGGATTAAAGGTAATCTTTATCACTAAAAAATAAATCTGTCAAAAAAAAAAAAAAACTAGCCTCTAATTTTCAGAAAATTTGCTGTAACTTTCAACAAAGTAATCCTTCCTTTTCATTTGAGAATCAAGCAAACCTTTCTTCGTATGGTGGCTACAGTGCATACTCTAAAAGGATGGGTAAAGTTTGCACCATATGAAAGCTTGTTCTTCACTAAAAAGGAGATAATTTGCAGGGGTAGTTAGAAGTTATATCATGACGTCTTTGCTTTAGACTAGTAGCACAAACTCTTTAAATACGGTGGAAAATATGTTCGGTCCTGTTGGGAAAGGTGGCCGAAACTATGGCAGTCATACATCAAGACACATGCAATAGAAATTAGCTAGTATCATTCATAAAATTAAATTAAATTAAATTTTAAAAAAAGGAAATGAAGAAAAAAAAAAAATAGTAAGTACCTAACGTAGGCCCAAAAATTATTAGGATGTATAAATGTCAAAAAAAAAAAAAAAATGAAGTAACCCAAAATCACCATCAAATCGCGACAATTGTAGTTTTATTTTTCTGGAGAAAAGAGTAACAGAAGACAGACTGCTGCAAAGCAGTTAACAAAGGATCAATACATTGCAAATTGGCGATAGAACTACTTTCATTTCAGATGTCTTTATGCATCCTGTTTTCTTCTGTGCGCATGCAGCACATGTGAAAATAGTGGTGAGATTCAATATTGAAAATTACCTGGGCCAAACTTTTAGAAACACCTCCCATATTTCGATCGAGCAGAGAATCTTCGCCCATCTGGAGGAATGGTGCAACAGCAGGACTGCTGCCCAGTCCTCGACTTGTTAAACATTTATACTTTAACCTTCTTTAAAACAGAAAAGATACCTATAAATTAATAATTCAAGCAAGAACAAAGGGCAGCTAAAATAAGAACTCGGGTCTCAGCATTTCGTTTATACCAGGATTGAAGCTACTAGGTAGCTCCAAGACAAATATTTCATGCTTAATGAGGTACAATCATGTGATTGTATTTTATATATGTGAGGATTGAAGTAAATTACTGAGAAACTCCAAGGCAAATATTTCGATGCTTAATAAAGTACCATGTGATTTCTATCTTCTCTCAGAAAGTAATGTATATATGTCTCAACCACTTGATATGTTTAAGGAAAATAATGCGACTAAAACTTAAAAGGAGAAACCATTACATTGGTCTGCATATGCCCATGATATGTTTCATCGGTATGCCGGAAATACAAGTGGCTGACGTCTCTATATATCTACTGGCCATACTAATTTACTTATGGAGACTCATTCCTTTCATAAAACATAGAAGCAAATTATATAAATTAACTCTGACCTCTTTTATACCATTTACAATATTATTTTGTAACATGTGATACAATGTGAGAGTGTAAATGCAGTAGTGCATCCATCTAAACATGTTACTTCTCTTTCCTTAATACCCATATATGGTCAGGAACCTCCGACAGCAAAAAATCTATGAACTGAACACCTGCCTCACTCTCATGCTCCTTTCCGTCCTCTTGTTCCTCCTTTCTTGTCGAAGTCTGTTCAGTGTTGTTAGATTCACTGTTCACTTGGAGGAAATCGTAGAACTCAACTGAGTTATCTCTATCTGCTGTCAATATAACGATAACTAACAAAGTTAATAATTTTTTGCTCTTAGTCCTAGATTTAATCGAAGAAGACTAACTTTATTTTGTTACCTTCATACATGCTAGAATAGCGGCCATGATGAGTGTTATGAACAAGGTGGTTCTGATATCTTGCGCTGTACTTTTCTAACAAGGAGGTCATATTTCTCAGCTCAGGTTCCCTCTCACTGTTTTGCTTGGACGATTCCTCTTTATTTAAGGTTCGAGGTGCACGCTTGCTATGAAACCTAGACCGCTCTCTGCGCCTCCGAGCCATGATGACATGCCAATGGTTCTTCACCGCGTTATCAGTCCGGCCAGGGAATAGACGGGCAATGACCGCCCATCGGTTTCCATGGATTTGGTGGCATGCAATAAGCCGTTCTTCCTCTTCCTTCGTGAAGGGGTTCCGATTGATTCTTGGATCCAACTGATTGTACCATCTCAACCTGCAACTCTTTCCTGTCTCGGTCGTTACGCAGCATGTGTTACAAACTTTATACATGATAGCAATATCCCAAACAAAAATCTGTACACAAAAACATAAAGAAGGCTTTTTTCCTTTGTTTTTTTTTTGATGAAATTGATATACTACCATCTTTCTTACAAATTTGGGGGAATAAAAAGAAACTCATCATGAAGTAGGTCAGTATTGCACCTGATCTCCCTTGAAACTTCTCCGCGATGGCGTTCCAGTTATGAGGTCCATATCGGGCAACCAATTCCTTGAGCTTCTCATCCTCGGCTGGCCTCCAGTGACCTTTTGTGCACATCTGATCATAAAAAGATCAAGCGTACAAATATGGGAAGGTGAAGGACTATACTTTGATGGCGGCTTCTCTTCTAACTTTGATAGACTCTCTCCAACCAAGACCAAACCAGAAGAGAGATAAACCGAGGTGAAAGGAATTTATACTAACAAGAGAATCCTGACGGAGCTCTGTCTGTTATCTATGTCTTGGGTGGAGAAAGGGAAGGGAAAGCTGAAAGTAATGGAGAGATAAATATGAAGAGATAAGAGGAAAGAGCTTTTTCTTGTCATTAGAGTTCATATATTGTGTCACAGTGGTGTTTGATGGTACTTGTAGGCTAACAAATGATATTTTAAGGAGAATGGATGAGAGAGAGAGAGAGAGAGAGAGAGAGGTTGCTTGGTGGAGTTGATGTCGTTCCCCTTTCAACATCTCCCCCACATGTTTCTAACCTAAAAGCTTCTACTCGGAACCAACTTACATCTTCTTCCATCCCTCTACGTATACCGAAGTTTATATACTGGAGAGAACTAGAAGTGCGATCACTTTGACGCGCGCATGAAGACTTGTATGCAGGCCATCTCTATAATAATCTATATCATATCCCATGCAATGCAGAAAATGCAACCGAGAGTCACTCGTTAGTGTTAAAATTTACAATTGGTCGACCAACTAGATGGCTAAGAAGATGGATTAAGTTCCATGACAAGTTTCCAATGGCTTATATTTATAATATAATGGAGATGGCAGCTCTAAAATTGTTGGACAAGGTATAACAGATGTTTGTAGGGTTTCCTGTTTTGTTGGTCTCCTGACCTAACCAAACCAATAATTGCCCTCAAAACATAGGAGTCCGGTGGTTACGATTGGACTTGGGAGATGGTAACCATGGTCTCAGTCAAGTTAGGGTACGATGATGTTGTTTTCTTGTTCTAAAGTAATGCTTTGCCCATGAGATCTGACGTAGTGGTTTCTTCTCGTTACAGGCACAATAGGGCTAGAGTGATATAATTAAATGGAGAGTTATAAGACTGCGTATTTGTGAGGAAATCCTGTTAATATTTTTATCGATCCACATGGTTCTAGGGACATTCTAGACTAGAGTTTGAGCTTATTGATTTAAGAACATAGTTTGAGATTTCCCAAGGTGGTTGCTGCAGGGACTAAGTCTAGGCTTGCGGTTGACCTAATCCCCAATCATATTAGAGGTTATAACTGTCCTTTCACTCTCTCTCTCTCTCTCTACCTGTTTTGATGGAACATTCCCACTTGGCTCTTATCTTTCTTTCATACCTTGTGGTATTTGAGTGACATCAGGAACAAAGAAAAATCACCGTGGATGGATAGTCATAAAATCCTTTTAGATATATATTGAAGATGACACGTTAATTTCGTAAGGGGGCGGAAACTAATTACCAGTTGTTCATTATATTATTGTTTTATTCTCATATTGTGATGCTTGCTAGATCCAGTTAAGATATATAATTAAACAAAAGTCGATGATTTGAATCTCCAGTTAACCTATCAGCATCGTGAGCAGCCATGGAAGCATCTTCAAGAAATTTCAACATAACATATAAATGAAAAATGGAACTTATAAAAGCAAACCTCGTTGAAATACTAAACTAATCTGACCTTAAAAATAAATAAATAAATAAATATTTTTTCTGCTTATAAGCTGTCTTATAAAAAGTGTTTTTCTTGCCTACTACACATTTTTTAACTTGTCACTTTCTTTTGCTTTTAGGATTATATTGAGGGTGACAAATTAAACTTGCAAAGAAAAAGGATTTTGAGTAATCAATCTCTCTCTCTCTGTCTCGCGCGCGCGCGCGTGTGATAGATAAATTAAAGCTTCCTTCACCAAAGAAAGCCTTCTTTAACCAAAAATGACATCATCTAAATAGGCAGTAGTTGTTTTAGCCACAAATGAATTATGTACATAGACAATGACTTTTCTTCGGATGAACATCACATTGTGAATCATTAAATCAATAAGCTTTTACTTATGATAGTCACAGCCTAGCTTTTCTAAGAATGGTGTGCAAATGCAATGTGGTGCCTCGATCATGAACATCATCGGGCATCAAACACAACCATCAGATGTGAGGGGTGGTTTATACACTAAGCCTCATCCCAAAATCTACACATGATGATCATTCTTATTCAAAAAAACGTGCACCACATCCACATTCCTGCGTGAAAAAAAATATAGTAAGCCAGTGGATTAAGATTCTCTTCCATTCCATTTTGTGCAATCTCTCTGGTGCAAATCTAAATCCTTTTAAGTTCCATTTAGAAAGATGGTGCCTTTCTCCATTTTAAGGTTAGGATTTAGGTTTCTCTGGATGTGGAAGTTAACTTCCTAACTGATTGAATCGATAAGAAGACAATAATGGGCCTGTTAAAATTAAGCAAATATTTTTGCTCAATTAGTTCCATCTAAACGCATGCCTCACCTAACCCCATGCATCCATAATACCATGTTTCACCTCCAGTTATTTCTTGAAGGACAAGTCTCCTCTATGTCTCGTAAATGAAATAACGAGAATAAACAGGTATAACATTACCACTCGATTGATGAAGCATTTCGAGTGACCTTAACAGAATACGCAATCTGAACTGCTTAAATAACCGATGTTTATAACAAGGACGAAACCACCCACTCCACGTCTTCTTGGGATGACAAGGTTAATATATATTGGAGTGATGCAACTGGTTAAATGTAGTCAAACCTCAAGAGTGTCTGGAAAATAAAATGGGAGACTAAAAAAAAAAAGAAGCTTCTTTAGAAAATGTCTCAAAATAAGTTTTTGGTATTAGGTTTACGAAAAGGAAAGGGGTATCCTTCCTCATAAGAAGAAAAGGAGGTAAGCATCTTATCTGAAAACGATACATGCTTTGGAATGCATACTAGATGGAATCCAATACTTTTATAATATGCTCGGAAATTTGAAGAGATGGGTCGTCCTTTTTCTATCAGTTCATTAATCCTAGTCAATTTTGTTTGACAGGAAGAAATAAATGAAATTGTTGGTTGAGCAGTCACCACATCTATCCAATCCATACGTATCAAGGACACGAAAATGTTCAACACTGCAGTTGGGAAATTGCGTATATAGTTTCATTGCTAGCTCCTGTTATGCGTTTCTTGATCCATTATCAGTAAACAAACATGCAATTGAACCATCATTTATGCTACTGATTCATTTATAAAATCATGAGCAGGTTCCAGGATCAGTTTAAATATACAAATAGATTGCCTTTCAATGTAATCTTGAAGGACATGCAAAGATACGCATCAAGACCAATTTCAGGAAAAGTCTACTTCTTTCGCCGAAAGTGCTGATGAATATAATTAATGTCTAGAAACAATGGTGAGTGAACAAATATGTCATTATCAGAATTGATGGAAAACAACTCCTGCAACTGAGACTGATAACAGACTTTAAAAGTAAGGAATCTTGAAAACTACTCAAGGGAGCAATATGAGGCAAAGGCTAGTGATTGCTGACTCTTCTCATAACACGTTCAAACTAACCAAAGAAAACATAGGAATAATAGTACTTTGTACAGTAATGCGTGCAATCCAAGCAAAATCAGCATGAGAGCACACTTATTTGAATCTTGGTCAGAAGATAATGGTGCTAACAAGACTAAGACCAAAAAAAAAAAAAAAAATCCCGCAGTAGGTGCTTGAATTAAAATTAGTGGAAAACATATTGGTAAGTCAAAATTATTGTCCTAATGATCCTAGATAAACCAACCATATCCTACAAATATGATATATGGGCATGACCTCATGTTAAAGATGATCAAACATAGCCTGCTCCTTTGTTGCTTGGACATAGCTGATGATCACTTGCAACAGGAGAAACATGGGAGTCAATTTTGATTCAGGTGTTCACCAACTCTTGAATTCCCTATTGCAATTTGTCTCCACAAAGTAGACCAACAACCTGAAAATTGGATCTTCCTGATGAGACTTAAACCATTATGATGGCATGATTGCTAGGACAATCAAATTGACAGTCACAGTAATCAGAGTACGTTTCTTCACTTTTAACCTTTTAAATGCTAGTTACCATCTGAAGCATATCTTTATTAATCCGAGTACCCACAACCTACCTCAGTTTATCCAAAAAAATAAAAATTATGTAAGGTTTACTTCTGCAGTTTGTGCCTTTTGTCCGCTTAAACTTAATTGACTACTAAAAGAAAATTGATTCAACACATTTCATTCAGCCTACTCATCACACTTTAATCAAAGTAATGGACTCTTTTCTTTGTTTTTTAAATGCTCAGGTCAGGAGACTTCCTTTCAAGAGATGCTGTCTACTTTGATTCCTTATATATGTCACCATCCAAAATCACCTCATACCATTGTTTCTTTCTTGCGTTTGGTCTTATTTTATTTTCTCGCATTAATATTGTCTATGATTTTTTCTTTTCTTTTCTTTTCTTTTTTTATAGCTTGGTTCTGACAAATATATAGGTTGACACACAACTTATATATAGACTTCTTCACAAAGATAGCCATTTAAAAATATATGATGTGGCTGCACATATAAGTTAACGACCAAAATTACCCAACGATAGGGACCGTTTGGATGCCAGCGGCCACAAGGCGGTCCCAATTCATAAGCGGCCTTAAGGCGGCCCCAACTTATAGGCGACCCCAACTCATAGGCGGTCCCAAGATGGCCCCAGCTCATAAGCGGCCCAAGACGTCCCAGCTCATAAGCGACTCCTATATGGCCTCAGCTCCTAGGCCCCAGTTCATAAGTGGTCCCAAGATGGCCCAGCTCATAAGCGGCTCCTAGGCACCTCCGGCTCATAAGTTGCTCCTAGGCAGCCCCGGCTCCTAGGCGGCCCCAATTCATAAGCGGTCTCAAGGCAGCCCCAACTTATAAGCAGCCCCAAGGCGGCTCCGACTCCTAGGCGGCCCCGGCTTTATCTTATTTTATTTTCAAGATTAACTTCAACTTTCCAAGCAAGCCTTTACTTTGAAAGGCGGGCCCACTAACCATCTCTGATTCATATATATTTAATAACACAAACTTCATCAATTCTGGCACAAGTTTAAGAAGTCATAATCCATCATGAAGCATTAATGACTCTGATCAGATAAGCCTAAAAAGTCATCATCCATCATGAAGTTTTAATGACTCTGGCCAGATGAACCCCAAAAGGTGATCATTTACTACAAAGTATCAATTACCCAGTTCAGATAGGATAAATTTCAATAATTTTGACATTCCATCCACAAAGTCATGGTTCATCATAAGATTCCAAAACTTTCAAAGTAAGTAACACATACCCCAAGCGTCAATAAAATAGGTAAGAGGGACCCCTGATCGAGGTATGAATACTCAAGCACTCAAACAAGCATCCTTCTTCATATTTAACTCTCTCTCTTGAGCTTCTTCAAGCTCACGGCTGTAATTCTGATCACTAACTTGAGTGTTGGAGGGTCCTGCCGAATATTCGGTCTTTGAAACTTCTTGCAGATCTCAGCACCGAGGCAAAGCTTCTTTAGCAAATTAACGGCACGTCACTAATGCTCAAGGATGTCAGCTCAAGGTGATCAGGCATCATCAATTGGTGCACCAGATAGGAAGGTATAGAATGATAGCCGAGCTATAAGCTCGCCCTCTCTTGAACAACCATGATGGTGACACATATTCATAAGGCTTCTGTCAGTTATACTGGGGGCATTCCTATCATACTAAGCAACCGAGGCTAATTCCCCTGTTCTTTCCTCGCCATCGTTTTGTCTACTTCACATGAGCAACTGGCCATCCTTATCGAGCAAATCCAAGCTGTTGTTGGGACAGTCCGTGATTTGCAAGGGCAACAACCGGTGGCTATTCAATAGTTACCAGGGCATCCCATACCGCTTGCAATAGCCATTCCAGCCAGTCAACAATCCACCTATAAAAGATCCTCTCGAAGGAGCATTACCACCGTCATACTTCGTCCAAGCACCACCATCAGGAAACCTCCAAGAGGTTGCGGTCTTCTATCTGCCGCTCGAATAGCCCCTTCTTCAAACATCGATAGGAGAAGGAGCCCAGGTGGGTACGACCACTAGCGCCATCGCTCTCCCTCCTCGTCTTCTGAATCAACGAGCGAGGACCTTAATCGCCAAATAGAAAGGTACTTGGAAGAGCAGGATCGGGGGCAGGAAAAGTTCAGCCAAAGTTTAATAACCACAATGAGTGGACTATAATACCCATCCATCCCTCACTCGCCGAATTATGGAGGAGCCTATCTCTCATAGGTTTCGTTTTCCCCAGCTGGATTCTTATAATGGCACCATGGATCCACTTGACCATCTGGAGAGTTATAAAGCTCTCTTACAAGTTCAGGGGCAACTAATGCCCTTCTATGTATTGCTTTCTTCGCTATCCTTCGAAGACTGCGCGTGCTTGGTATTTTCATCTACTTTCGCACAGCATCGACTCCTTCCGACAGTTGAAAAAAAGCTTTCTTAGCACAATTCGATGCATGTCGGAAGATTCTCGGGTAGTGAATAGTTTGTTCTCCGTTCAGCAGAAAGAACAAGAACTTTTGAAGGATTTTGTGGCATGATTTAAGATGGCAGCCCTTAAGGTCTACCATCTTGATGATGCTATGGCCACTCTGACCCTGAAGCGAGGACTTCGTCCCTTCCGCTTTATTTATTCTTTGGATAAAAGACCTCAAAGTTCTTATGCTGAGCTTCTAAGCCATGTGCAAAAATATATTCATACCGATGAAGTTGATTTCACTCGAAGGGACATTGAAAGAGGATCCAGCAAGAAACTAATCCATGCAGAGCCAAGCGGACCCCCTTCCAAGAAGTTGAGCTCCCGTGCCAGTCAGATAATTGGAACCAAAACTTTTCCCCTAAAGAAGAGAACTTCACACGTCTCCTTGCCCCCAGGTCTTATATCATTATGAAGATCGAAAGCGAGCCTTATCTCCATCGTCCTCCCCCATTGAGGACGGACGTCACTCGCGATCAAAGTCATTATTACCACTTTCACAGAAACTATGGCCATGGTACTGAAGATTTCCATAATCTAAAGAGTGTCATTGAGAAGCTCATCAAGCAGGGTTTCTCAGAAAGTTTATCCATAAGAGAGGACCTCTGGCTATCCCAGCTCTAATAGGACCTTCGTCTGCTCAGGCCAATGTCGATAATGCATCGACGAAATGGCCGGTAGGCATGCTTTCTTGAGGGACAGCTGCACCTTCTAAAAGATTAAGGGCTGAGGAGGGAATAAAAATATAATCCCCTTTTCTAAAGGGGAATTAGCGAGGGGGGAGGGGGGTGGTCTGAATGATGATAGCATTATCGTCTCTATGACAATTACTAAACATCCTGTAAAAAGAATTCTAATGGAAGTGAGAGCTCTACGGATATCCTTACTTATGATACTTTTGTTAGATGAAATTATCTTCCAGCTCTCTTCAACTAGTGACAATGCCTTTCATCGGTTTCACAGAAGATTCAATGAAAGTCGAGGGTAAAATTACCCTACCGATTACGGTAGGATCACGCCATGCCAGAGCACTATCATGATGAGATTCTTAGTGGCCTGAGTGCCCCTGACTTATAATGCCATACTCGATGGCCAGGCTTAAACCCTTGGACGCGGTGATATTTACTAGACACCTGCTTGTGAGATTCCCTACCTGTGGAGGAATTGATGAGATACGGGGGAGCAAAATTTAGTATAATTATGCTATCATATGGCTCTCAACCCTCAGGAGGCGGTGATCCTACCGGCTTCAGTACTGCTCGATCCTAAAGAATCTGAAAGAAGGAGAGAGCCAGTCGAGCACTTGCTATCCTACCCGTTGGGAGACGACCCTATGAAGACTATACAAATCGGCGATCTTCTTTTCCTAGAGATGAAGAATCAACTCCTTACTTTCTTGCGGACGAACTCAGATGTCTTCATGTGGTCAGCCTCGGACATGACCGTTATCCATTCGAAGGTAATTACTCATAAGCTTAATATTGATCCAAAGTACCGATCTATCGTCAAAAGAAGAGAAGCTTTGCTCCTGAGTGACAGAGGGCCATCGATGAGGAGGTCAACAAGCTGCTTACTGCTGGTCATATCTGAAAAGCATAATACTCAGATTGGGTAGCCAATGTCGTGATGGTGTGAAAGACCAGCGAAGGTTGAAGAATCTGCATCAACTTTATCGATCTCGATAAAGCCGTCCTAAAGACAGTTTTCCACTGCCATGGATTGATCAATTGATAGACTCTACATCCGGCCATAAGTTCCTCAGCTTTATTGATGCCTTCTCTGGATACAATCAAATAAAGATGGATCGACGGATGAAGAAAATATCTTCTTCATCACCGAAAGGGCACCTACTATTATAGGGTGATGCCCTTTGGGTTGAAGAACATAGGAGCTACTTACCAGAGATTGATGAATAAAGTCTTTAAAGACCAGATTGGTCGCAACATAGAGGTGTATGTAGATGATATACTAACTAAGAGCACCTGCATCGCTAATCATGTTGCTGACTTAGAAGAAATATTCAATAACCTTTGGCACCATCAAATGAAGCTCAACCCCCGTCAATGTGCATTTGGGGTCACTGTCAAAAAATTTTAGGCTTTCGGTGACCCAGCGAAGAATTGAGACTAATCCGAAGAAGATACAAGCTATTCTTGATATGAGATAGCCAATTAATAAAAAGAAGGTGCAGCGACTCACCGAAAGAGTGGCTGCTCTAAACCGGTTCTTATCAAGATTAGCAGAAAGATGCATGCCCTTCTTCAAAGCTCTACATAAGACAAATAGCTTTGAGTGGACGGAGAACTGTTAGAAAGCCTTTAAGGAGTTGAATAAATTTTATTTACACTGCCATTACTGTCAAAGCCAAAAGAAGAAAAAAAAGCTTTTCCTTTATCTTGCTACTTTTCGAAAGCAGTTAGCTTTGTTTTGGTACATCTCGACCCCGATGGAGTACAGAAGCCAGTCTATTACACTAGCAAAATACTTCATGATATGGAGGTTCTTACTTGTCGCCATTGACTACTTCACTAATTGGATTGAAGTTGAGGCATTAGCTAAAATCACCGAGAGCAAGGTGAGGATATTTTTTTGGAAGTCTATTATCTGCCAATTTGGCCTACCTCATACTATCATCACCGATAATGGTCGGCAATTCGATAATGCTGCATTCAAGGCTTTTTGCATTGAGTTGGGTATCGACCATCATTTTACTTCTGTCGGACATCCACAATCCAATGGAGAAGCGAAAGTCATGAATTGAGCCATTTTTGGGACTTAAAATCTGACTGGATGAGTTCAAAGGCAAATGGATGGAGGAACTTCCTAATGTATTGTGGGCATATCATACGACTCCAAGGATTCCCATAGGGGAGACTTCTTTTAGTCTCATCTTCGGATCTGAAGCAGTCATCCCAGTGGAGATTGATCTTCCAAGCCCCCGGATAGAATCATATAATGAAGAAGACAATCCTGATCAACTAAAGGCCAACCTGACTTCATCAATGAGATCCGGGATTAAGCGCAGCTCAAGATGGTTATCTTTTGCCAGCGAGCGGCAAAATATTACAATGCCCGGGTCTGCCTTAAAACATTCCGTCCAAAAAATTTAATCCTCAGAAGGACCAAGCTATCTAAGCCAACAAAAGGAGGCAAGCTATCTTCAAATTAAGAGAGATCCTATCGAGTCACCGAAGCACTTCGCCAAGAAGTATATCGACTCGAGGAGCTCGACGGACAGACAGTCCCGCATACTTGGAATGCAGATAACCTTCACTGATATTATCAATAGTGAGTGTATTTGATCGATGAATATATGAAGAGTCTTAAATTTTTCTATTTGGCTTAGACTGGTCTATAGTTTTCAAAAGGACCTTGGCGGCCTCGTGATTATAAGGATACCCCCAGGCCGGCACTAAGAAACCCCCAAGGCAGTTCAAATCCTATGGTCCCGACAGTCCCGAGTCAAACTCTCGAACCAGCAACAAGAAACTCCCATGATATTTTCTAAAAGGACCTCAATGGCCCCGTGATCATAAGGATACCCCTGGGCCAGCATCGAGAAACTCCCAGGTAGTTCAAATCCTATGGTCTCAAGCGGCCCTGAGTCAAACTTCCGAGCCGGCATCGAAAAACCTCCGTGATAGTTTTCAAAAGAACCTCGGCAGCCCCATGATCATAAGGATACCTCCGGGCTAGCACAGAGAAATCCTCGAGGCGGTTTCATCCTATGGTCTTGGCGGCCCCAAGTCAAACTCCTAGGCCAATACCGAGAAATTTCCATGGTAATTTTTAAAAGGACCTGATGGCCCCATGATCATAAGGATACCCCCGGTTGGCACCAAGAAACCCTCGAGGCAGTTCAAATCCTATGGTCTCGACGGCCCTGAGTCAAACTCCTGGGTCAGCACTAAGAAACCTTCGTGGTAGTTTTAAAAGGACCTCGGTGGCCCCGTGATCATAAGGATACCCCTGGGCGGCACCGAGAAACCCCCGAGGCGGTTTAAATCCTATGGTCTCGGCGGCCTCGAGTTAAACTCCATGCCCGCCGAGAAACCCCTGGGGGGATGGCTGCCGTTAGTATCCAAAGGAACACTTCAGCAAAAGCCCAAGAGACTAAGGTGCCACAAAGAGAAAAGTTCATCATACTTGAACAAAGTATTTCTTTGATTAATCTTATAACATTGTCATACAAAAAGATTGACTTTAGTCAGATTACAAAAATGTCAAAAACAAAAGAAAATAAATTCTAAGGCTCAGCGAGTCCTGGCCCATCTTCAGAACGGACACTCTCCGGATCATCCTCCTCATCTTCAGGCCGAATATGTTCAAGGCTACTTATTTTGAATATCCGGAAGATCCTCTCTTTGCACTTCTTGAAGCCATAGGAGAAGGCATCAATAGCTGCTTCACTCACTTCTGTGGCAAAGACGGTGGAGCCTTTATACTGCTCCATGGCCTCCTGAGCATGAACTTCGGTGGCGGCCATGGCCTCCCGAGCTTCGGCTTCAGCGGCGGCCATGGCCTCCTAAGCTTGGACTTCGATGGCGACCACTTTTTCCTTAGCTTGGACCTCGGCGGCGGCCAACTTCTCCATAGCCTCCTAGGCCTGAGCCTTGGTAGAGGTCTTTTGCTCCCAGGATGTCCAAGCATCTGACTTCGCATAGGCTTCTCCATGGCCGCCCGGGTCTCGAACTCGGCCTTGTCAGCCCTCTCCTCAGCATGCTCCAATTTGATAAGAGCATCTTTCAACCTCTCCTCAATCGGTCTAAGCCTCATCATGGCATCCACCAGTTTGGCCTCGCGACTCTGGCCTCATTCTTGGCTTCATCTGCCTGAGCCCTTAAAAAGTGGCTCCCCTTCTGAGTAGCCCAGAGCTCGTGGCCACCTTTGCCTCTCAAGCTCGCACCTCGGCCAACTCTTTGGCCAAGGTGTCAGCCTGGGCCTTAGTAGCAGTCAGCTTATCCCAGGCATTCCCACAAGTATTGACAGCCTCAGCATAAGTGTCTTGAAGAATGAAAAGGCCGTTGGACATCTGTGTGAAGCGATTGGTTAAAGACTCCGATCAAATCCAATATAAAAGGAAATCAAAGTCAACGAACATATCTGAAGGGCAGTGGTGAAAAGAGTGTCAAGAACATCAGCAGTGGGCAAACGGTGGAGCTCAGCTTGGAAACCTGGGAGGCTGGACTGCCTCAGAACTGTTGGTTACAGAATGAAAAATCCCAATCTAATTGGAATAAAATTGCACGGAAACAAAATAAATTTATAACCCACCAAGAATCACATGCGTTTCATAAAAACCGAAAGAAGGATAAACAAAAATATTACCTTTTGTTATTACCTTTGTTATTACCTTTTTAATCAATATGTAATCCTTCTGTTCTTGTGTTGGGTTTTCTCGGATCTTCAAAGGTGCTGCCTTTCAGAAAACGATCACCCTCTACAAGTATCCACACACGAACGGACACCAAAATGGTTTTGAATGCTAGTTCAACCATTCCATTTTTCACAAAAATGAACCCCCATTTTCAACTCTCTGTTTTTTCATCTTTAAGGCAAAAGATATGACGCTTCAAAAGCCCCAATCGACGTGACCTTTCAAATGCCCCAATCGACGTTACCTTTCAAATGTCCAATCGAGTTACCTTTCAAATGCCCCACAGACTCTAAAACGTATATATCGAACATATATACAAGCCTGCTAGGAATTTTGGTTAACTAAGATTTTAATTGATATTTATTTAAAACTCCTTTTAAATAATAACAATTTAAATCCTTTCCTTACAAAATAAGGAATATATATTTTTAACCAAAAAAAAAACTTTATGGATTATTTCCTTATCCAATAAGAAAATGTAACAATTTAATTACTTGTCACAATTTAAATTACGAATTTAAATTTTCTCAAAATTAAACTCGAATCTAAATGACAACTAATTATTATTTGTAATTTAAAATAATCTCATCATTTTAAATTATATAGAGAGTAACAAATCGTAACCATTATTGTCCGTTCTTAGTGTGCGACCCTATAGGTTCAATTAACGTTGGCAGTAGGCCTAAATCACATTTTGAACCTACAAGTCATAAGCGGCCTCTAGCAAGACATTATGACTACCCAAGTTAAATGAAAAGCTCATGTTCCGAGACAACCTTAAAGTAGCTATTAACATAATCCTTTTGTCACATGATATCTTGATAGAATATAAGGCATGGATAAAGTCAACCTTATATCTCTCTATCTTTAATTTCTCGAAACCCAATTAGACTGACTAAACAAATGATATTGATCTCCATCAATTCATTTGAGCATGGCCATGCATTTCTCAGTCTCAATCATCGAGGGGCCCAGAGATATCTCTCTTATAATAAGAGGGACAAATTCCATCTTAATCACTCACATCTCACTACATGATTCTTATTATGTTCAATCATAATCTTTATAATCATCCGGTTAAAGACAACGTTTGATTATGTCAAAACATAATATTCCTCATGTTGAGAACTATGGCAATCTCAGGTCTAAGGATTTAATGACACAACTACTAGAGATTAACTTATGACTTTGATCCATGTATTAATCTCAAGGCGGGTCTTGTCCAATATTTGTTCTCAACAAATACATATAAATTTGATTTGTATCTCATACACATATTCATCCCATGAATATCAATCAAATTTCATACTAATCTTAATTTATTGTTATTCCCACAACAATAACCGATTAGGGACATTTAGAATAATTCATAATATTATTCAAGGACATTATTATATAATAAACATGCAAATTATGATAATAGTAAATGTTCATAAATATTCAAAATACCATGTCCATACAATAGGCCTAGGGCACTATTACTAACAATCTCCCACTTGCACTAGGCCCACTCATCAATGTATCTAATACCTATGAACCTAGCATGACGATCATGCTTTGCTTGTGGTAGAGGCTTAGTCAATGGATCAGCAACATTGTCATCTGTTGGAACTCTGCATATTTTTACGTCACCTCTCTCAATGATTTCTCGAATGAGATGATAACGCCTAAGAATGTGTTTGGATCGCTGATGTGACCTAGGTTCTTTTGCTTGTGCGATAGCACCATTATTGTCACAATAAACATCAACAGGATTTGTGATGCTAGGAACCACTCCAAGGTCAGTAATGAACTTCTTGATCCAAACTGCTTCCTTTGCTGCATCAGATGCTGCTATGTATTCAGCTTCAGTTGTAGAATCAGCAACAGTGCTTTGCTTCGAACTCTTCCAGCTAACAGCACCACCATTTAAACAAAACACATATCCTGACTGCGATCGAAATCATCTTTGTCAGATTGAAAGCTTGCATCTGTGTAACCACTTACAACTAGATCATCTTCCAATCCGCCATACACCAAGAACATATCTTTAGATCTTCTCAGATACTTAAGAATGTTCTTGACCGCCGTCCAGTGACTCTCACCGGGATCTGACTGGTATCTACTCGTTATGCTTAAAGCATAAGAGACATCTGGTCTAGTGCACAACATAGCATACATGATAGATCCTATTGCTGAAGCATAAGGAATCTTACTCATGCGCTCTCGCTCATCTTTTGTGTTAGGACACTGAGATTTGCTAAGTGTAATACCATGAGACATAGGCAAGTATCCTCTCTTGGAATCTTGCATACTGAACCTTTTCAGTACTTTGTCTATGTAAGTACTTTGACTTAGACCAATCAGCCTCTTAGATCTATCTCTATAGATCTTTATCCCTAGGATATAGGCAGCTTCACCTAAGTCTTTCATTGAGAAACATTTCCCTAACCAAGACTTGACACTCTGCAAGGTAGGGATATCATTCCCAATGAGTAAAATGTCATCAACATATAGGACCAGAAATACAATGGCGCTCCCACTAACTTTCTTGTAAACACAAGGTTCATCTTCATTTTTGATAAATCCAAACTCTTTGACTGATTCATCAAAACGAAGATTCCAACTCCGAGAAGCCTGCTTCAAACCATAAATGGATCTTTGAAGCTTGCATACTTTACTAGAATTCTCAGTTGTACAAAACCCTCAGGTTGTGTCATGTACACATCCTCAAGTAAGTTTCCATTAAGAAAACTGTTTTAACATCCATTTGCCAAATCTCATAGTCATAATATGCAGCAATGGCAATAAGAATTCTAATAGACTTAAGCATGGCTACAGGTGAAAAAGTTTCATCATAGTCTATACCATGAGTTTGTTTGAAACCTTTTGCAACTAGCCTTGCTTTGTAAGTATGCACTTTACCATCCATGTCAGTTTTCTTTTTGAAAACCCATTTGCACCCAATAGTCTTTGTACCTTCAGGTGGCTCAATCAAGGTCCATACCTGATTATCATACATGGATTGGATTTCAGACTTCATGGCCTCTAACCATTTCTCAGAGTCTGGATCTAACATAGCCTCTTGATAGGTAGTAGGTTCATTTTGATCCACTAACAATACATCATGATTATCAGTCACAAGAAATCCATATCTCTCGGGCTCATGACGTATCCTATCAGATCTACGTAACTTTTGTGCTACAGGTGGTGTGTCAACAGTGGTTTGTTGACTTTGAGCATCCACAGGCGGTTCAATGTTATCTTGTGGTTCTCGAATCTCTTCGATTTGTACCTTGCTCCCACTGGTTCCTTTAGAAATAAATTCCCTTTCTAGAAAGACACCATTCCGAGCAACAAACACTTTGTTCTCAATGGGATTGTAAAAGTAGTATCCTTTAGTCTCTTTAGGATATCCCACAAAAAAACATTTATCAGACTTGGGTTCCAGCTTATTTGAAACTTGACGTTTTACATAAGCTTCACAACCCCAAATCTTAAGAAAAGACAAACTGGGCTTTTTACCATTCCACATCTCATATGGCGTCTTTTCAACCGCTTTGGTTGGAACTCGATTTAGTGTGAACGCAGCTGTGGCAAGTGCATAACCCCAAAAGGTAAGTGGAAGATCTGTTAGACTCATCATAGATCGAACCATATCTAATAAGGTTCGATTCCTTCTTTCAGACACACCATTCCATTGCGGTGTTCCAGGAGGAGTTAGCTGTGGAATGATTCCACAACTTCTAAGATGGTCATAAAAATCTTGGCTCAAATATTCTCCACCTCGATCAGATCGAAGTGCCTTGATTGTCTTGCCAAGTTGGTTTTGTACTTCATATTGAAAAGATTTAAACATTTCAAATGATTCAGATTTGTGTCTCATCAAGTAGACATAACCATATCTACTGAAGTCATCAGTAAATGTAATGAAGTACTTGTAACCTCCTATGGCTTCTGAACTTAATGGTCCACATACATCTGTATGTATTAGGCCCAATAATTCATTGGCCCTTTCACTGTGTC
Source organism: Calamus simplicifolius (assembly GCA_900491605.1). Classification (NCBI taxonomy): domain Eukaryota; kingdom Viridiplantae; phylum Streptophyta; class Magnoliopsida; order Arecales; family Arecaceae; genus Calamus; species Calamus simplicifolius. Next base: position 1,042,706 of record UESW01004048.1, read on the forward strand.
CAGTAAAGGGATCCTTTGTCATCTTACCCAATAGACAAGATTCACATGTATCATATGATTCAAAATCAAATGAGTTCAAAAGTCCATCTTGATGGAGTTTTGATATGCGTTTCTCATTTATATGGCCAAGGCGACAATGCCAAAGATAGGTTGAATTTAAGTCATTGGACTTAACTTTCTTAGTAGTTATGTTATAGACAGAAGAATTGTTGGATTTTTGAAGATTCAAAACATAAAGACCATCTAGTAATTCGGCATTTGCATAGAACATGTCTTTATGATAAATGGAGCAATTATTATTCTCAATAATAAAAGAAAAACCATCATTATCCAAACAAGAAACTGAAATAATATTCCTACACATTGTAGGAACATAATAGCAATTGTTCAAAACTAACAAAAGCCCACTGGGCAAAGAAAGTTCATAACTTCCTACAGCTAAAGCAGCAACTTTTGCTCCATTGCCTACTCGAAGATCAACTTCGCCCTTCTTCAGTTGTCTACTCCTTTTGAGCCCCTGCACATTTGTGCAAATGTGAGATCCACATCCAGTATCTAATACCCAGGAACTAGAAGGAGAGAAATTAATCTCTATAACATAAATACCTGAAGAACCGGTCTCACCAGTCTTCTTCTTCTTCTTTAGATCCTCCAAATACAGCTTGCAGTTTCTCTTCCAATGACCAGGTTCATTGCAAAAGAAACAGACACCCTCCTTTGGGGCTTTAGCCTTGGGTTTAGGATTGGGCTTGGGTTGAGCATTGGACTTTCCAGCCCTTCCCTTACCCTTTCCTTTTCTTTTCTTCATAAGGCCCTTTCCCTTTTGAACCATCAGAATATGGCCAGGCTTGGACTTAATATTCTGTTCAGCAGTTTTAAGCATCGTATGCAGCTCAGAAATTGATTTGTCCATTTCATTCATGTTATAGTTCATGATAAACTGATCATAACTATCAGGAAGTGAATTTAGGATCAAATCTGTTGCCAACTCTTGGCTCATTGGAAATCCAAGCCTATCAAGGTGCTCAATATAGCCTTTCATTTTCAACACATGAGCGCTAACTGAAGCACCCTCAGCCATTTTACAAGAGTGCAATGCCTTGGTAGTATCATACCTTTCTTGCCTTGCTTGTTGCTGGAACATTTCCTTTAGATTGACAATCATATCATAAGTTTCCATGTTTTCCAAATCTTTCTGAAGTTCAGAACTCATGGTAGCTAGCATCAAGCATGCAACATCAATAGAGTCATTATGATGCTTCTCATAAGCATTCTTTTCAGCTCTAGAAGCATTATCGGCTGGTTCTTCAGGGTGAGGTTGATCCAGGACATAAAGCTTCCTTTCTTGTTTGAGAACAATTCTCAAATTTCGAAACCAGTCAAGGAAATTAGTCCCAGTAAGTTTGTCCTTCGCAAGGATTGATCGCAGTGACATAGTAGAATTGTTATCATTGTTGGCCATCTACAATAAATGCAAAGTTCGTTAAGTATTTTGATTATGAAAAACTCCCACTAAATTAACAACCCTCAATGATAAAATCATATTAATTTAGTGAGCTAAGATCCATATTTATACTCAACTTTAAGTCAGCTTTGGCATGACGCTTAAAATTAAGTTTTTTAGGTAGGTAACTCTTACCAATTGCAACTCATGCAACTCTTAGAAATTTATGGGATTATGACATCATATGTCTCGGCATGTTTAAATCCCATCTCATGCCATTAGGCCCAAAACCGTTTTGATAACCTAATTAAGTTAAACCATTTTTAAACATATGGGTAGCACCATTACCCATCTTGCCTCACTAATGTAACCCAATGTACTTCTACTTTGGTAGAACCCACATTAAGGTGATAAAAGCCTTGACAAGTGTTCAAATATGGATGGCATGTCAACTTAAGATTTTATGTGAGGGATCTAGATAGATTAACAGATCTCATCATGCATTTAGTATCACATACTCATTGATATCATACATAGCATCACATACTTATGAAACATCATACATAGCATCTCATACATGTATATAATAAACATGTCATAGTATGACCTTATCAAGATTGATCTTCATAAGCCAATATGAAGATCAATGGTCAATCCTAGGTAATAATGAGCAACACCATAATGTCTACTTGACCATCATCATGTGCATAGACACCTAGCTCCTCTATCACCATGGTTGGATTGCAGGATTTTAAATGGTTTGCTTTGTCTTCTTGCTTTATTACAATAAATAAACAAATACTACTAAAAGTAAAAGAAAAATTATAATGAAACAAAATAGCACGCAGGCCATATATATGATAATTACAACCCTTGTAAAAGAATAATAAAAACCTGCCAATCATATTGGTCACAAGGCCATACCATGCACCATACAAAGCAAAGCAACACACCATGCAAAATATATCATGTTATCATATAGCATATACATATTGCATTAAAGAAAATAGGCGTGTTTTTAAAACCAATTAAATTTACAAGGCGCTCTGATTAGGTAGTACTGCGGTTCCTAAAATTTGGAGATACAATAAAGTTTCATCCTAAAATTTGATTTTATTGATCTCATCAATAAATTTAAGGCTCACATCCGCACCACCATAAACAGCAATTGATAAATCCTTATTGATATGTGAATTCAGTTCATGTATTAATCTAATTAAGACATCACCGAAATCATATATCAAGATATTAAACACTTTAATTGCAATATCCCATTCGGATTTTTAATCATATTAACGAATCCTTACAGGAAACAGATTCATCAATTAACACCTTAGAAAACCTATTATCTATGTCGTTCGTGCAAACACTAATATCATATATATATACAAGAACGCAAACCATGCCAAGATCATATACATCTCATACATACAATCAAACATGGCAGTTTCGATTTTTATGAAAACGCAAGAGGCTCTGATACCACTGTTGGGTTACGGAATGAAAAATCCCAATCTAATTGGAATAAAATTGCAGCGGAAACAAAATAAATTTATAACCCACCAAGAATCACATGCGTTTCATAAAAACCGAAAGAAGGATAAACAAAAATATTACCTTTTGTTATTACCTTTTTAATCAGTATGTAATCCTTCTGTTCTTGTGTTGGGTTTTCTCGGATCTTCAAAGGTGCTGCCTTTCAGAAAGACGATCACCCTCTACAAGTATCCACACACGAACGGACACCAAAATGGTTTTGAATGCTAGTTCAACCATTCCATTTTTCACAAAAATGAACCCCCGTTTTCAACTCTCTATTTTTTCATCTTTAAGGCAAAAGATATGACGCTTCAAAAGCCCCAATCGACGTGACCTTTCAAATGCCCCAATCGACGTTACCTTTCAAATGCCCCACAGACTCTAAAACGTATATATCGAACATATATACAAGCCTGCTAGAATTTTGGTTAACTAAGATTTTAATTGATATTTATTTAAAACTCCTTTTAAATAATAACAATTTAAATCCTTTCCTTACAAAATAAGGAATATATTTTTAACCAAAAAAAACTTTATGGATTATTTCCTTATCCAATAAGAAAATGTAACAATTTAATTACTTGTCACAATTTAAATTACGAATTTAAATTTTCTCAAAATTAAACTCGAATCTAAATGACAACTAATTATTATTTGTAATTTAAAATAATCTCATCATTTTAAATTATATAGAGAGTAACAAATCGTAACCATTATTGTCCGTTCTTAGTGTGCGACCCTATAGGTTCAATTAACGTTGGCAGTAGGCCTAAATCACATTTTGAACCTACAAGTCATAAGCGGCCTCTAGCAAGACATTATGACTACCCAAGTTAAATGAAAAGCTCATGTTCCGAGACAACCTTAAAGTAGCTATTAACATAATCCTTTTGTCACATGATATCTTGATAGAATATAAGGCATGGATAAAGTCAACCTTATATCTCTCTATCTTTAATTTCTCGAAACCCAATTAGACTGACTAAACAAATGATATTGATCTCCATCAATTCATTTGAGCATGGCCATGCATTTCTCAGTCTCAATCATCGAGGGGCCCAGAGATATCTCTCTTATAATAAGAGGGACAAATTCCATCTTAATCACTCACATCTCACTACATGATTCTTATTATGTTCAATCATAATCTTTATAATCATCCGGTTAAAGACAACGTTTGATTATGTCAAAACATAATATTCCTCATGTTGAGAACTATGGCAATCTCAGGTCTAAGGATTTAATGACACAACTACTAGAGATTAACTTATGACTTTGATCCATGTATTAATCTCAAGGCGGGTCTTGTCCAATATTTGTTCTCAACAAATACATATAAATTTGATTTGTATCTCATACACATATTCATCCCATGAATATCAATCAAATTTCATACTAATCTTAATTTATTGTTATTCCCACAACAATAACGATTAGGGACATTTAGAATAATTCATAATATTATTCAAGGATTATTATATAATAAATATGCAAATTATGATAATAGTAAATTCATAAATATTAAAATATATGTCCATACAATAGGCCTAGGGCTATTACTAACAAGAACATGCTCCACCAGCCGACCACAGTTCATCGCCGTCACCCGAGATGGCCGACTACTGGGTTCGCTGGTAGGGGGCATCCCTCCTTTCTTTGGCATCGATTGGATGGCCGATGGGACATCATCTCAATTTTCACTACCGAAAGTATCTCAACCCTCACCTCCAGGTTCGGCAGTGGCTGGAGGCTCTTCCCTAGATGGCCCTGCCTCGGCTTCAACAGGAGGAACCCCTGCTGTTGGTGCTTCGGCAGGGGAATCCTCCTTCTCAACTCTTTCACTGGAGCAGCCTTGGGAGCTATGGAAGGAGCCATGGAGGGCTAGGATGACCCGCCCTATTCCTCCCGACGAGGCTTCTTAAGTGCTGCCCTTGCCGTGTCGTTGGTGGCCACTTTTCTCTTTCGGAGGCCTGCCATCAGGAAGTCGGGAGAAAACTTCATTGGTGCACAAAGAAGCAAATATCAAAGGCAAGAGCTCGAGACTCAGAAGGCAGAGGAAACACAGGGAAGGTAGTGGAGGAGCAAAAGGCTCGAAGGGGCGAATAGGACAATCTTTATACATCATTTTTAAATGTCTCGCCCACTACAGTGCCGCGTGGAGATTAATGAGTGGAGATAAGAACAATCCAATAATGGCGCTTCACATTTCTATTGATCGAGAAGTATCTTCCTCAATCTTCCTGCAGATTGCATCGCTCCTAGTATTGTTCCTTAAATGATGAAGAGACTTTACCTCATTAAAAGTGTGTGCCCGTCTTTGCTAATTTACGGTGCACAAAACCCAAAAAAAGCAAGAGATTTTGAACTCCTTTCTCTTGGCAAGTGATGCGCGGGTGAGCGCTAAGACTCAGGAGCGGAGGATATATGATGTAGCTGATAAAAGCCATGTGTAAGTTAACAACCAGAATTATCCAATAGTGGAGGCCGTTTGGATGCCACGGCCCTAGCTCATAAGAGGCTCCTAGGCACCCCAGCTCCTAGGTGGCCTCAAGGCGGCCTCAACTCATAGACGTCCCCAAGATGGCCCCAGCTCATAAGCGGCCCCAAGGCAGCCCTGGCTCATAAGCGACTCCTAGATGGTCCAAGCTCATAAGTGGCCCTAGTTTATAAGCAGCCCCAAGGTGGTTCGGTTCATAAGCAGCTCCTAGGCAGCCCTGGCTCCTAGGCGGCCCCGATTCATAAGTGGCCTCAAGGCGGCCCCAAAGCAGCCCCGGCTCATAAGCAGCCCCAAGGCAGCCCCGGCTTTATCTTATTTTATTTTCAAGATTAACTTCACTTCTCAAGTAAGCCTTCACTTCTGAAAGGCCAGGCCCACTAATCATCTCTGATTTATATATGTCTAATAAGACAAACTCCATTGGTTCTGGCACAAGCTTAAGAAGTCGTAATCCATCATGAAGCATTAATGACTCTGATTAGATAAGCCTAAAAGTCATCATCCATCATGAAGTTTTAATGACTCTGGCCAAATGAATCCCAAAAGGTGATCATCTGTTATGAAGTACCAATCACTCAATTCAAATGGGATAAATCCCAATAATTTTGACATTCCATCCACAAAGTCATGGTTCATCATGAGATTCCAAAACTTTCGAAGCAAGTAACACATACCCCAAGAATCAATAAAATGGGTAAGAGGAATCCTGACCGAGGTATGAACACTCAAGCACTCAAACAATCATCCTTCTTCATCTCTAACTTTCTCTCTCTCTCTTGAGCCTTTTCAAGCTCACGGCTATGATTCTGATCACTAACTTGAGCGAAGGGTCCTCGTTGAAATATCCAGTCCCCAAAACTTTTTGTAGATCTCAGCACCGAGGCAAAGCTTCTTCAGCAAATTAATGGCACATCCACTGATACTCAAGGATGTTAGCTTAAGGTAATCAAGCATCATCAATATAGATTTAACATTCATTTAAAAAATTATTTATTTATATATGTGTGTGAGCATTTGTACTTGTAAGGCTAATAAAGATTATGATTTCTTAATCAAAAGTTTTTCAATCCATAAGGTAGAAATAATTAAGAACAGATGCTTGTGCTTACTAAAAATTTAGATCCAATATCATCTAAAAAAAAGTTATGAATAACAAGATGCAAACCAAAATAAATTTACTCTTGCATATGATATTTTCCAACCTAAGATGGCCCCACCAAAGAGAGGGGACAATACAAAGATTGACAATCATATATCAAGGAATGAGAAAAGCACTAGTACAAAGTTAGAAAGAAAGGCACTATTGCAGTAGAAACTAAAAAATGAGTAATATATATAAAATATTCTACTAGTGCCTAACCTGAAGCAAAATTTATAGAATATCGGACAATTAGTCCAAAATGGACATCATGAACACTTGGAAAATGGAGGATGCAAAATACATGATTGCAAAAAAAAATGATAACAAAATTTAATATGGAGAGAAGCAAAAATTTTCAAAATTAAACTTCATTAAGCCAAGCATTTAGTCTTAAAGAGAAAAGTAGAAGAAGAAAGTTAATTATGACACATAAGATTGTCATCTTATCTTTTAAGGGCTCAAGCTATTAAAGAGAATATTATCAAAAAGGCTTCCAAAAATTGAATAAAAATGGATTTATGTAAAGGATGCATTATAAAAAGTACAAACACACTTTATTTCTTGCAAAAAGGAGTTGATGAGTAGAGGAACCACTAAAGCTAACTTTTATCAACGTATGTAGAAAGATGCAGGCTCCATTATAATATTAAAGTAGGTACTTTCTCATCTTCATAAATGCCTACTCTAGAGTGACTTGACTTATTTTCTGAAAAAAAAAAAAAAACATTTGAAGTATTTAAAATGTTTCAAGTTTATATTGAGAAGCAAAGTGAATGTGATATCAAAACCTTGGGAAATGACAGTGGAGCAGAACATGCCTCTTAGAATTTTAAGAAATTCTACAAAAATGAAGGAATTCAAAAACGCTAGAAACTTTATAACAAAACAAAATTGCTAAAGAAAGAATAGGACTATTATATGAAGGTGGCAAACTTGATTCTTAAGAAGAGGGCTATCAAATACTTTTGGGCCAAAAATAGTGAGTATTGTTCTCTATACTCTCAATACATACCATATAAAAGTTATAAAAATAATACTCTTGTCAAATTCTGAAGTGAAGGAAAGCCATCTTTTAAGTGATCTCCAAATATTTGGTTGTATATGTTATGCTTAAGCTCTAGAAGAAAAGAGATCTAAATTTGATGATAAGAGTAGAAAATAAATATTTATTGGATATAATGATAGTATTAAAGGGTATAAACTTTATAACGTGGAAGCAAGAAAGCTAATCAATGTAAGGATGTCATATTTAAGAAAAAAGCATCATGGAATTATAAAGAGGAAAAGGAAAAAAAAAACAGGAAAAAATAGGTATATCTCTAACACTACTATCCTAAAGCGATAGAAAACTTCAATAATTTAATTATAGATTTTAAATTTTACTGTCTCCAAGTCCAAGCCTATAATGAAGTGAATGATCATCTTCACCAATAGCAAGCCTAACAGAAGAAAGAAGCTTAAGAGAAATCTATAATTCATGTAACTTTATCATCTTTATAAAGCTAAGAAGCTTTGAAAAAGTAGAAATATAAGAAATATGAGTCCAAGTCATGGAAGAAGAGATAAAGATGATCAAGAGGAATAGTACTTTAGATGATTAGTTAACAGATAGAAAAATCTATAAATCAATTGGATCTATAAGAACAAACTTAATTGGGATGGATCTATCCAAAATAATAAGTTCGAACATGAAAAGAATAAGTTAAGACTTGGGTTCACACAAAATCCAGGCATTAACTTCTATGAAATCTTTGCCTTTTATTAAGATTAAAAGTTATTAGAATATTATTACCCTAGTTGCAGAAAAGAAATGGCATATTTATTGGTTAGATGTCAAGTTTGCTTTTCTAAACAGAGTCTTTGATGAAAAATGTAAAGAGAATAACCACAATGATCCTTAGTACAAAAGGAAGAAAACAAAGTATATAAATATATATATATATATATATATATATATATATATATATATATATATATATATGGATTAAAATAAATATTTGGGGCATAATAAACTAAAGATAGATGAATATTTCACTAATAATTGATTCAAAAGAGTAAAAGTGAACATTATGCACCAAAAGACAAAAGGTGACATTCTAATAATACCACTTTACATAGATAACCTAATATTCATTGACAATATTAAAGAAATTGTGCAAAAAATTTAAGAATAATATGATACACGCTTATGGAGTGAGTGATTTAGAACTATATAACTTATTAACACTTGAATAGAAAAGTTAAATTAAATAACTAATTGCCTACTTTTCATAACTTCTTAAATTATATATCTATTAAAATTTCGAATAGCAGATAGAATTAAATAAAAATTATTTTTATTAGATGATATCTATCTCAAAATTTTAATATTTATATTCTTCTTTTAATTTTAATATAGTTGCATTAAAAATATCCATAAATAAGGAATCAAGAGTGCTAGTGGCCATTGATATGGTTCACCTATTTATTTTTGAAAGGTTATGGTATTTGTTTTATTCTTCTTCATATATATTTTTCTTTTTTTTAATTTCAGATCAAAAAACTTTTGTATACATTTGTTAATCATTTCTTAATTTTTGGCACAAATTATTAGCATTTTTGTTACATATGCACATCCTTAAGAATTAGAAATAATATATATCTTATTATTTATTTTTTAATAAATGGTGCTTGTAAAGTTGTGATTTTTTTGTTTCTTTTATTTTTATACCAACAAATTTGGAGATTTTTTCTTTTAAATTTTTTATTCTTCAAATTATCTTACATAAAATAGGACAAGACATTTTATTTTCTAGCTGTGGAATTAAATTATATATATTAAAAGTTTTAAAAAAAGAATTTAACTAATCCATTCCATTGCCCTTCATCTTTGTGCTTTTCTTAAGGACCCATCTTCATTTTGTGCTTTCCTATTCAAAAGATTTTTTTTTGTCACTGAATGACACATGATTGAATTTCTTGCATTCTCTTTTTCTCTTAGGTCAAATATATTTTTAAAAATAATATCTCCGTTTATAAAATTGCTACCTTTTTGCACAAGAGGATAGGCCTTGATCCAGTCTATAAAGATAGCAATTTGCAATGTGTAGTAAAAGATTTGATTGGTAGCTTTATAATTTTAGGTATTATTTTAAAGACAAAGTCAAGCCCATATGTGTGTCTAGGTGCATGTGTGCTAAACCCTACTTGCTACCAATAAATGGAGGAAATTTCAAAATTTATTGTTGGTCTCCCAACGGAAACAAAGTGTTTTGGAAAACACTTTGTACACCGGCCCCGGTGCAGCAACGATGACGTGGGCTGCACCGCGTCTTCCTATTGGTCCACGTGGATCCGACGTGGATGACATGACAGGCGGTATGGCTGGGCTTTGACGTTACGTTCTGAACGTGACGGACATTTATTGCTGTTCGCTTTTTTTTTAAAATTTTCGTGCGGACGAAAATGCCCTTTCGCTCCTTCATGGCGCCATTTTACGTTTTATGGCATCTGTGCAAGAAGAAGAACTCTGTTTCTTCCAGCTTAGAGGCTGAAAATACTTCAGCTACTGGACTGGAAAACCTTGATACTGGAGTCTATGTAAAAAAACTTCTGGAGGAAATGTCATCCGCAGCAAGTAAACACGTCTTTATTCTATTTCTTCCCACTTCTTTATTACATCAACAGGTTTTTTCTGGTTAGAGTTAGTTAATGCGTTTAATGCGCGGGTAACTACCTTAGAACGAAACAGTTATGACACTCTGAGAGTCATAACTGTTTGTAAATATTTCAGCTTTGAAAAACCTGGCTACTGGAGTCTACTGGAGGCTTCAAATACAAAAGTTAATCCAATGAGATTTTCCTTGCCAAAACCAGACGTTCGCTTCTCTCTCTGAACTCGGCCAGGTGTGTAAAACCTACTTCGAATTCTGCCGTTAATCCTTCGCGACACCCTAGTTGAAATCCCACGACACCCTAGCTCTAACAGACGACACCCGTTCTTTAACATGACCACATAGAGAGAACTCGGCGACACCCTAATTGAATTCGGCAGAAAATCAATCGCGACACCCCAGTTGAAATCCCACGACACCCTAGCTCTAACGAGACGACACCCGTTCTTTAACATGACCCCACATAGAGAGAACCCGGCGACACCCTACTTCGAATTCGGCCGTTAATCCTTCGCGACACCCTAGTTGAAATCCCACGACACCCTAGCTCTAACAGACGACACCCGTTCTTTAACATGACCACATAGAGAGAACTCGGCGACACCCTAATTGAATTCGGCAGAAAATCAATCGCGACACCCCAGTTGAAATCCCACGACACCCTAGCTCTAACGAGACGACACCCGTTCTTTAACATGACCCCACATAGAGAGAACCGGCGACACCCTTCGAATTCTGCCGTTAATCCTTCGCGACACCCTAGTTGAAATCCCACGACACCCTAGCTCTAGACGACACCCGTTCTTTAAATGACACATAGAGAGAACTCGGCGACACCCTAATTGAATTCGGCAGAAAATCAATCGCGACACCCCTGTTGAAATCCCACGACACCCTAGCTCTAACGAGACGACACCCGTGATTGAACAAGAGACCACGGAGATAATCCCCGCGACACCCTAGTTCGAAGTCGGCCGTTAGTCCTTCGCGACACCCCAGACGAAATCCCACGACACCCTAGCTTTAGGGCGACGACACCCCAGTTGAAAATTGACGACACCCAACTGATCACGGCGGCGAGAAGGCCCGCGACAACCAAGTTACTAAAATTTAATTTTATTTATAAAAAAAAAATACATTAGCCCTTACTGGGGCTTATCTCCTTCATTCGCTGCGCCGGCGATGTGATGCTGGAGGGACGCTACTTTCCTCTCCAGGTGGCTATTGGCCCGACGCAGGACCTCTATCTCTTTTGTTGTAACGGCCAGGTATTTCTCGGCCGTCTTGATGAGTCGCTCGCTGCTTGAGAGCGACTCAGCATAAACCACTGCGTCGATGGTGACGGTTGGGGCGTCATGGCTGCCAGTAGATCTTACCTCGCCTCTGGAAGCCATCTTGTGGTCAGTTCAAGATGGAAAGGTGAGTAACGATGGCATTCCCCCATCCTTATTTAAGGTTCCCCTGGCGGGTGTTTCGATTGCCATGCGCCACCATCTCAGTGGTTGTTCACAGGAATCGAATCGGTGCGCCACCACGCCCCGCCCTCCACGTTGAGTTTCGAGGGATCGGGAACAGAACAGTTTCGGGAAGCAAACAGTCTTAAGTTTAACGTCGTCCCAAGAGAAAATTCACGACACCCAAGGATGATTTGGATTTCGGCCGAAACTCCTTCGCGACACCCCACTTGAAAGCTCACGACACCCTCGCTTTAAGGCGACGACACCCGTGCGTCGAACTGATCACAGGGAGAACCCCCGAGACACCCCTTCTCGAATTCGGCCGAAACTCCCTCGTGACACCCCAGTTGTAAACTCACGACACCCTAGCTTTAAGGGGACGACACCCATGCATGAACAGTGAACCCACGGGTGTCGTCGCCATAAAGCTAGGGTGTCGTGAGTTTACAACTGTGGTGTCACGAGGGAGTTTCGGCCGAATTCGAGAAGGGGTGTCGCGGGGGTTCTCTCTGTGATCAGTTCGACGCACGGGTGTCGTCGCCTTGAAGCTAGGGTGTCGTGAGCTTTCAACATGGGTGTCGCGAAGGAGTTTCGGCCGAAATTCCCTGGGATGTCTCGGGGTTCTCCCTGTGATCAGTTCGACGCACGGGTGTCGTCGCCTTAAAGCGAGGGTGTCGTGAGCTTTCAAGTGGGGTGTCGCGAAGGAGTTTGGCCGAAATCCAAATCATCCTTGGGTGTCGTGAATTTTCTCTTGGGACGACGTTAAACTTAAGACTGTTTGCTTCCCGAAACTGTTCTGTTCCCGATCCCTCGAAACTCAACGTGGAGGGCGGGGCGTGGTGGCGCACCGATTCGATTCCTGTGAACAACCACTGAGATGGTGGCGCATGGCAATCGAAACACCCGCCAGGGGAACCTTAAATAAGGATGGGGGAATGCCATCGTTACTCACCTTTCCATCTTGAACTGACACAAGATGGCTTCCAGAGGCGAGGTAAGATCTACTGGCAGCCGACGCCCAACCGTCACCATCGACTCGATGGTTTATGCTGAGTCGCACGCTATCATCGAGGAACTCAGGCTGGCGCTCGAGGAATACCAGGAGGTTTCAACAAAAGAGATAGAGGTCCTGCGTCGGGCCAATAGCCACCTGGAGGGGAAAGTAGCGTCCCTCCATCGCCAGATCGAGGACGCAGCGACCGAAAGAGAGAAGCCCCAGTGAGGGCTAATGTAAAATTTTTTTTTTATAAATAAAATTAAATTTTAGTAACTTGGTTGTCGCGGGCCTTCTCGCCGCCGTGATCAGTTGGGTGTCGTCAATTTTCAACTGGGGTGTCGTCGCCCTAAAGCTAGGGTGTCGTGGGATTTCGTCTGGGGTGTCGCGAAGGACTAACGGCCGACTTCGAACTAGGGTGTCGCGGGGATTATCTCCGTGGTCTCTTGTTCAATCACGGGTGTCGTCTCGTTAGAGCTAGGGTGTCGTGAGATTTCAACAGGGGTGTCGCGATTGATTTCTGCCGAATTCAATTAGGGTGTCGCCGGGTTCTCTCTATGTGCACATTTATACGGGTGTCGTCGCCCTAAAGCTAGGGTGTCGTGGGATTTCGTCTGGGGTGTCGCGAAGGAACGGCCGACTTCGAACTAGGGTGTCGCGGGGATATCTCCGTGGTCTCTTGTTCAATCACGGGTGTCGTCTCGTTAGAGCTAGGGTGTCGTGAGATTTCAACAGGGGTGTCGCGTCTATGTGCACATTTATAAGACGGGTGTCGTCGCCCTAAAGCTAGGGTGTCGTGGGATTTCGTCTGGGGTGTCGCGAAGGACTTACGGCCGACTTCGAACTAGGGTGTCAGTAGATTTCAACTGGGGTGTCTCGTAGGAGTAGCTGTTCATGAATGCGTGCTTATATTGTCACAGTTGATGCTGAAAATGTAGATCGGAAAGAAGAAGATAACACTCCCGGCCGTGCAGCTTCACCGTCGTTCCAAATGCAGTGGATGATATTGTAGTTCCTCAAACTGGGATGGAATTCAATTCAGCCGATGATGTATATACGTTCTACAATGGATACGCGAAACGAGTAGGCTTTGGAATCACAACAGTGTGTAGCAGGGCCAACAACAAAAAACAACTTTGCTTCAAGCACCTGGCGTGTTGGAGGCAAGGAAAATCCAGAAAATCAGAGAAGAGTATGAATCATAGGGATACTGGGAAAGTTGGTTGTATGGCATCCATAAAAGCAAGACTGAATGCTACAAGTGGTAAGTGGATTTTGGATGAGGTTTCTCTAGAACATAACCATGGGCTCTCCATAACATCAGCTGGTTATCTACGGTCGCATAGGAGGATCAGCACACCAGAGAAGGCAGAGATCAGCAA
>UESW01004048.1:1063960-1248251 GCA_900491605.1 Calamus simplicifolius
ATATATATATATATATATATATATATATATATATATGGATTAAAATAAATATTTGGGGCATAATAAACTAAAGATAGATGAATATTTCACTAATAATTGATTCAAAAGAGTAAAAGTGAACATTATGCACCAAAAGACAAAGAGGTGACATTCTAATAATATCACTTTACATAGATAACCTAATATTCATTGACAATATTAAAGAAATTATGCAAAAAATTTAAGAATAATATGATACACGCTTATGGAGTGAGTGATTTAGAACTATATAACTTATTAACTCTTGATTAGAAAAGTTAAATTAAATAACTAATTGCCTACTTTTCATAACTTCTTAAATTATATATCTATTAAAATTTTGAATTGAAGATAGAATTAAATAAAATTATTTTTATTAGATGATATCTATCTCAAAATTTTAATATTTATATTCTTCTTTTAATTTTAATATAGTTGCATTAAAAATATCCATAAATAAGGAATCAAGAGTGCTAGTGGCCAATATATGGTTCACCTATTTATTTTGAAAGGTTATGGTATTTGTTTTATTCTTCTTCATATATTTTTCTTTTTTTTAATTTCAGATCAAAAAATTTTTGTTTACATTTGTTAATCATTTCTTAATTTTTGGCACAAATTATTAGCATTTTTGTTGCATATGCACATCCTTAAGAATTAGAATAATAGATATCTTATTATTTATTTTTAATAAATGGTGCTTGTAAAGTTGTGATTTTTTGTTTCTTTTATTTTTATACCAACAAATTTGGAGATTTTTTCTTTTAAATTTTTATTCTTCAAACTATCTTACATAAAATAGGACAAGAAATTTTATTTTCTAGCTGTGGAATTAAATTATATATATTAAAAATTTTTAAAAAAAGAATTTAACTAATCCATTCCATTGCCCTTCATCTTGTGCTTTTCTTAAGGACCCATCTCATTTGTGCTTTCCTATTCAAAGATTTTTTTTGTCACTGAATGACACATGATTGAATTTCTTGCATTCTCTTTTTCTCTTAGGTCAAATATTTTTTTAAAAATAATATCTCCGTTTATAAAATTGCTACCTTTTTGCACAAGAGGATAGGCCTTGATCCAGTCTATAAAGATAGCAATTTGCAATGTGTAGTAAAAGATTTGATTGCTAGCTTTATATTTTTAGGTATTATTTTAAAGACAAGTCAAGCCCATATGTGTGTCTAGGTGCATGTGTGCTAAACCCTACTTGCTACCAATAAACGGAGGAAATTTCAAAATTTATTGTTGGTCTCCCAACGGAACAAAGTGTTTTATTCACCACCATGCTCCCTCTGTCGCAGGAGCAAACTGGTGCAATCATGCGTGAGTTGGGCCACTTTCGAGCCCAGTTTTTCCAAACCTGAATCCAGCCCAAACTTAGAACTTGGAGCCCATTCTAAACCACAGTCCGAATTCAAGCCCACAGCATCGTAGCCTAGCCGCCAAACTTTTAGTTGAGGAAAAGACTTGCTGTATTGTTCGTCGGTGCAATAAGCATGTATCAAACGTATGAATTAGTTGTGTTGATACATGTGTGATGTATGATAAGCCATTGAATTATTGAACGCATGCCATCATGCGCGAGCGATCAATTCGTCTAATCCATACATGCTTACTGCATTAAAGAATAATGGAGCAAAACTTTTTCTTTTTTTTGAGTACAGCAGTACTGTCTATCGTCTTGTCGAGTAATACGAAGTCTTTAGAAGCCAAAGTAGATCCCTCTTTCCCCGTTTCCCCCGGGAAAACAGACAAAGCTCAGCAATATTTTAATCTTCAAGAAGCTTTTTAAAAGCAATTTTAAAGGAGCTCTCTGGGTCTATTAATCATCACACAATGCTATTGTCTGTTCCTCATAAATCGGTTCATCCATTAGTCGAATCGTAAGAGAGGAAGAAAACCGACCATAGCAGTTGAAAGACAAATCTCTCTCACCACAAAAACAAATTTATTCATGGTCTACCACCACAAATAAACTGAGTGCAAGCAATATATGGAAGACAAGATTAAGCACTGCTCAACCGATGACCATTAACTCCCACGTAAGACCGGCGAACTAGACGGTGACTCGATGTGTAACCTTCAGCATTTTCTGTGACCATCTCATGTTCGACAAGTCATGAACTCCTAGCCTTGGAGTCGGTAGCTGACCCAATGAATGGTTCAACTCGTAACTTAGTTCTTCTCCAGTGCTGCCAGAAGCCCCACACAGCCCATAGATTTCTCCCCGTTACAAATGCGGTATTTGTGCCTCTCCAATAGCAATCGCCCACAGTTTCCAGCAGTAGTATTGAGTAGTGCCTTCTACTTCTAGAGCAGGGTCATTGCATCCCACCCGTCATAATATCAGGCACATGGTGATGACCTTGTCGAATAAAGCCAACATGGAATAAGTTAAGGTGTATATGGGAGCAGAGCTGACCCCATTTTAACTCCAGTTCTCTCATTCTCTGTACAAATGCTGTACTTGTGACGATCCAAAAGCAATCGCCTGCAGTTTCCAGTAGTCTGTGGTGCCTTCTAGAGAAGGGTCATGGCATCATCCCACCTGTCATAACTTATCGATCAAGTCCATGATGATGACCTTTCGAATACAGCCAATATCGATTAGGTTAAAAAGCGTACATAGGAGCAGAGCTGGCGGCCTCCCCTGAGACACCAAAGTATTGCAACTTCGAGAAAAGAGATGGAGGGACATCGGACGATGGGCATCGGCATGGACTACTCGGCAGCGAGCAAGTCGGCGGTCCGGTGGGCCGTCGATAACTTGGTGGACAGCGGTGTCGCATCGTGTTGATCCATGTTCAGTCCGGCAAATCCGATCATGCCCAGAAGCAGCTGTGGGAGGACTCAGGATCACGTCTCTGTCCTCAGCTTCTTCTTTTTTTCAGACTATCTTAAGCTATTTTGAAGTGCCTGTGGGTGTTCCTAACAATGTCTTCGAACTACTGCAGCCTTGATTCCTCTGGAGGAGTTCAGAGAGATGAACTTACCAAAGTTATATGGGATCAATCCGGACAGGGAGGTGTTGGATATCCTAGACGCTGCATCCAGGACTAAACAGGTATTAGCTTGTACCTTCTCTTCTATTAATGTTTAGATTTGGCTGCTAATGGATCGAGTTGGATTGGGATCGGTTTTCATGCACATAAAGAACATGCTGGTTTCTAAGGAACAAGCTAGTTTGAGTTTAAACTGTAGATCCGTTCCAACTCTCTTAAGAATTAGGTTGGGTCAGATGAAACCAAACAATTCGATCTCAGTGAAAAAAGAGAACAGACAATGTTATCAGACTGTATCAAGTCTGAGATCAGAAGACTGTAGGTTTCAATTCAGGTAGCCATGGTCCTTTGATGGATATTTAGCGAACATATGCCTACAGAAAATAATATTTTTTATGGTACGACTGGAGGAAATTATTAGTTATAAAACTTTAAAAGAATAAACAACTCTTATAGACCATCAGAAAATGGTGGTGGCTCAATATTCATGGCCGAGGGTGAGGCTGTGTGCCTCCGTGACAGTCTTCTCCATAGATAGAAGAAATTTTAGGCTGATCCAAACTTTTTATCTTATTTTGTGGGAAAGTTAATAGAACTGTGATACTGAATTTAGTTAGAATCAAAAAACACAAAAGCTAGTTCAAAGTCATGAAATTTAATATTGAGCAATTCATTTTTACAGTAAATCGAAACATTCTGATCGCTAGCTAAATATGGTGTTGATCATAGATCTGAAATGCAGCAATCATTCCTAACTCCATGAGTTTGGTCAATGAATTTTGTTTTTTCTTCTTTTTATTTAGAAACTGGTGATGCCGTTTTGTTGATTGGAAACAGGTGAAAGTGATCTCGAAGATTTATTGGGGTGATCCAAGGGAGAAGCTCTGTGAAGCAGTGGAGGATCTAAAACTAGACTCACTTGTAATTGGAAGCAGGGGCTTAGGAGGCTTTAAAAGGTCTATCCTTATTTTCCATTCATTCTTTTTTTTCTTTTTCTTTTTCTTTTTTTTTCTTTTGAGAAATAACCACTCATTTCTTCTATTTGATTATCTTCTCTCTCTCTTTTTTTTGGTAAAAAAAAAAAGGCCTCTCTTCTGAAAGTATAGTGGGACTTTGATGCAGGTTGTTTCTTGGAAGTGTTAGCAACCATGTGGTGATCAATGCTTCTTGCCCGGTCACGGTTGTGAAGGGAATACCCATGTCCAAGGCCTAGGGAGGGATTTGTGCAAAGGGGTTCAAAGTTATTGCATCCACATTGCATGGTCATCCAAATAACAGTACTTCATATAATTATGGAATGGTGATTTGTTGTTCAGGTTTTGTGTTAATCTGATTTCTATATTTTAGGCATGGTTTGTTGTTACTTTGCAGTAAGGTGTAGTTTTGGTTTATCTTTTATGGTTGTTTTATCATCTTAATGAAGTGGCTGCATTTGTTATTACTACAAAGGAAAGATGAATTAAGCATGTGTGATGGAGATTATTTTTATCTCGTTTTTTATTGGCATGCTCTTATGAATGAGGAATGTATAATGGTTCTGGGATGTGCACAGAATCTCTTTCTCCATGTCTACTTAACACATTGATCAAGTACGCAATATGACCAAGCTTATTTTGATATCAACATTCTTTCTGCTTAAACCTCAAATTTATAGGTTCTGACGCACTCTCAATTTAATGTTGGCATCCAGGCATGCTAAGAATCCAAATTTAATTATAAAGTCAGTGATTACAGTGTTTCCTTAGCCCATGAGTAAATATGGATATGATTTACTTTGATATTACAGAGCAAGCTATTTGATAATCTCAATAGGTTCTCACAATATCGATCCCTATTGAAGAGACTAACATCGTAGCTGGAATCTAAGTTTAGTTAAATTTAATCAGATCCAATCATGATTTAAACCATGACCTCAAGAGCCATCTTGCATCAGTAGGCAATGTGGAGCGGTGCAAACCAATCAGACTACCAATTTGCGATGGCTTGGAGATCAACGTCTTTGCTTGTGCCTTTAAGGAGAAAACCACCAATTGTACTCCTTTGGAGATCATTTTGAAGTGCCCGATTGTCTCAGGCCTTCTCTTCAAATCGAGCCACTCTACGTGCAGTTCCATGACTTCTTATAGCCCTGCAAAAAATTAAAGTATTAATTATGGTTTAAGAAAAAATTAAGTTGCCTTAGTCCAAGCTACCAGGCTAGTCCTGTCTAATGAGGGGAATATCCTATTCAAAATACGGCAACCAACGCCGACACTGGGCAGAATTCCGACCCTCCGCGCGCCCATCCCTGATACGGCGTTCCCCGCTTTCCGCAACGCAGCATGTCGACGGGCCAACGGCTATATTTTTCGTTCCCCAAATTCCAAACCGAGAACGTAACCGAAAGATTTCAAAATCCCTCTCACTCAGTCAAAAGGACGCTGCTTTCCATTTAAACTCCCTTTAAGTCGTAGAACAAGAAAGAGTAGTTTCCCTTTTGATCTCTGGCCCCTCCTCTCTGCTTCCTCCTCAAACCTTAACGAGTCCCTAAAGCCTGAACCCCTCGGCCCTTTGAAATCTTAGAGCTCTGGGAGGACGCCTCTCCACCGCATCTCTCTCTTCGGGCAATCATCTTAAATCCCCTCGTTTTTCTTGTTGTTTTCCTTTGATTCGATTCGATTCTTGCTGAGGTTTGATTCCATGGGTTCTTTCTTATGGGTTGATCTTGTTCTCTGATGGAGCTTCTTTAACCCTTTCTTCTTTTCTTGATAGATCTCTCGCTGAGAATTGGGATCACATTCGTACATTTAAAGATTTTGGGTATGCTCTGTAAAAAACCATTTCATCATCTTCTTTTTTTTTTTTTTTTTGATTCAATTGTCTCCGCAATTTGATTCACCTGGCCATCTGACTTAATTTTGGTAAAATTTCTTTTACGAAATTTATATATCTAGCCGTTTGAATTTCTGACTCTACTGAATTTTTTTTCCGCAATTTAATCCATTTATCCATCTGAGATGTATGATTCTAACGAAGTTCTCAACAATCTAATTCATTTCATCATATGGATTACCAATGCTCATCAATTTCTTGAGACGATGTTCACAGCTTTCATGGTGATCTTGAATGATAATTCCTGCAGGGGGGGGGGGGGGTATCAAGAACGGTTTCGAAGATGAATGATCTCATGACGAAGTCTTTCGTGAGTTACGTTGAACTCAAGAAGCAGGCGCTCAAGGACTTGGAGGCCGACCCCGGCGTCGACCTGGAGGCAGGAGGGCTTAGCAGTGCTGAAGAAGAGAACCTCTTCCTCTTCTTCCAAGAGATCGGAGCGATCCAGTCCGAGATGGAGGACATCTCCAGCCTCCTCCTGGACCTGCAGTTCTTGAACGGAGAGACCAAGTCCGCACACAGCGCCAAGGTCCTCCGGGGGCTGAGGGACCGAATGGACTCCGACGTGGTGTCCATCCTCCGCAAGGCCAAGATCATCAAGGGCAGGCTCGAAGCTCTCGATAAGTCCAACATCACCAATCGTGGCTTTTCGGCTGGCTTCACAGAAGGAAGTCCTGTCGACCGGACCAGGATTTCAGTCACCAATGGCCTGAGAACCAAGCTCAGGGAAATGATGAATGGATTTCAGTCATTAAGAGAGCAGATACTGGCTGAGCACAAAGAAGCCCTGAAGAGGAGGTACTTCAATGCCACAGGAGAATTGGCAACAGAGGAAGTGATAGAGAGGATGCTCTCAGGTGGCAGCCAAGTGGGATTGTTGGACAAGAAAGGTGAGGTGGACTTGGAGATCATGGAGAGGAATAAGGTTGTGAGCGATATACAGAGGAGCTTGATGCAACTGCATCAGGTCTTCCTTGACATGGCAATCATGGTGGAGGTGCAGGGGGAGCAGTTAAATGACATAGAGGAGAATGTGATGCGTGCGAAAGACTACGTAAGTGGTGGAACTGGTAGCCTTGTCTCTGCCAATGCTTTGAAGAAGAGGAATAGGAAGTGCACCATTTGCGTTTGGGCCTTGGTACTGCTGGTGGTAATCGTTTGTCTGATTCCCATTCTAACCGACTTTTAGACGCTAGTTGACAAAGTCGAGAACTTTTGTGAACTAGGAGTAATGTTACTGTTGATGCTTGTTGATGCTTGTATAGTTTGATGTATACGTGTCTAGTCTTCTGGTAGATTTGGTATGTTTCTGATAGTTGGTTGGAGTTATTTTTGCTTAGATATATTCTAATGGTCTATTTGGGAGAAATTGTAGTATTTGTTTGATCTTTTCTTACAAAGATTGAAGCTTTTCCTCGCCCTTTTTTACTAGGCATCTTTTGCATGCTATTTTGAGGCTTCAGAGAACTCTGGTTTGGCAGCTTGATCTGAAGGATTTGGATCTTCTGTTCTAAAATTTTTACCATTCTATTATGAGTTTTGGAGGTCTCCAGCAGTAATTGTTATAGGATAGTGTTTAAATGATACCGGTTTGATGGTTTTGGTTTTTGCATTTGTTGTCAATGGAGGCCAAATCTATATCTGGTGTTGGAACTGCAAATGGGCTTATTTGATAATCCTATGTTCTCAATCTTTACATGGCACTGCTGTCTACTATAGGGATCAGCCATCATTTGTTCGTCATAGTAACACTTGCTAACTCCACAGTACAAATTGGTCGAAATTGTTCTCAAGGTGTTGAAAAAACCTACTTTTTGTAATTTGTACGGCCAACGATGGGATGCCTTATTGATAGCAATCATTGTCTTAATACCCTGCTTTCCATTCATATTTTTTGTGCTATTTAAGACACTGATTTCTTGATCTGTGGAGTAAAATGTCCAAATTGATGTTGTATTCAATTATTGCTCTTCTTTTTTCATCAATTTCGATAAAAAAAAACTTTGGCTGAATATTTGGCAATAGAATCTAGGGAGCAAGATTACTCAAAATTGGGTTCTTAAAAGGTCTCACAACTGGAGGATTTTCCACGCAACAACCATGCTCTATGCAGGAAAAACCTCGAGATTGCAAAGAATGTCACATTCACATATTTACCATTTTCACTTTCTAACATTCTGTTTCTTGAGCTAATTGGGGTCATTTAGTAACATAAATGACTGTCACAAGTTACTCGTGATGCAAAGGATGAATGAATGTCACCATTGCAAGATGGTATTGATGCATCTTATTTAGATTTATCAGTGAAACCTGAGTTCATCATTATTTTCCTTATTTGTGGGCTAATTAAGTAAAAGTTTATATTCTAAAGATATATGATATCAAATAATTTTTTTTTATGAAATGAGCTGACTCCATGGTCAATAACTTATAATATATAGTATTTACTAAGCAATTACGGTTTCAGGGTAATTATGTGTGGATTTAAATGCTACAATGTTTCTTGATAAATAATGCATGCCTCCTTGTATGATAAGCATGAGGTTCTAATATAAAAATACAAGCCTCCATTGACTTTATTTTTCCCATTAGTCTAATAGTTTCCTTATATTTATATGTTTATTAGATGTTGTGGTGTAACATGGAAGTCTACTTTAGCTTGGCATAAAACATGGACTTTGATATTGAAAAAGGAAAGTAAAAAAGGGGAGTTAAAGTGTTAAACCCTAATTTTTCAGTTTCCCACCTTTTCTATGGCTCAAGCGAAGTAGTGGGTTCTTTCCTTGCTTCTATTTTGTTTTACAATTTCCAAATGATAAACCAGTAGGAAATTATGTTTTGAGGGGAGAATTTCAAAGAAAGAGCTAGAGGAACACACAAAAAAAATGAAAAAACAAAACAAAACAAGAAAACAAAACTTTTAAATGAAATATCATAAAAAGAGTTGAAAATTATAGATCTTTGAGAAAATAAGTCTTTGCATAGACATTGAAAGAATTTTGGGAAAAATATTATTGCATAAACCTAGGTAGATTGCATTGTGAAAGAAGCTAGAAAGCATGCCTAACATTGCCAACATTTCTGACGATGCTATAAGAGAACTGATAGCCTCAGGAAAATATGATACAATGAAGTTGGTAAATTGCATTTCTATCAACTAATAGCTTTAGTTTCTACCATGCTTGCCAGTTATCAGAAAGCTTTTCTGAGCTTCGTTTACCACTTGCAGTTAAGTAGGTGTTGAGCTTTGCTTCATACACTTTAAAGTTTAAACATGCATTTAACTGATTCTTTGTTTACCCATACTGCACAAAGTTCCACATGTCTGCTACATGTTGCATCCAGTGATATTCCCAAGGCAGAGCAAAACTAAAACAGCTACTTTCAATGCACCCATCTTTGCTTGTGTTTCCCCCCTTCTCTCACCTCAATCACTCTGAATTTGGAACTATTCTGATGACTTCGCATCACACACTATTTTATTTCACTCTTTTCTTCCATTGGAGTAGTCATGGATACAAATCAGAATCGCAGGCACCAACTTGATAATAGAGCATTGTGGCTCCAAAAGAACTTATCCAAACAAATACTTTGCCAATTACTTATTGTAAAGAGGTGTTGATTTCTTAAGTAGACACCAAGCACTCTGTTAAATAAGAAAAAAGCATATTCTCTGCTAAATAATAAGCATCAATCTGGTCTCTTTACATACAGAATCTTCAAGGGGACGACTAAGCATCATATGCCTACCAGAAGATTTCACAGAATTTAGTTAAGAAAGTAAATCAGAATTTTAATTTAGCAGAAGAATTTAACAGCATTGATGGTTAGAACCAGTTGTATTGCCATCTAACAGTTATTATACCACAGAGATATCCACAATGAACTCTTCTAGGGGATCATATGATGAAGTTTCATGCATGCCCCGCTTAGAAAATGTCCACACTTGCCATTTTGCCCAGATATAGTTGGTAGCATCCACCCTCAACAGCGAGCCCTCCCCAAATAATTATACAGCATATTTCAGCAGCAATCATGATGCAAGAAAATATAGGGAAACAATTCAGAGGCTGGAATATGATGAAATTGGGCTATCTTTCCATCACAACCTTGTCTCCTGAAAAAAAATAAAGTTGAAAAGGCTTGATGATGCCCTAACTTTCAAGGGAGGACAGCTCAACCTCCTTGGTGCAAGGCCGGTATGCAGCAAACGTACTGTCACTGGAGAAGGAACCTGGGTTGAAACATGTTATTCCTGTGTACTTGAAGGCCTTTTGTTCACTCCTGTCCCCCAACACTATCTGCAATTCTAGGAAAGTGAGCTTTTTCCATAATAAAGCTGCAAAATTTGTCGTTTGTCATTAGCTATTACTAGATTATGATATGCAGAGATGATACCGTATGTGGAGTAGGATATAACCGGAGGCAGTGGTCATAGTTCCAGATGATAGGCTGCACAGTTAGAGGCAAGGGGCAAAGATGACTTTGATGAGTAATGGTGGCCACGAGCTGCAACAGAATGATTCCATTAGCTGAGACAAAAATTCTTCAAACGTCTGATTGTGAGGGAAATTTTAAAACTCACATGTTCAAAGGGATCACTTGTTTCTTCCGTTGAGGGAGGAATTAGAGATGAACGACGCATTCTGTAAAGTAGATCTTGCCGGAAGAATACAATTTCTTGTGTGTAAAATTTTATTCTAGAATCACCACAGAGGATTTTTAGTCAGGCTATTAAGAGCTAACGCAATTGTTAAGTCAGCCATATAATTTAACTGGCTAAAAATTGACACCAAGTGCAGTAACTGTCTACTGGCTTCAATATAAGATCCATTACCAACTCATTCAGGAAAGAACTTTCAGAATTACATCTTATCAAGTCTGAAACATGTCATCTATAACAACAATAGTTTGGTATATTGTAACTGCATGCACCTATTAAATCATTCAGCTACAAAACATGGAAATGACTAGCTAGACATTATTTTGTGAATACATGACATATTTCAGTTGTCATGTTATTTAAGACATCTTCTTCAAGCAAAAGAAATTAAATTTTGAAATAATATAAACAGTGTGCAAAGAAGAAATTTAGATTGTTACACTCAATAAATAGTATATTTCATTTCAACTCTGACCTGCAAGGGTTGCTAGAGAAAATTGCATTAGGAATGTGCTTCTGAAGCTCTTCTGTTAGATACGTTGGTAATGAACATCTTGGAAGAACTTTTGATGGACCTGTAATGGTATATCTTTGAGTAAGACTCCAAGGACCAAAATATGATCATTTAGCATGCACATAAAAGTACTATAGCAACAGAAATCGTTCAAGTAAGCATAATTGTTTTAATTTGGTAGAGATTGGATACAGTTTTTGAAGTCAGAAGGCAACATGAGCCAAGTATTTAGGTAACTTATTTACTGTTGCATCAGGTCAGAACCAACGGAACAATCCAATATGTTTTGGAACAAAGGAATAATGGTTGCTCAGAAGATAAGGCTCGCACCACTGCAGGGTCCGAGAGGGCTAGCAGCCTTACCTCCATATGCATAGAGGCAATATTCGTAAAACAAAGAAGGAATAGTATCACAGATAAGCCACCAGCTCAACAGTATTTATGAATAAAGAAACTGTGAAGAAAACTAAGGAACATATAACCTAATAATACCTGCATCATCAGGACCTGGAATAAATAAAAATCGGCTTTGCTCCATTAGTCTTGGGTGAGCCTCGATCATTTCCCCAAGTTTGCCAAACTGCACTCTGCATGTCATTAGCTGGTTATATATCTTTTTTTATAATGAAAATGGTTAAATATCAGAGAATTATGCAGATAAATATTAAATTTGCTAAGGTATAAAATTTTGGCTCCACTGTAGCAATGGAGAAGTTTACAAAGAGCCCTCACCTGAGACTTGAGAAAGAGTGGAAAGAAAGATTGCAGGGGTGAGAGCAGAAATTTCCCATTAAGACAAATAATGAAGGAACAACCTCCACACTGTCATAACCATCCAAGACCACAGCTAGCTTTTCCATAGTCTTCTCTACGAAAATAAAGATGCTTGCCATGAGGAAAAGTGTTAACTATTAAGTGATGGACAATTTAGGAGCCAGTGAGTTACCTCATCCTTGTCCAACCAAACATCAGAAAGGATGACAAACATGTCATTCACTGCCTTCTTTTCCAGTCCTGACAATCTGAGCTATTTCATATTGAAAGGGGAAAAAAGATTTAATCAGCAAAATTTTGACTTTGAAGTTATGTCATTTTCAAGAATTAGAAATATTTAATTTCAGTAGTTATAACAATGGTTGCTAGTGAATACAGTTTCTTCTGTTGACAGTGCACCGCCACCAAAGAAGTCAAGTCCCATTAGTAGTGACAGTGAGACTTCCCTATCCTCCAGTGGTGGAAACCCACACGTATTGACCTACACATCAATCAGATTTAGCTAGCTTAGTTTTGAGATTTTTTCTGTATTTAGGATCCAATTTTCAATGATTAAACAAGAAGTAGAAGCGCAATAGCAATGTTTTCCAAATTACTGAAAACTTATCTATTATGCTCAATTTTTTCCTTGGCTAAATGACTCATTTTTCCATTAAACAGGTTGTTCAAAAGTGCTTAATTGGTTCTAGTCCATTCAGAAATTTTAAAATTTATGCATGAATTGTTTGCAACTAATTTAAGAAAGTTTTACAGATAACAAATGAATAATATCATATGCTTTTGTTGGTGGTGCTGTTTTTGCTATTATTTGTTATATATCTCTCCAATGCTAGCTTTCAAGTAAACAAATGCATTGACAATCTTACCTCCTTTATTTTTGTTAATTTTATATTTTTAATTATATGGATCCTTTCCAAACTTTTACCTTTATTATTATTTTTGAATCTTTATCTCTACTTATTCCCAAATGCCAAACTCATGATTATGAGAGGAAGCAGTACCCCTAGATTCTCAACTACTGAACTCAACTCAACTCATATAAGCCTTTTCCCAACTACCGCAGTAACCCTAGATTGTTATGTAATAATATGAATCCTGTATGGACAGGAACATTCCTTTCATCTGCAAGGCAAGCTATGGAAGTCAAAAGACAAATGATTGGATAAATCTTCTGATCAGGCCATTAGTAGTGGTTAGGAAGTTCTTTCAGACTGCGAAAAGAGACTAACAATTGTGAGGTTATGATGAAACAAACCTCTGGGATCTCTTGGGATCTCTTAGTAACTTCATATACAACACTTCCAGACTTCCAATAATCAGTTGTCCTGAATCTCCTTTTGCAATACTTAAATCAGTGGCTACTGATGTCTTCCAAAAGTTGAGAATTTTGTTTGAACTTCGAACTTGTTTCATTGGCTTGCAGCTTGCACTTCAGAAAGAAATGAATTTAAATCAAAGTTTGCCTTCTTGACCCTTCATCCAGATTCCAGATCTTTCCAAATGCAGGTCCTTGGAGTGCTGCCCTCAAGTTAAATAAGCTAGATTATACAACTAGTACAGTAGGACTTCCTACCAACTGGCAAGCCTTCTAGAATCTGTGCCCAATCAAGCTGCCCAAAGTTACATTAATTATGGACCACCATTTTCTGGATCATCAAAATCAAAGATGACTTGATTGTAAGATATTCACAAATTTTCATGAATCATATTTTGCACCATAAAGGTAAGCACATAAACTAGGAATATTACCCAGACTGCAAGAGCTCCATTTAGCAACAAAAGCCACATTGTTTTGGCTACCTAGCTCTTGGATGAAACTTGGAATATTATCCAGACCACATGAGCTCCATTTAGCAACAAAAGCCACATTGTTTTGGCTATCTAGCTCTTGGATGAGCTACTCCCAACCATGTCTAGAGCGGATTGTACTTACAGCCTAACAAGATTTGGCAGTTTAGGATCAAAGGCATTCACCATTCCTTGCTTGCCTTTATTTTTTTGTTCAATCAATTGAATTCCATATGCCCTCCAATTCCAAGGTTGTTAAATTAGAGCTCCGTCCTCAACATCAGAAGGGGCCCAGAAATATTACTATTTGACAAATAATCCCTCAAAATTAACTAACTAGGTAATCTACTTGTAGATTTCTTAATGAATGTTTCACCATCCAATCCTATCTGTAGCTTGAAACATTGTCATGAAATGGATTTCTTATCCATCCAGTTCATTATATACTATACAGAATAAATATGTATAATTCATTATCACCATGTATTATTGCTATTATGAAAAAGGGAAGTCATTTGCTGTAAATCAGACCTTAGGAACTCTTATATGACAGGTGAAAATAAAGACAACTGCTCATTATTAAGAAATATCTTGCTCCTGCTAATTAATTCTCTCGAATTTCACAAAATAACTTATGCATGTCAAAATAAAGTTATCTAATATGTTCTTCTGTCCCAATACAAGTTGTGGAATGCTTCATTAAATAACAAAAATTAACATGAAAACTCATGGAGGGGCAAAACATATGTACATGAGAAGTTTAGAAGACACCTGAAAAATGCCATTTGAAAGTAATTCTCCTTCTGCGACAATTACGGTGTTCTCAACAAAGAATCCTGAGGTGATTTTGTGTTAAATATTAAGGAAAAAAATTTGTTACATTGCTTCATCTGTTGTCAAGAAAAAAGCAAGAATAATCTCAACTAAGATTTTGAAGAGACTGCTTCATTTCAATTACAAATATAATAATTTATTCTTGGTCGTACTAAACGATATGGAATTTAAACAGCAAAATATATGTTTTCCTAATTTTTCAGCAAATCATTTAGTTTGTTCATGACACAATAATATACTTGATAACAGAATATTAAGATAATGGAAAGAAAAAACTTTCTGAAACAACGAATAATATGAACATTAAAGTAAATTTAGAAATCTCTTCCTTTTCTTCTTTTAGATTTTCAACAAACAAGCGAGAATTGTATGCAAGAATCAGTAAATAATAAAGGTATAAATGGCATAGTGATGAAAATTTTTCTGGTAGTTCAAGATCTTTAAAATGACAAAGAAAATATTATCAACAAAAAATCTAAAATTGCACATAATTGGATCCAAAGACAAGCAAAGGCTATTTGAAACTACTAAGGAATTCTATATCTGGTAGTCACAAAATTAATATGAACTGTTAGAAAGGACTGCATATTTCTTCTCCTTACTCCAATGGTAGGTTCCCTGTATATCTGAAGGGAGAATATTTCATGCCATTATAGAGATTCTACTCAACTCAACTCAACTCACCTAAGCCTTTTCCCAACTACATGGCATTGGCTACATGAATCTGTTTCCTCCACTCTGCTCTCTGCTCATTCAGGACTAAGTCGACATTCAAATTATAAATAGTTGTATCTTTTTTAATTATTTCTATTCATATTAGTTTAGGTCTACCTCTACCTTTATCCTTACAAATACTTATAGAGATTCTTTACAAATATTTCATAATCATTAATTAAGCTCAAATTGAATTAAAGTACAACTTTTGATGCCTAATGCCTTTCTGTTCCTTCTTTTTGTATTCATAACATAATAAATTTATAAAAGAAACACTCTAATTAAATGCTAACACAATTTGTATGGAACTGGAGTTCCAAGAACCAAAGTAATTTTCTGCCTTTACTATAGCCTTCTTACAAAGTACTTTCCTCCTTATGTTATCATTAATTATTTCTTTCTTGTTAGATTCCTGTCAAAAATTTCATTCTACAACTTTTGAAAACTCATTCTTCCAGACCAAAGATTGCTTGCTCCTGTTCTTCTCTGCACAAACTGCAATCACTCTCTTCTTGTTCAATCTTATGGACAGTCTAGAGTTCAACTATGCAAAGTCAATCCATTACTGTCTTCCATCAAGTGGAACAAACCATCACTTTCAAGCTATTACATCCCCTGCTTATTCTACATGTCAATGAAGTCAATGTTCAAATGAATTATCACAGCTTCAGTGGCCAAAAAAAAAAAGGAATCTCAGTTCTGAGATATTTGTGGCTTAAGTTGAACCAGTTCATTCTAAGACATGGAGCAAATCTATGGATCCAGAACCCCTAACCTTAAGGTAAAACAACCAAAAATTACAAAATACTGAACCTCATGAAAATTCATTATAACTATCAGAATTAATCATACACTTTTTAATCCATAGTTTTGCATGAAGATAAGTAGTTCAACAGGAAGAGGGATAACATGGCCTCATCAATATCAGTGGGATGGTTAGAGGGCTGGATGCCTTAAGAACAATACAGAAAAAGCATTGGAGAAGCTACAGTTATGCGTATGAAGATAAAATGAGACCTTAGTGGATCAAAAGTTTGTGTTTTAGTCAAGACAAACACTACGAAACTTTGTCATAGAAAAATATGGTAACATTAAAGCTTGTGAATCAATGTGAAGTTCCACTGTGACATCACAATGCAGTTGGAGAGATTCTCGGTCAAACATATTAGAGAGAAAGGTAGTATAAAATGCAGCAACAGGTAAATACTCTTGCAATATGAGAATTCAGTCAAACTTTCCAACCACAACCAGTACATCAAATAGATAATATGAAGGCAAACAAAAGGCATCGAGGATATTGCATTGGTCAAGTCAATTGGTACTGCTGCAGTTAGATCTTCCAAGAAGAAATGGCCCTCTTCTAACTGTGATATCACCCCCATGATCCATCTCCTTCCAGTGCAACCAATCAAAGATTGGATTGGAGTTATCTGCTTCCAAAAGAACCAGCAGACAAAACCTGATAAGCCAATAATTCACTAAAGAGAAAGGCACCAAAATTCCAAATTGAAATGTCTGCAACAAGATTTACTGCCGCATATACTTGAAATCCAATGAAACTACTAACGAAATGTCAAAACATAGGATAAAAGGCAATTTCGGTAGCAGGTTATGGCAAACCAATATATCGGCTTTCGAAGCATCACAAGATACCTCGCAACTCTCGGAATCTGTCATTTCACTATCAAATGCTGGTCTGGAGAAATATTTATCACGAGAAAGCCTCTGAAGCAGCAGATGGTATCTATCCCTGTACAGGGCAGCTTTGTCCCCAGCTTCCCCGTGGATCGGCAGTCTTCCCGTGTGCCTAAAGAATTACAAGAAGGAAATATAAGAAATTGCAAAAAAAGGCATAAATCGTGATTATTAAAAGTTCAATCGATACCGAAGGAACCCAAAATTTGAACTTTTGCCGCAAATACGAACTTCTCACGGATTTTATTTAAACAAAAAAAATGTATCTCGGCATAGTCATAAAAATTAGGGATGAGAAAGTGTCTAACAAGCGAAAGATGAAATCTTTCAGAGCACGTACTCGTAAAAGACTTTCTTGATGGGATCGTATCGGAACCTAGGGAGCACAAAGGCATCGATCACACGGAGTGCCGCCCTGTTGCTGACAGTCGTGGAGCTCGGATCCACGGCAGCATCCGCGTCCAGCAGGAGGCTGACCACCCGGTGGATCGCCTCCCGGTCCAAAATCGACGATTTAACTGCCAAATTAGAGCAAAAAAATAATATTTCGGGGATCAGAAAGGAGGGATCGATGAACACAGAAGTGATAGAAAAGGAAGAGGGGATTATTACGGGATTCCTTGTCAATCTCGTCGATGAGGAGGTCGAGAGCGTCGTCCTCGGCGTCCGGGAAGTGGGAAAGGAAGGCGAGGGCCTCCTCCAAGGCCTCCACTTTGAGGGTAAAACCTCGGAGCTTAAACTTTCGCTGGACCTTCTTCCGAATTCCCGCCGCCCCCATCTCTCGCTCTCTCGCTCTCTCGCTCGTCCGCAGGGTAAATGGCGGGAAACGTTGGGTCATAAAAATAGGGCTAGGGATTTGGGCGGCAAAGAGAAACATGCAGCGAGAGGATCGCCTGCGGGAGCTACCGGAGGGACCGCTCCGGACATGATGACCTGTATCGCGCGTAATGATTCGTCTGAACCCACACGTCTATACTGCAGAACCCAAATGAACTCCTTGGTGCGGGTCATCATCGTGCTCAACATAAGCACCAAAGGTGCTTTGAGGTTCGTGCATGTGAGAGCTCAGCTTCTGTTTGCTGTTTGCTTTACGATTCGTGCTCGGCCCTTATTTGTGCTGATCTCCGGCGATCGTCTTCGACTCCGACTGCGGCTCTTGCGGAGGATCTCCTCTCTGCTGTCCCCTTGCCATCTATGGCGTCTGATGGAGCTGTGGGGGTCCGTGGTGCTGGGCAGAAGTTCAGCTCGACAGGGTTCTTTTGGGTCTCATCGTCTCCGGCGCCGGCTGAAGTCTCGCGACTGGAATCAGTATTTCCGGAGGTGATCAGTGTTCCGATGGACGAATTGAAGGCTGAGATGGTGGACTGGCAGTCGCGTGCTCTCATTATTCGGTCGTTTATGAAATGGGTTCCAGCGGAGGCGTATGTGAGGGAGTTTCGCCGTGCCGGAATTCAGGGGGATATCAAACCTGTTAGCCTGGCATTTCGATGCCACATATTCCTTTTCGAAGACCCGAAGGCTGCTGATCTGGTGATGAATCGTCCATAGATCATCAATGGACAAATTATCGCAATGGAAAGGTGGAAGCCGGAGTTCGTTCCGACTGCGGATGCCACCCCCTTTGCCCTTATTTGGCTGCGATTACCAAACCTTCCTCTGGAATTTT
Organism: Calamus simplicifolius; assembly: GCA_900491605.1. Taxonomy (NCBI): domain Eukaryota; kingdom Viridiplantae; phylum Streptophyta; class Magnoliopsida; order Arecales; family Arecaceae; genus Calamus; species Calamus simplicifolius. The sequence goes on from UESW01004048.1 coordinate 1,082,503, forward strand.
GGAAGGAGGATTTCCTCAGGGTGATCACTGAGACGGCTGGCCAATTCCACTGTGTTGATTCGTCGACTCTGGCCAAAAGCAGAGGAGGTTTTGCCAGAGTATGCTTGCGGGTGGATCTCCGGCGTTCTCTCCGGCCGGGTACCCGTGTTCAGGGCTTAAATCTTCCCTTCTGGCAGCAGTTTGTTTATGAAGCTCTTGAAGGATTTTGTTCCAACTGCGGATCGCTTCATCTGGAGGGTCCGTGTTCTGTGCCGGCTAGATCAAGTAACGATGGTGATTCCTCATCCCCTGTTTTCGAATCCTGGCTGACTGCTGTTCGTCAACGCCGGGATGTCCCTGGTTCGTCGAGGGAGATGAGGAAGAAGCCTTCATTGATGTCTACTCCTGTTGCTCCCGGCTGTGATTCAGTGCCTCAGATGGTTAAGGATAAGCAGCGGTCTACGGCTACTGGTGTTGACGAGTGGAGGACGCCGGTCAAGGTCGCCCGCCGAAAAGTGCCACCGTCGACAAAGATGGTGGTTGTCTCGGACGCAGTCCCCATTGAATTTGGAGGTGAGATGCAGAAGAGTGGGACGGAGGCTTCTCCAGCTTTCGTCACAGTGCCGGTTTCCTCCCGTGCCGATACTGTAGCATCTGAGAAGCTTAAGCTGAAGGAAGGAAATAAGTTCAGTAAAGCTGAAGCTGGATCCAAATCATTTCTGCCAATTGCCAATCCTTTCTCTTCTTCTAGATTGGGTGTGGTTTGTGGCAGTGATCAAGGCAGCGGGGACGCTTTTCCTGGCCCCTTGAAAAGGGCTAGACCTGTTGAGAGTCCTGCTCCGAGAACTAACCCCAAAACTATTAAAAGGAAGGGCAAAGGTAAAGTTGCTTTGCCAAAGAATACTGAGGCTGCTCGTTATTTTCCTGTCAACCCGTCATTATCGCAGTGCTCTTCTGGAGTTGATCAGGAGGTGAGTCAGCCCAGCGCTGAGATGAATGTAGGGTTGACTGTGGTGGTCTCAGGTGAAGAATCTATGAGTCGGCACTCGGTTAATCTAGATGTTGTTGCGGATGGACCGAAGACTGACTCTCTAATGATGACTGATGGGGGCTCCCTTGCCAGTCAGTGCCTTCCTGATATGGTTATGATGGAGGACAGGGAGGGGTTCCAGTTTCCTCCAATAATTAATGAAGATTCTTATATGGAATACTCGAGGAGCTCGAAAGCCTTCCTTTCGATCCTCTTTTAATAGATTGATGCAATTATATAAGTTTGATATATGTGTGTTGTTGGAAACCAGATTGTCGGGGGATACTCTGGCCCGGCTTTGGAGACAGATTTCCCGATCTTGGTCTTCGTATGCGGTGGAGGCTGAAGGGATGTCGGGGGGTATATTGGCCATATGGCGTGATTCTGCTGTTTCGGTTGAGGCTTTTCATCAGTGCAACCAGCAGATTGGTCTTCTTATCTCTATGGGGTCCTCTGACCCCTGGCTGCTTTCGGCGGTTTATGCCAGTACGGATTATAGAGAGAGACGAATCCTTTGGGCTGAGCTTCTTTCCCTCCTTGATCAAGGTCTCCCTGCCATTGTTGCGGGAGATTTTAACTGTATCACTAAGGCTAAGGAAAAACGTGGGGGCAGACGGGTTTCGGCCTCAGCTGATATTAATGAATTCAATTCCTTTATTCGATCTTCTAATCTGATGGATTTGGGGTATTCTGGAACCCAGTTTACTTGGTGTAAAAACCGTCAGGGCTCAGCTCGTGTTTGGGAGAGACTCGATAGAGCTTTGGCTACGGCCCAATGGCTTCATATGCATCCTGCGGTTTCTGTATCCCACTTGCCCAGGATTGCTTCGGATCACTGCCCTATTTTGATCTCTACTGAGGCTGATGTGCACCAGCCTAGACAGTTTAGATTTGAGCATTTCTGGACAGTCCATTCGGGGGCTCGGTCCATTATTACTCAAATTTGGCATCTTCCAATCAGGGGCAATGCTATTTACCGTCTCTCTCGTCGTCTTATGCTGGCCAGACGACGTCTTTCCAAATGGAATAGGCTTGAAGTGGGGAACTTGGATAGACAGATTGATCTGGTGGAAGCTGATATTACTGTTCTTCAGGGTAAGGAGGATCTGGATGGATCTCTTTTGGATTCGGACCTTTTCTCTCTGCGAGAACTGCTTGCTCGTCACCATTCTCTGCTTCGCCAGCAGGAGATGTACTGGAAACAGAGGTCTAGGGCGCAGTGGATCTGTGAGGGGGATCGTAATACCAGATTCTTTCATCAGGCTACCTTAAAGCGCCGGGCCGTGAACAGGATTCGGAGACTAGTTGACACAGAGGGGTATGGTCAGGAGGATTACCATTCTATTCGGGATATGCTTCTCCAGTTGCAGACCAGTCACTGCTGAAGAGATTCGGGAGGCCCTTTGGGAGCTCGGTCCGGACAAGGCTCCAGGGCCTGATGGTTTTCCTCCTCTATTTTATCGCCACTATTGGGACATCATTGGACAAGAGGTTATTCAGGCCATTCAAATTGTCTTCCAACTGAAGCAAATTCCCTTGGAATGGAACCGGACTCTTGTTACGTTGGTTCCCAAGCAGTCCGATGCCTCTCTTCCGCAGCACTTCAGACCTATTAGCCTTTGCACTACTCTGTATAAAGTTTGTGCTCGCCTCTTGGTTGGCCGTCTTCGGCTTGTGATCCCCGTCTTATTTCTATAGAGCAGGGGGCTTTTATTAAAGGGCGTTCCATATCGGACAACGTCCTCATTGCTCAGGAGTTCATGCATGATCTTCAAAGAGCCCCTGTGAGAAGAAGTCTCATGGCGGTGAAGCTGGATATGGAGAGAGCTTATGACAGAATGAGCTGGGCCTTCCTGAAGTGCACCCTCCAGGAGTTCGGTTTTGATGATCTTTTTATTGAATGGATTATGGCATGTATTCTGAGGACTTCCTTTTCTCTGCTCATCAATGGGAGCCCTACTGAATTTTTCCACTCTTCTGTGGGTTTGAGACAGGGATGTCCTTTATCCCCCTTGTTATTTATTCTTGCCGCAGACGATCTTTCTCGTGCCTTTCATCTTGCTCAGCAGGAGAACCGGATTGTTCCATTCATGGCCGGGAGAGAGGGCCCTCTGATTTCTCATCTTCTTTTTGCTGATGACTGTATTCTTCTGGGGCAGGCTTCTATTGATAATGCTGCTTCTTTTCATTCCATTCTGCAGCGTTACTGTCAGGCGTTGGGCCAGAGGGTAAATTTTCTTAAGTCTTCTATCTGCTTCAGCCCCAAGACCCCTAGAACTACTAGGGAGGCCATTATGGAGTTATCAGGTATCACTACTCGGTCGGATCACTTCAAGTATTTGGGGATCCCCATTACTGGCAGACGGGCTCGCTGTTCTGACTTTGCAGAAATCGAGCGACGGGTCCGCCAGCGTATTGAGGGGTGGCAGATGACTAGTCTGTCTATGATGGCTAGGATCACTATCATTCGTTCTGTCCTCTCTTCTCTTCCTGTGTATCTCCTTTCGAATGCCATTCTGCCGATCACTTGTCTGAGGAGGATTGAGAGATGCTTCAGAGATTTTCTTTGGGCTTCTACGCAGGAGGGACATGGTATTCATCTAATTGCTTGGGACAGGATCTGCATGCCTATTAATGAAGGTGGACTGGGGATTCAGTCCTTGATTGTTAGAAGAGAAGCTCTTCTTGCCAAACAAGCCTCGCGTTTCCTTTTGGAGCCTCATAGTTTATGGAGTTCTGTGATGCATGCGAGATACGGTGACTGGGTTTCTGGTTCGATTATTATACCGCCCCGTGGCTCCTCTTCCTATTGGAAGGAGATTTGTAGACATAGTCAGCTCATTATGCACAATATCTCTTGGATAATTGGTGATGGCTGGTCTATTGATGCTGTCAATGATACCTGGATTTCTGAGCTCCCCCTTATGCGGTGGCCCTCCTTTATCAACATGGATATTCCCCCTAATCTTAGGGTTCAGGATCTTATCTCCTTAAACCCCCGCTCATGGCACATACCCTCGGTGACCCGGTTTTTTGGGGAGGAGCTTTCTCGTCGGATTCTCTCGATGCCTCTTTTACCTGATTCCTCTGTTGACTCCAGGATTTGGCAGCGATCTTGTCTTCCCAAGGCTCCCATTAGGGATCTTATGGACATATTGTTGGCCCAGATGGCAACCCAAGAGGGGGGGGTGAATTGGGTCCTTAAAAATTTAAGACTTTTTAACTTCAATTGATTAGTTAGCAAGATGTGCAAGTGATATGCTAACTAAAATTAATACACAAGCAAATAAAGAGAGATAGAGATAGAGAAAATAAGGCACGGCAAACACAAGATTTTTATAGTGGTTCGGTGCAATCAACACCTACGTCCACTCCCAAGATTCACTTGGGTCCACACTATAATCTCTCTAGATTACAGCCGAGTTGTTTTCCAAGCTCACAACTCAAACTTGTTGTTTTATCGGGTGCACAACAAACCCAGCTGGTTTTAACTCGGGCTTACCAGCACAAAACCCTACACGTTGTTTTTCTAGGGCTCACAACTAACCCAACACAAGCACTCCGGCTTGCAACGAGGTATACCAACCTCCACTGATTCAATCCACTGATTGAATCAGCAAGCAAATAGAATAGAAGTATTTGAACAATAATGTGCTCCCCTTGAGCAAATATACAAATGAAGTACAAAATAATATAAGGTTAGAAAAGCCTAATAGTATTGCAGATGGTAGATGCTTGGGCTTTCTTCCTTCTTCTCTTTAACTCCTCTTGAAACGTTGAATCGCGCCTCAGCAAGATTCTTGACCGTTGAAGTCTTTGGAGTTGAGATGAAGCTTTTTCCTCTTTTAAAAATCCTCCGATTTGACCTTTGAAACGCTTGTGGATTTTCTTTTGGCTCTTGTGGATTGATGAGAAGGAGCAGGCGAAACTTTCTCTTGGATTTCTCTCCTTTTGAATCACTCTCCTTTGAGCTAAATGATTTTCCCAATATGCTCTGTTTTTCCCTCTTTTCAAAAGATATTTTTTTCTCTCTTTGATTTTCAAAATCGATTCTTCTGAGTTGAAAAGAGCTTCTCTATTTATAGAATCTGCAAAAATATATCCGTTAGAGACAAGGAAAAATAGCCGTTATTCAAAAATCTTACCGTTGGGGCTGATGTGTCATCGTTAAAAATCGCGCCCAGATTTGTGGAGTCGACTCGAGCACTGAGGGAGTTGGCTCGAGGTCGATTACCAAAAATAGAAACATTTTAACCATTGAGGGGTCGACTCGCGAAAACACAAGTGTCGGCTCCTGAAAGTCGGGAGTCGACTCGAGAAGTGCTCAAAAAACATGGGTTCTGTTGCTTGAGCGGAGTCGGCTCGCACAGACAGGAGTCGGCTCGCAAGAATTCAGGGGTCAACTCTTGAAAACCAAGGGTCGACTCGAGAAACTCAGGCAATTTGGGGAGTCGACTCGGAAACCCTTGAGTCGGCTCGGGACCGATACAAAAATCAGAAAAATGTTCTGATTGACTTTAAAACTTGTCCCAATTAAATTTAAAATATAAATTTGACTTGAATACATTAAATATGACATTTATCATGGATTCAAGACATGTTTCAAGAATTCATCGATTGAATTATAATGTATAAAAAATTCCTTTTTGAAATCTTATACGCATAGAGCTTGAAACTCCTTTTTCTAATTGATTCAAAATTCATTTAATATAACCATGATAGTTCATTCCTTTCAATTTGAATAAGCTCAAGGTTTTTGATTGATAAATACATTGTATTCTTTAAGGCACTCATGACTTTTGGAAATCATCAAAATCAATAAAGTTGGGGCAATTATGTTTCAATAATTTCTCAACAATCTCCCCCTTTTTGATGATGACAAAAACACTGAGTATGTGCATTATAAAATTGAAAACATTTGTGATTCCAAAATCAACTATCGTGTTCATGGAAAGGCTCCCCCTCAATGAGGTAGCTCCCCCTATGAACCTTAATTTTAGAAATCATTCAAAATTTTTCAAAATCAGAAACTTAAGCATTTTCTTTATGAAATTCAATTTATCTCTTCCCCTTATGCTCTCCCCTCTTTCAAAATTATACTTTAATTGAATTGAAGGCAAGGCATATACGATTGATTGAATAAATAAAAATTCTCCCCCTTTTTGTAATCAACAAAAAGGTTAGGAAGTTCAATAACATTCTTTATCTTTTTCCATTTAACTTATCAATTGAGGATTATCATTCAAAGAAATTCAAGGATACTTACAATTGAAATAGACAAAAGTGAAACATCAAACATTCTCATTACTTCAAAATGAAAGTACATGGAAATGTAAACTTGCTCATTTCATTGAAAGTAAATTTGATTACATCAAAAAGAGATTACATGAAAACTTAAAAATTTCTTCTAGTAATTCTATTCAAGTGATCTACAATCTGCTTCATCCCTTCACATTGAAGTCTAACATAGTCTTTGAGTTTTTCATCAACAAAAGTACAAGCAGATGTAATTTTTTCTTGAAGCTCAGCGTTGCATTGGGAGTATGTCTCCGAGTCACCGCAGATGTCCTTAAGTTCTCCAAAGATATTCTTTAAATCTTCACTTAAGGACCCGGTAGATGAACTGAGAGTAGACTCAATCGATGCAACTCGATCACTGAGAGAATATAAGGCTTCTTTTAAGTTCATGTACTTTTCATTAAATTCTTCTTTCAGTCTGTTTTCATGATCACTTAACTCAGACTTGAATAAAGATCGAAGTTGATCTAACTGTGTATCAGAAAAACTACCAGATGAAAGTGTGGAAGACTGAGCAGGAGCAACAGTAGGTGCAGGGGTAAAATCAGAAGCAGGAGCTGGAATAGACTCTGGAACAGACGAGCACTGAGGAGGCTCCGGTGATGAATGTCTCAAGGAAGGTATGGGTGCCTCAGCATCTATGTCTCTATCCTCTGTAACAGTCTTTCTCTCCCAATTTCCATTTTTCTTAACAAACCCCATGCGATGAATGGTAGCCAAAGTATAATAATCTGTATGTCTTAACTCCTTCTTTGGCTCACAATCACTGAACACAATCCCTTGGCTTAGAAATAATTTAGTTAATACCATGCCATAGGGCAAGCTCGATTTCTTTTGCCGCCACAATCTGCAATATACCAAATTATCATCCTAGGTAGATTGATGGGCTTCCCAGAAACAACCGCATCCATAACAAAGATATCTCGCTCAGAAACATAGTCAAATCGGCCGGTTTTGGGAAACAAAATCCTGCTATAGATGTTGTGAAGAAGTCTTAATTCCAAAGGCAGTTGACTAGCCAACACTTCTTCAAAACCATCAAAAGTTCGGTTCAGTAGACGAGTGAGAGCTGGAGATCTATCTTCGGGGGCAAATGTAGAAGGTCCAGACAAGGGTAACTTCAATAATCTAGATAGAATAGAGGATGTAATGTTCAAGCCAATGCCTCTAACCTTGCTCACCAAGCCATCATCTCCTCTGGATAAATTCTTGTAAAACTCTTTGACTAGAGCTGGGTAGGTTGGACAATCCAATGAACAAATACACTCAAATCCCATCTCAATTAGTTGTCTTCCTAACATGAATCCTTCATTTTCAAACAATTCAAAATCCACCTTTCTTCCTGTGGTGACAATCCTACTGGCTAGAAGATCTACCTGAGGGGTAGGAGCTGGAGCAGGAGGATCACTAGCAGAAGGGGTGGAGGATGAATCCGTGGACGGCTCGCGGACGGGTCGTCGAACGGTCCTCTTTCTCTTCACACCGGCGCCACTCGAGCTAGCTCCTCGGGTTTTGGGTGCCATTGATCTTCAAGGAGTGGTTAATCAGAGGTTATTTGAGGTTTGGAGGGTTTTGGGAAAGTTTTGGAGAGGATTTCGAAAGTTTGGAAAGGATGAAATGTCCGTCGGGTCGACTCGTGCCCTAAATAAATCGACTGGGACCACGTCGAGTCGACTCGCGCAAAGTGTGGAGTCGGCTCGCGACTAGTCACAGAGCACGGACACGATCTCGAGTCGACTCGCTCAGAGGAGGGGTCGACTCCTGAGTTTCAGCAGAAACTCGAGTCGACTCCGATACTCTCGAGTCGGCTCCCGGATAATTTCAAAGTAAAATAGATTAGGATTCAGAGAATCCGAATTGAGTCCGGAATTTGATCTTTGAGTATGATTAAAAATCATGGACTTTGAGAGATCAAATTGATATGAGTTCTAGATAAAATTTCCTTAAGATTTTGAGAATTTGAAAGAACTCTAGATAAATTTCCTTAGAGGTTTCAATATTTATTCAAAGGGATTACAAATTCCTAACTCTCCTCTAAGATAACAAAATCTTTCTTCATTTAAAGGTTTAGTGAATATGTCAGCTAATTGTTCTTCAGTATTTACATAATCTAAACAAATTTCATCATTAGCTACATGTTCCCTTATAAAATGATATCTAATTTCTATGTGTTTTGTCCTTGAGTGTTGAATTGGATTTTTAGTTAAGTTGATTGCGCTAGTGTTATCACATCTTATGAGAGTTTTATTAAGAGTGATACCATAGTCTTCAAGTTGTCGCTTAATCCATAGGATTTGCGCACAGCAACTTCCAGCTGCTACATATTCAGCTTCAGTAGTTGATAATGCAACTGAATTTTGCTTTTTGCTAAACCATGTGATTAAGTTACTACCTAAGAATTGGCATGCACCACTTGTGCTCTTTCTATCCAATTTACATCCAGCATAATCAAAATCTGAATATGCAATTAGGTTTAATGTAGAGTCTCTAGAATACCATAAACCTACATTTTTTGTTCCACTTACATATCTTAGTATTCTTTTAACAGCTATTAAATGTGATTCTTTAGGTTCAGATTGAAATCTAGCACATAAACATACTGAAAACATAATGTCTGGTCTACTTGCTGTTAAATAAAGAAGGGATCCGATTATACCTCTATAGTATTTTTGATCAATCTTTTTACCTTCTTCATCTTTGTCCAGCTTGCATGAAGGACTCATTGGAGTTCCGAGGGGTTTCATTGTTTCCATACCAAACTTTTTGAGTAGTTCTCTTGTGTATTTGGTTTGGTTGATAAAGATTCCCTCCTTGCATTGTTTGATCTGGAGTCCAAGGAAGAAGTTGAGTTCTCCCATCATGCTCATCTCGAATTCTCCCTGCATCAACTTTGCAAATTCTTGACAAAGAGAATCATTAGTAGCACCAAAATGATGTCATCTACGTATATTTGTACTACAAGTAAATCGTTGCTTTTTCTTTTCAAAAACAAAGTTTTATCAACATTTCCTCTTACAAAATCATTTTCTATTAAGAATTTACTTAACCTATCATACCAAGCTCTAGGTGCTTGTTTCAAACCATATAAAGCTTTGTGCAATTTAAAAACGTGATTTGAAAACTCGTGATCTTCAAAACCTGGTGGTTGTTCTACATAAACTTCTTCATTAATAAATCCATTTAAAAATGCGCTTTTTACATCCATTTGAAATAAGTTAATATTCATATGACATGCAAATGCAAGTAATAGCCTAATGGCTTCTAATCTAGCTACAGGTGCAAAGGTTTCATCAAAATCAATACCTTCCTCTTGATTATATCCTTTAGCAACCAATCTAGCTTTGTTTCTAATTACAATGCCATTTTTGTCTAGTTTATTTCTATAAATCCATTTTGATCCTATTACAGAATGATTTTTGGGTCTTTCAACTAAGGTCCAAACATTATTTCTTGTAAATTGATTTAGTTCTTCTTGCATTGCTAACATCCAATTATTATCTTTTTCAGCTTCTTCAATAGTTTTAGGTTCTATTTGTGATACAAATGCAAGATGATTACTAATATTTCTCATGTATGATCTAGTTCTTATTCCTTGAGATGGATCGCCTATAATCAATTCCTTGGGATGACTATGTGCATATCTCCAGTCTCTTGGAAGATCTATATCATTATGATCATTATTAACATCATCGTCCTTATGTGAATCATCATCTTTAGCTTCTTGCTCATGATCAGAAGATACTTCAATATTAAGTTTTTCAAGATCTTTTTCAATTATGTTTGTATCTTCTTCATCATCAAGCTTTTCTGAACTAGATGCTAAAGACTCATCGAAAACTATATGAATGGATTCTTCAACTACTAAGGTTTTCTTGTTAAAGATTCTATATGCCTTACTAGTTGTTGAATAACCTAGAAAAATTCCTTCATCAGATTTAGCATCAAATTTTCCTAAGTTGTTTTTACCATTATTATGAATGAAACATTTACATCCAAATGCATGAAAGTATTTTATATTTGGTTTTCTTTCATTCCATAATTCATAAGGTGTTTTCTTTAATATTGGTCTTATTAAAGCTCTATTTAAGATGTAACATGCTGTGTTAATAGCTTCCGCCCAAAAGTACTTTGGAAGGTTACTTTCGCATAGCATGGTACGGGCCATGTCTTCTAGAGTCCTATTTTTTCTTTCAACTACACCATTTTGCTGTGGAGTCCTAGGGGCTGAAAAATTATGATTAATTCCATTTTCAGTGCAGAAATTTTCAAAAAGGTGATTTTCAAATTCTGTTCCATGATCACTTCTTAGAGATACTATAGTAGTGTTTTTCTCATTTGTGACTTTCTTGAAAAATTTCAGGAACATCGAGAAAGTCTCATCTTTGTGAGCTAAAAACATTACCCAAGTATATCTAGAATAATCATCTACAATCACTAGACCATATTTCTTTCCTCCTAGACTTGTGGTTCTAGTTGGTCCGAAAAGATCCATGTGAAGTAGCTCTAGTCCCCTAGAAGTTGAAACAATGTTTTTAGATTTAAAAGAACTTCTAGTTTGTTTTCCAAATTGACATGCATCACATATTTTATTCTTTTCAAAATCTAGTTTAGGTAATCCTTTGACTAAATCCATTTTAATTAACTTTGAAATAAGATGTGTGCTTGCATGACCTAATCTACGATGCCACAACCAACTAATTTCATTTATGTTAGCATTGTCAGCAATTAAGCAATGATCACTCAAAGATAATTTTTCTAGATCAACTAAGTAAACATTGCCATGTCTATAATCAGTAAATACAATGCTATCATCAATAGAATTAGTTACTGTGCAAACAGAAGATTTAAATGAAACATTAAAATTTTTATCACATAACTGACTTATACTTATTAGATTATGCTTCAAACCATTAACATAAAGTACATTATCAATAACTATAGATGGAGTTATGCGAACTTTACCAAGGCCCATAATTTGACCTTTACCGTTGTCGCCAAACGTCACAACTCCACCTTTCTTTTCCTCTAGGGTGATGAATTCATCTTTGTCACCCGTCATATGTCTTGAGCAGCCACTATCAAGGTACCACTTTTTCTTTGATCTTTTGGCTACAAGACATTCCTGCAACATAATTTAAACTTTATGCTTAGGTACCCAAGCTTTCTTGGGTCCTTCATGGTTAGCAGCAATAAGAATTGTTCCTTTCGGAACCCATATTTTCTTAGCTTTAATATTTAACTTGTTGTTGTTTAACGTTTTGCATTCAAAGGATTTGTGACCTTTTTCATTACATTTAAAACAAGTTATATTACTTTGGTTGGCTTTTATAAAAATATTCTTTAGAGATTTCTGTTTCCTTAATGTGTTATATCCTAAACCAGCTTTGTCAAAAACAGCTTTTTGACTATCTAGGATCATGTTAAGTTTAGTTGAACTTAAAGTGAATTTCTCAACAATGTCTTTATATTTTTTAACATCTTTCTTAAGAGAGTCATTTTCTTTAGCTTGCTGTTCTTTATCTAAAGCTAAAGTTTCTATTTGATCTTTTAAATCTTTAGTTGAGTTTTTAGTTTCAGATTTTAATAAATCTTTTTCTTGATTAAGATTATCTCTTTCTTTCCTAAGTTCTTCTTTTTCATTAGTTAAGTTCTTAACTTCTAAAGCTAATTCATTTTTACTTTTAGCTAAACTAATATTGTCATTTTTCAAAAACTTATACTTTTTCTTTAAGGATTTAAAATCAATCATAAGTTCATTGAAAGCCTCAAATATTTCATCAAATGTAAAGTCATCATTTGAGTTTTCAGAACTTACCTCATTGTCGTTGTCGTCGTCGTTGGCCATTAAGCAGATATTGGCAACTTCCTTTTGCTCATCTTCTTCCGACGAGGAAGATTCATCAGACCATGTTGCCATGTATGCTTTCTTCTTTTTCTTGAAGGCCTTCTTTAGTAAAGGACAATCATACTTAAAGTGCCCTGGCTTTTTGCACTCATAACATACTAAGGGCTCTTTTTCTTTTTCTTTCTCCTTGTCCTTTCTCTTATCCTTTTCTCCTTCAAATCTTGCTCCAAATTTCTTTTTATTGAAGGGCCTTTTTCTCATAAACCTTCTGAATTTTTTGGCCAAGAGAGCAGTTTCCTCATCATCTTCATCATTACTTTCACTGCTGCTCTCTTCCATTTCTGCAGTCTTAAGGGCAAGAGTTTTCCTTCTTTTTGTTTCCTCCTCAACATGCTGCTTCATTGTTAATTCGTGGGTCATTAAGGATCCTAGAAGCTCCTCCAAAGGTAATGCATTGAGGTCCTTTGCTTCTTGGATAGCAGTGACTTTAGCTTCCCACGATCTTGGTAGTGACCTAAGGATTTTACGCACAAGATCAGCATTAGAATAAGTTCTACCAAGACTTTTTAAACCATTCACAATATCAGTAAATCTAGTGAACATGCATGTGATGGTTTCAGTTTGTTCCATAGTGAATAATTCATACTTATGAACCAAAATATTTATCTTTGATTCTTTTACTTGGTTTGTTCCTTCATGAGTTATTTCCAACCTATCCCAAATTTCTTTGGCGGAATTACAAGTTGAGATTCGGTTGAATTCATTTGAGTCTAAGGAACAATATAAAATATTAATGGCCTTAGCATTTAGTTGTGCCATTCTTCTATCATTATCATTCCAATCCCTTTCGGGCTTAGGAACAATAGTGCCATCAATAAGGTGTGTGGGTGTACTAGGTCCGTTTATTATTACTCCCCACAATTCATAGTCCGAAGCTTGAATGAATATTCTCATTCTAGCTTTCCAATATGAATAGTTGGTTCCATTAAATAAAGGAGGTCGATTCGTGGAATGACCTTCAGCAAAACTTGAACCAATTTGTGTTGCCATATGGATCTTTAGCCCTTGATCGTGAGATCAAATTCTAAATGAGCACTTGCTCTGATACCAATTGTTGGCCCAGATGGCAACCCAAGAGGGGGAGGGGGTGAATTGGGTTCTTAAAAATTTAAGACTTTTTAACTTTAATTGATTAGTTAGCAAGATGTGCAAGTGAGAGGCTAACTAAAATCAATACACAAGCAAATAAAGAGAGATAGAGAAAGAGAAAATATGGCACGGCAAACACAAGATAATTTTATAGTGGTTCGGTGCAATCAACACCTACGTCCACTCCCAAGATTCACTTGGGTCCACACTATAATCTCTCTAGATTACAGCCGAGTTGTTTTCCAAGCTCACAACTCAAACTTGTTGTTTTACCGGGTGCACAACGAACCCAGCTGGTTTTAACTCGGGCTTACCAGCACAAAACCCTACACGTTGTTTTTCTCGGGCTCACAACTAACCCAACACAAGCACTCCGGCTTGTAACGAGGTATACCAACCTCCACTGATTCAATCCACTGATTGAATCAGCAAACAAATAGAATAGAAGTGTTTGAACAATAATGTGCTCCCCTTGAGCAAATATACAAATGAAGTACAAAATAATATAAGGTTAGAAAAGCCTGATAGTATTGCAGATGGTAGAGGCTTGGGCTTTCTTCCTTCTTCTCTTTAACTCCTCTTGAAATGTTGAATCACGCCTCAGCAAGATTCTTGACCGTTGAAGACTTTGGAGTTGAGATGAAGCTTTTTCTTCTTTTGAAAATCCTCCGATTTGACCTTTGAAATGCTTGTGGATTTTCTTTTGACTCTTGTGGATTGATGAGAAGGAGCAGACGAAGCTTCCTCTTGGATTTCACTCCTTTTGAATCACTCTCCTTTGAGCTAGATGATTTTTCCAATATGCTATTTTTCCCTCTTTTCAAAAGATATTCTTTTCTCTTTTTTGATTTTTTCTTTGATTCTTTTGATTTGAAAAGAGCTCCACTATTTATAGAATCTGCAAAAATATATCCGTTAGAGACAAAGAAAAATAGCCGTTATTTGAAAATCTTACCGTTGGGGCTGATGTGTCATCGTTAAAAATCGCGCCCAGATTTCGCGGAGTCGACTCGAGCTTTGTGGGAGTCGGCTCGAAGTCGATTATTAAAATAGAAACATTTTAAGCATTGAAGGGTCGACTCGCGAAAACTAAGTGTCGGCTCGCGAAAGTTGGGAGTCGACTCGAGGAAAATAGGGAGTCGACTCGAGAAGTGCTCAAAAAACATGATTTCTGCTGTTTGAGCGGAGTCGGCTCGCACAGACAGGAGTCGGCTCGCACAGAGTCAGGGGTCGACTCTTGAAAACCAAGGGTCGACTCGAGAAAATCAGAGAACTCTGTGGCTTACAGGAGTCGACTCGGAAACCCTTGAGTCGGCTCGGGAGCGATACAAAAATCAGAAAAATGTTCTGATAGACTTTAAAACTTGTCCCTAATAAATTTAAAATATAAATTTGACTTGAATACATTAAATATGACATTTATCATGGATTCAAGACATGTTTCAAGAATTCATCGATTGAATTATAATGTGTAAAAATTCCTTTTTGAAATCTTTTAAGCATAGAGCTTGAAACTCCTTTTTCTAATAGATTCAAAACTCATTTAATATAACCATTGATAGTTCATTCCTTTCAATTTGAATAAGCTTAAGGTTTTTGATAAATAAACACATTGTATTCTTTAAGGTACTCATGGCTTTTGGAATCATCAAAATCAATAAAGTTGGGGCAATTATGTTTCAATAATTTCTCAACATGGAGGAATTCAATCAGCTCTTGCTGAGGCTTTTCTTCCAGCTATGACCCAATCTTTATGGTTCGGTCAGGCCGAGCCTCGTCAAGCGGTACCTCTTCTAGTTCTTTGGCTGGCTCTCCTCGTTGCTCGGCGAGATCCTCCCGAGCATCCAGCCCGTCCACCTCGGGTTTTCTGGATTGAAGGTCGGCTACAAAGCAATGTCGAGCTATGATCTGGTTTCCTCGAACCACCCACACTCTCCATTCGATGGGGAACTTCATAGCGAGATGAGGGATGTAAATGATGGCCTTGAGAGATATCTGCCCCAGTCTGCCGAGGATGGAGTTGTAGGGGGATCTGAGCTTGGTCACGAGGAAATCCATGAACACGGTAGCCATGCGGGGCTAGGTGCCGACTCGGACTGACAGAGTGATGACTCCTTCAGGGGTTATGGAGTCACATGTGAAGCCCACTAGGGTGGACTCCATCGGTTAGAGGCTTTCTATCCGAAATTTCAATCTCACAAAGGCATCGAAATACAAAACATTAACAGAGCTTCCACTATCAATCAAATGCGGTGTACATCATAATTGTTCATATTTAAAGGCACAACTAGAGCATCATCATAAGGGTACTGTACCTTCCTAAGATCTTCATCAGAAAAGTAAGCTCATCAACCCGAGCTTTCTTCGACGGGTTCTCCTCCTCGTCTGACCAAGAAGATGGGGATCCGGCCGCCGTTATCACATTGACGTTGCCGATAACTGGAGGATTTGGTGGTGGGAGTTGGCGAGGTTCAGGTTGATGATTCTCTTCGTTATTCAGCTCAGGGGGGCCCCTGAACCGGTTTAGTCTGCCTCGCCGAATCAGCCGTTCGATCTCATTCTTAAGCTGCCAACAATCCTCAGTGTCATGCCCGTAGTCTCGGTGGAACGACAGTACTTGGTTGGGTCCCTCCGTTGCCTCGAAGAGGAGGTGGCCGAGGAAGTTGACGCTCGATCTCCATCAGGATCTGAGCTCTTGGCGCGGTGAGGGGAGTATAGCGGTCGAACCTTCAGGCCGGACTCCGAGTTCGGTCTGGAGGCGATGGAGGAGGAGCTCTGCGGTGGCGAGGCAAGCTAGCGCAGTGGTGGGCTCGTTGCATGTCCGAGCCCTTTGCCTCTTTCTTCTTCATCTGCTTGGCCCGAGCTGACCTCCTCGATTCTTCCACCCTGGCTTACTTGTCCGCCAGGGACATCATGTCCGAAAGGCTCTTCGGGTAGTTAACCTCTAGAGCTAGGTAGAAGTCTCCCTCCTTGGACACTCCTCCGGCCAGGGTGGACATAGCCACCTCATGGTTGAGGTGGTCCATTTCTAGAAGGATCGTGTTGAAGCGGCCGAGGTAATTCTTCAGCGATTCCCCTCTCTCTCTTTGCTTGACCTCGGAGAGGGAATCGGATCTCCGTCGTTGGCGACGGCTACTGACGAACTGGCTGATGAGCAGATAGCTCAGCTCATCAAAAGAATCAACGGAACCTGGTTTCAAGTTGTTGAACCATGTTCGGGCAAATCCCCTTAAGTTGGAGGGGAAGGCTCTGCACAGGATCGCATCTGATGCCCCGTGGAACATTATGATGGATCTGAAGCTGCTGAGATGGTCATCACGATCGGTGGATCCATGATATGGCTCGATGTCAGGGAGCTTGACATGAGGAGGAATCACTTCCCTTATGATCCTCTCGGAGAAGGGAATGCCCTGCTCCGCTTTCGGCTGGGATGGAAGAGCTTGCTTGGCGGCGTCTAGCTCCCGACGCCATTCTCTCTGCATCTCCTGCATCTGTTGTCTGATCCCTTCATCCAGAGTGGTATGAGGGATCGGGTGAGGAGAAGATGGCAGCGGTGTCGAATCCTAGGAAGACACCGGGAAAGGGGAGCGAACCCACCTGGACCTGAGCGAGCTCTTCCCTTCAGCTCGCCGTAGCACCGGCTTCGTCTTTGCGGGCTGGTGACCGCGATCCGCCGCCTTAGGCGGGTCGAAGGAAGAGACCGCTGGCGAGGCAGGGGCAGCGGCCTCCTCATGAGGTTGAGAAACAGGGACAACAGCTCCAGGGATCGCCTAGAATCTCTGGATCAACTGGGTCAATGCTTGGACCTGCTGAACCAGAGCAGCGAACTGGTCAAGGGTTACCGCCGTTGCCGGTGGGGAAGGAGTTTCAGCTGGCGGTGGTAGCGGAGGTGCTACACCGCTGATCGGATCAGGCCTTTGAGAGGCAGCCTAATCTTGAGCTTCAGATGTAGCTCTCTTCCGATTGGCCATTAGAGGATGTTTTTCTCTGGTTCTTGAGTCTTATCTCCTGGATCATAAGTTTATGAGACTTGAGACCCTCCCTCTAGCGCTAATCTGTTACCGCGAAAATCCGTTCTCCGACTCGGGTACGCTTCTGTCTCCTGATCCGAACGCCGATCTCGCCGCCTCGGGATGGAACCTGCAAGACAGTCCGCATGCAGAGGATGCTATGGGGGTTGCCCTCTGTGGAGGACCCTCCGACGCCCAAGTCAGTGGAGATTCACATCAAGCAGATGTGAGGAGAAGACTCTCACAGAGGAGCTCCCCTTTTTGGCGGGTGTTCTTTCTCGAGAGCTCCAAGCTCAGGGGGAGCTTCAACGAGGTATGAGAGCCAGTGTAAGAACTGTGTAAAGGATAGGCGTAGAATGGCCGTACCTGAAAGATTTGAGGGTGGTGGTATTATAGGCGATCATATGATTCTTTGGATGTGCTCTGGATAAGGTCTGAAAACTGTTAGGATTCGAATCAAGTTTGTTATGAGTCTGTTAGGGTCCGTATCTTGACAGTTAGAGGATCAACTGTTGGAAGAACTTGTTGAGGCCTTGAGATTCAGTGATTACATAGACCTAGGCCACTCTTGCGGGCCCTAGGCCCACTTCTGGATATGATTTCCTGTTTCGGATCTTATTCGGCTATAATGAATTCGAACTCTCCCGTGCTGGAGTCCACAGAGGTATAGAATAGCTCGGTCCAGATAGCCGAGGGATGGTTCGGCTCGGCTCGGTTGGCCGAAGTATGGAGATAGGTCGGATTGCCGAGGAATGAGGATAGCTCGGTTCGGATGGCCGAAATATAAAGACAGCTCGGGTTATCCAGGAATAAGGATAGCTCGACTCGGATAGCCGAAGTATAAAGACAGCTCGAGTTATTGAGGAATGAGGATAGCTCAGTTCGGATGGCCGAAGTATGAAGATGGTTCGGATTGTCAAGGTGATTCGATCTCATGATTTGACCTTGTCGCTAGAATGTTATACCAGCTGATCAATTGGCGTGCAGGGTGTTTGAATTGGGCGTAACCCCATCACCAATGTAATGATCAATAATACAATAACAATTTTACCCCTCATTATATTTCAACTCCATAAAATCAAGCACATATCTGTACGAATCTTTTTAATAAAATGACCAACCTCGTTAGATCTGGACGCCAAAAAATAAAAGAAAGAAAAGAAAAGCATAAATCACGATTACGAATGAAAAGGGGAGAACCGACCTCGCTATATCTGGACGATTAAAAGAAAGAAGGCAAAAAAAAAAATAAAATAAAGAAAGAGCATAAATCACGATTACGAATGAAAAGGGGAGGGAGAGTCGCAGTGGTAATGGTAACAGAAAGAATACCATTTTGCCGTCGTCGATGAGGACGGGTTCGCAGAGGCGTAGGAAGAGCTCCCTCTTGGACGAATACTCCACCGGATGGACGGCCCGCGACAGGATAGTCCCGTAATCGGACGGCAGGAAGCTCTCCCACGGTGTCGGACGAGGCGGCGGAGCGAAAGGTGGTCGAGACCGCCGACGACCGGCACGCATCGAGCGGCGACGTCAGGGAGATCACGTGCGAGACGCATCCTTCCGGCAAGATATAGATATGGCCGCGGCCCGTCTCCATGTTCTCGATCGTCTACTTCTTCAATCGGCTTTTCGCTTTCTTTCTGGTTCTCCCTGCTTTTGATACGGAGGAGGAAACGAGTCCCACTGCGCGAATATAAATAGGTAGAGGAGAAACGGAGAACCGAAAGCCTTTGCGCCGAAGCATCTATTATTTATATGGGAAGAGACAAGGGAAGGAGATCCTTCTCGCCGAAGCCTTCCCGCATCTCCCCAGCGAGTCGCAACGCATCTGCACACGGTTACCACGAGTCCCTTAGCCAGAGTTCAACGGATGCGATTCACCGTCGCTTCACGAGGGTTCAGCGGATGCGGTTCACCGTCAGCGTTGCGTTTTGTACGGATACGATTCACCATCGCTACCAACCAGGATGCGATCGTTTTAAACAGCATTTTTGTGTTTTGCTTTAAGAATCATGCGGCTAGGGTTATCTTTTTGAGCAGTGCTTTAAGATTCATATTTTCGTTGCTTTCTTCTTCGATCTTTCGGTGATCTTCGTCGACTGATCTTCTCCTCAGTTCAGGCTACCCCATCTATTGTCCCTTTTGCTCTAATGGCGTCGGATGCGACTATTGATGGCCGGTCTTTCGGGAGTAGACCTGCGGATGTAGGGTTTGTCTAGGTGGCTTCGTCTCCATCGCCGACTGAAGTGGCAAGATTGAAGGCTACTTTTCCTGAGATGGTGTCTCTTCCGATGGAGGAGCTTGAAGTGGAGGTCATCGGGTGGAAGCAGCCGGCCATCCTAGCTCACTCTTACCAGAGATGGGTTCTGGCTTAAGCGTATCATAGGGAATTCTGGTGCACCGGAGTTTCAGGAGATATTGTCCCAATTAGCATGGCTTTTCGTTGTCATGTATTTCAATTTGAATCTCCGAAAGCTTGTAATTTGGTGATGCAGCGACCGTGGGTGATTAACGGTCAGGTTATTGGGATTGAAGCATGGCGGCCGGAATTCTCTCCGGCTGAGGACTCCATTCCGTTGGCGTTGGTTTGGGTTAGGTTGCCGAACCTTCCCCTTGAATTTTGGAAAGTGGATTTCCTCAAGTCCATCTTGGCAATGGCGGGCGATTTCGTCTTTGCTGATGCTGCTACCCTGGCGAAGAACAGAGGAGGAGCCTTCGCATGGGTTTGCCTTCGAGTCGATCTCAGTCGAACCCTTCGTTCAGGAGCCCGGGTTCAAGGACTCAATCAGAGGTTCTAGCAGCAATTTGCTTATGAGAATCTTCAAGGAATTTTTTGAATTGTGGATCGTTGCACCTGGGAGGTCCCTGCACTCTTCAGGCACGATCGGGTGAGGACGACTCTGCTTCCGTCTCCGTTTTTGGGCTGTGGCTTGCTGCAGTTAGGCAGAAGAGAGTTGCTTCACGTCCTCAGTCTACGGGAAGGGGAAGCTTTCAGATGAAGGCGTCATCGTCTGCTGCAGTCCATGGTTCTGATTCCTCGACTGCAGTGGGTGGGCTTCGTCCTGGGTCTGAGGGAGTGAGCGAGGCTTGGAAGTCTCCGGCTAAGGTGGCTCGGCGGTCCTCTTCATCTCAGAAGGTGGTTGTTGATTCGGGCGTGGTGTTGTTTCAATCTGGGAGGAAGAAGGCTCTAACTCAATCCAAGGAGGAGGGCATGCCGGTTCTGTCTGGGCGTGCCAGTTTGAAATGTGTTGATAAGGAGTTGTAGTCTGTTGAGAAGGAGGGCTCCCGAGACTTAAGTCTGAACATTGCTGTGAAGACCAATAATCCCTTCTCCTCACTTGAATTGGATCCGGGTGCTGAAGGTCATATGGATTGTAGGGATGGTTTTCTGGGTTCTCTGAAACGGGCCAGACCGGAGGTGACTATGTCTCCAAGGTCTTTTCCCAAATCGGTGCTTCGGAGGGAGAAAGGCAAGGCTCCTTTGTTGAAAAAAGGGGGGATCTCAATTTTACCTCTAGTCAGGCTCGACCTATCCCCCTGTGGCCAGGATGGTGGCCAGGTGCTGATAAGGTCACAATCTGATCGGGGTGCTGGTTCTTCTTTTGAGGCAATAGCTGGAGATTCTGATGGTCAGGGTACTGGATCCTTGTCCGATGTGTCTGCTATTGAGTTGGTAGGGCCGCTGGCGTGTTCAGTTCAGCAGTCTGATGAAGGCCCTTTGATAGAAGGGGGTATTGCTGATAGTATTATGATAGAGGACTAGGGAGGGGTCCCAGTTTCCCCCAGTCTGTAAATGAAGATTTTACTTTGGAATGTGAGAGGAGCTCGAAAGCCATCTTTTCGTTCCTCTTTTGGAAGATTGTTATAGTTATATAAGTTTAACATATGTGTCCTTTTGGAAACCAAGTTATCGGGTGATAGTCTGGCTTGGTTTCGTAAGCAGATTGCCCGATCTTGGTCCTCTTATGCTGTGGAGGCTGATGGCCTGTCTGGAGGTATGCTGGCTATTTGACGTACCTCTACTGTTACGATTGATGCTTTTCATTAGTGTAGTCAGGAGATTAGTATGATGTCTCGGAGGGGACTTCTGACCCCTGGCTCCTATCGGTGGTCTACGCCAGTACAGACTACCGGGAGAGAAGGATTCTTTGGTCTAAACTGAGTTTCCTTCTTGCTCAAGGACTTCCTTCTATTATTGTTGGGGATTTCAACTGCAGTACGGAGGCTAACGAGAAACGAGGGGATAGAAGGGTTACTGGCTCAGCTGACATCAGTGAATTTAGATCTTTCATTGCTTCTGCAAGGCTGCTGGATTTGGGGTACTCGGGACCCTAATTTACCTGGTGTAATCATCGTCAGGGGTTTGCTTGTGTTTGGGAGAGACTGGACAGAGCTATGGCTACGGCTTAGAGGCTTCATTTGTTCCCTGCGGTTACCGTCACTCACCTTTCTAGGATTTCTTCAGATCATTATCCTATTTTGATCTCCACGGAGGTTGATCAGCATCAGTGTAAGCAGTTTAGATTTGAGCAGTTTTGGACTACCCATTCTGCTGCTCGTACTATCATTTCTCAGATCTGGCATCTCCCTGTCAGGGGTAATACTGTTTATCAGTTATCTCGTCGCCTTAAGATGGACAGGCATAGATTATCCATATGGAATAGGTTGGAGCTGGGGGATTTGGTTAGACAAATTGAACAGGTTGAAAATGATATTTGTTCCTTACAGGCTAAGGAAGATATGGATGGTTTTTTGCTGGTCTCGGACCTCAATTCTCTCGGGATAAGCTTGCTCACCATCACTCTCTCCTTCGAAAGCAGGAGGTTTATTGGTGGCAGAGGTCTAGGTTTCAGTGGATTTGCGATGGTGATCGTAACACCAGATTCTTTCATCAGGCAACTTTGAAGCAGCGTGCTGCTAATAGGATCCGAAGATTAGTTGATGACGAGGGGAATATACTGGAGGATACCCACTCTATTAGGAATCTGCTTCTTCATTTTTTCTAGTCTAGATAGGCAGAATCCTCTGGTGAGGAGGGCCCGGTTATTCCGGTTTCGGATTCTGTGAAGGTCTCTTCCTTGGATAACAGCATGCTTGTTAGTTCTATTACTATGGAAGAGATTAGGGCAGCCCTTTGGGAGCTTGGCCCGGATAAGGCCCCTAGGCCTGATGGGTTTCCACCTTTCTTTTATCGTCATTATTGAGACATTGTGGGGCAGGAGGTGGTCCTGGCTATTCAGTCTGTATTCCTAGCTAAACACATTCCTGCGGAATCAAATCAGACCTTTATCTCTTTGGCGCCCAAGTATCCTGATGCCTCTGTTAGGAATTGTATCCTAAAGCCAATCATTTGATGATTGTGCTAATGTAAATTGTATATAAATTGATATATTAATAAAAGTTATTTGGCAGTTTATTCATTACAAGAACATCTTCTTAATACTCCTGATTGTAATGAAGCCCTCAGGATCTTCCTTCACGATAAAGGAGGATTTATCTTTGAAGGTCTTTAAAAGAGTTCGCGACCAAATGATATACTATGACAGGGCCATAATACTATCAATTATAGAACGTTGTATATCATATTTGTTGGTTGTCCTCTTAACCAAGGAGTGTAGAGACACTAGTATGACATACAGGTGGAAGTGTAGGAGTACATTTCACCGAACGTGACTCATTTCCGAATACTCTACTGTCAAGAGTTAATCCGAGAAGATATAGGTATAAGTATCCTTCAGACCTAAAGATCACAACCAGTGGCTTATAAGCAACTCATTGTACTTAGGTGCCGGACCACCTGGATTTCTAATCCAGCTACGAAAGGTTACTGGGTGCAGTCAAGTACTTGTGGTAGTCAGTTGTGGATCAAGATGAAATTTGACCTATCCCGTTAAAAGGTGAAATGCTTGTGTTTCAATTTAGCAAGACCTTGGCCAAGGCACTTTATGTGAAAGTCACATGATTACTAAAGTTGAAATCACTTATGGATTTGCTATTTAGAGTTGACAGGCTCTTAAGCCATCCTTAGCATTTGTGGTCAAGAGGATGAATTATACTGTAACTGTTTCTTAGGGTTCTTGGAGTTTGCTTAGCAACTCTTCGACCTATCCGGATGTTGGGTTCCATTGCTAGATGGGCACATCGATTATTATAGAAAGTTGTTTATATGCTACCGACTTAGGGTCGAACCTAGAAAGTCACACGCATAGAAGTTTCCTAGAATGATCTGTTTGCTGATCAACAATTAAGAATCGTATATGATTTAATTAATTAATTTGATTGATTGAATTATCTCAATTGGGTTAAGTACAAGTGAATAAGATTCAATTTGGTTTAAGGCTATTAGAAAGACTAGTCAATTTTAAATATTGATTTGAAATTAGACTTGATTTGGATTTAAATAGATTCAGAACTAGCCAAATTTGATTTGGGCTTGGACCATGATCTATGTGGGTTCAGTCAAATAAATTCAGATAAGATTAAACCATCACCTGAACCCAAACCTCTCGCATAAGGATCTCATATGATGAGATGGCTAAAATCTCATCTCATGAGAGATTAAATTCTCATGTAGAATTTAATGCCTAACATTAATTTTCACCAAACGTCTGATTCAGCCACGACTCTTTGGTTTTCACCGAACGTCGGAATTAACCAAGCGCCGCGCCTTCGGCGTCTCTTTGCTTTTACCAAACGACGGAATTCTTAATGTCAGAATTCAATGTTAAGGCTAAATTGAAACTATAAATAGAGGGCATTCCCTTACCAGAAAACCTAGAACAACAATACACGATATGTCATGGATTGTAATTCTAAAAAAGGTTAGAATAAAAAATTCTGGGGATTCTGGTGTTAGCGGAAGCATGGTGGATCTTAGAGGAAGATTCAAGTGAAAGGATTCAAGATCAGCAAAGCTATTTTTTCACAAGCTAGCACTCCCGGAAATTCGATCATTCAGGGCTTCGCGTGGACGATACTAGAGGCCGGACGATTGAACGACTGTAGAGCAATAAGGATTTACCTACTGTTCTTAAGGTAAGCGATTGATCCCTAGATCTTAAGGCAGGCTTCAAGATAAGTAGTATGACTAGTCATCTTGAAGATCAAGATATGATCTTGATATTTTATTTATATGCATATTTTGAATCAATCGATCCTATATACAAGGCAAAGATATGATCTTGATGCATGTTAGATGGATTAGTATGTAATCTTTAAAATTCCACATTGATAATTATTATCAAAATTTTTAAATATGTATACCTCGGGGATTGTTTCTCCCTATAAATGGTATCAAAGCGATGGTTTCGTATGATCTAATTTATTGCATGTAAATTAATGCTCCTATTAATTATGTAATCAAGGCTAAAACAAATCTCAAGTCTATTCGGTCATAGATGGATTGAAATTCTAAATTATCCATTCAACAAGATATTCTGTGACATATTGCCGTGATAATTTAAATTGATCTTTGGCTTCAAAACACTGATTACACACACTCTCAAAATATGTTTTATATTTGATACATGTTGATGTTATATAAAACATGCTATTTGCATGTTTAGTATAAAACATAGATATGATATATGATGGCATGATGTCTATGTTATGAAACATACAAATATTTATGAGAGTCTAATTTGAATGTCAAATGTTAATTCATAATCTCTTTAGATATGATCTAAATATAGGAATTATGAGTAGTAACATAATACATGATGCTTGATTGAAATATATGACATGTAAACATGAAATATATTTAATCCTTTGGGTTAGCTAAATTGGGTCCATAAAGGGTTAGACCCTAAGGTTTAAATCAACTGGACTGTAAGAGTATTTGATCAAATCTAATTAGATTAGGTTAAAATGCTCTAAATCAAACAATAGTTGTAGTTGATCATATCCTTCTCTTTGATTAAACCAAATGGAAGTAGATTAGGCTCCGTGGTGGAGCATGAATCTCTTAGATGGTCAAATCAGAATTGGTTAACCATATGATGTCAAGGTGGGTTGGTAAGTTGCTCTAGGATCAACGATCGAATGGTTTTTAATTGGGAGCTACTCGTATTGATGCGTCTTTAACGAGTTAATGGCATATCCCTCCCATCGATCTCACTCACCTGGTTAATATGGTGAACCATTTATGATTCAGATCATTTACCTGATTTGGGTTGACCCATGCCTGTAAGGAAATCAATCTGACTGATTTAGGTGCCACTTAACCTGACTTAATCTTGTTTCATTCTATCGATTTCATAGATTCAGTGGGAGAACTTGATTAGTCAATTTATCTTCATATTATTAAAATCCTCTAAAATTATTAGGTCCTTAAAATGAAATAGTTATATGATAACTAGATCATAGCCTCCCATTAAGGTGGGTGATAATGAATCTGATGTCTTGATAATCATTGGAGGCACTCCATGCCTAGTGCTTGTCAACCATCAGAATTATCATTCATTATATGATAAGTCAGCGTAACTATTAAATAAACAGTCAGGTGAGCCGAGCTTCACTCGGGCTTGGTTGTCTATTGATAGGTTACACTGATTATATCATTTAATGGTTGGACCTAACCAGAACTTTCAGTGGAGGCACTTCATGCCTGCTGAAGAGGTATATGGGGCAAAACTGAACACTAAGAATTGTTTGGAGAAACAATTGGTTTTAAACCTGCTCTTAGATGCATATGGGTTAGCCAAGCTTCACTTGGGCCTGTATGTAGTTTATGTAGATCTTAGTGCTCGCTAAAGAATTAAGAATAATTCTTCGAATTAGGGTGTAGAGGCTGCCAATTTGAACAAAATAGTGAGAGAATCTTTAGACTAAAGTCTAAGTCTTTAGACTGAATCAATTTATATACTAATAAACTTTAGTTTTTCCTTATGCAGAAAATGGCCACTAATTTATCATTAAGGTTCCTATTGGATAGTGACAAGTTGAATGGTTCCAATTTCAATAGCTGGTTCAGAAAACTTAAGATCATCCTTGAGCATAAGAGGATTCTATATATTATGAATAATCCTGCACCAAAGATACCTGATGCAAACACCCAAAGTTCTGAGAGAGACACTTATCAGAAGTAGCTCAATGATAGAACTAGCGTGCGTTGTATCATGCTAGCAGCAATGAACGATGAATTTGGTCGCCAGTTCGAGAATGCTTAGCCAGAAGAAATCATTCAAGCGTTGAATGAATCTTTCGGCACACCCGACGATGTTGAAAGGCACAAGACTAGTTGTGCAATTTTTAATGCTTGAATGAGGGATGGATCTCCTGTCACTGATCATGTATTGTATATGATCGAGAAGATAGAACTCCTAAGCAAGCTCGGCTTTCCCCTACATGAGCAGTTGCGAAAAGATGTGATCCTGAATTCCTTGCCTCCATCCTTCCGGCCTTTCCTTACTCATTTTCGAAAGACAAAGCCTGCAGTCAACTACCACGGTTTGTTGGGGTTGTTACAGAACTTTGAGAAGGATAACCAGCTTTCTAAGGGTTTGGTTAATGTGGTTGAAGGATCTAAGGTAGGGCGTCAACCCTTTGGGAAAGGGAAGAAGAAAAAGAATAAGAAAAGGTGTAACATGCTAGGACATCTATAAGTGGTCAGATGCAGAAGAAGAAAGTTGATAAAAATCAAGCTGAATGCTTTCACTGCAAGATGCAAGGGCACTGGAAGAGGAACTGTCCTCTTTACATTGCCACACTTGATCCAAACAGGCCAAAGAAGAAAAAGGAGTAAGATATTGCTCAACAAGGTATTTATATGATAACACCTTGTAATTTTTCTATATATGATAATCAGACCTGGGTATTGGATACCGGGAGTCCTTTTAACATTTGCAATTCATTGCAGGGACTACAGGTCACTAGAAGATTTGAGGACAATGAAAGATTCCTTAATGTCAGCGATGGAAGATTAGTTCCAGTACTGGCATTAGGAGTTCTTGAAATAGTTTTCAATAGAAATGTCATTATACTAAATAATTGTCATTTTTTTCAACGTTCTTGTTGAACGTAATTTATGTAGGCCTTTTGGCCAAAAGTCATTATGAAATTTCAATAAAGGATGTTACTTTGAATATCATTATGAATGGAGTCACTGTAATGACTGGGCATTTATCTAATGGCATTTATATATTATCATAGCCTATGAATGTAGTGTACAATTCAAGTAAGCGCCCTAGAATAACTGATGTCACAGACATTTATCTTTGGCACCATCGGCTGGGTCATATCAATAAGAACATATTAAATAGGTTAACTCAGGAGGGCATCCTTCGAGTTGATGATTGTGAATCATTAACTACATGTGAATCATGTCTTCTTGGTAAAATGACCAAGTCATCTTTTATTGGAAAAGATGAAAGAGCCAAAGAGCTATTGGGTCTAGTACATACTGATGTATGTGGACCAATGAGCACTTGTGCCAAGGGTGGATACTACTACTTCATTACTTTTATAGACGACCTTTCTAGGTTCGGTTATGTCTATCTTATGAGACATAAATCTGAGTCATTTGAAATGTTCAAACTATATCATAAAGAAGTAGAAAAACAAACAGGAAAATGTATTAAGACCCTTCGATCAGATCGAGGAGGCGAATACCTTTCCATAAATTTGTGACATATTTAAGAGAGAATGAGATTCTCTCCCAATGGACTCCTCCTGGAACACTGCAGCATAACGGTGTGTTGAAAAGAAGGAATCGAACTCTGTTAGACATGGTTCGGTCCATGATGGGTTTTGCGAGCTTGCCAATATCATTTTGGGGATACGCATTAGAATCAGCTTGTTATATTCTTAATAAGGTTCCAAGTAAGTCTATTTCTAAAACTCCACATAAGATGTGGTATGGATATAAACCGGTTATTGCCTATCTGAGAGTCTGGGGGTGTCCGGCTTATGTGAAACGTGCAAAATCAGACAAACTTAAACCCAAATCTGACAATATTTTTTTATCGGCTATTCGAAAGAGACCAAAGGATATTACTTCTACAATACTGAAGAATAAAAGTTGTTCATTAGTAATAGAGCAGTTTTTCTTGAAAAGGAGTTCCTTAGTGAAGGGACAAATAGCTCTAATGTTGAACTTGAGGAAGTTCATCAAGTAGAAGGAACAACACAAATCAGTGAACCCTTAGAATCTGAGTTGATTAGATCAAACTCAAAACCCATTTTAGATGCACCATTAAGGCGATCTGGTAGAGTACCACATCAACCGGATATATACTTAGGTTTCTTGGTCCAGAATGATGATCCTGTTGAACTCAATGAGAACAACGAGGATCCGATCACCTATATGGATGCTATGCAAAGGACTGACTCTAATAAATGGCTTGAGGCCATGAAATCCGAACTTGACTCCATGAAGGACAATAATGTATGGATATTAGTTGACCCATCCGAAGGGATAAAACCCATAGGGTGTAAGTGGGTTTTCAAGAGGAAAAGAGGCGTAGACGGAAAGGTTGAGACCTATAAAGCACGTCTGGTTGCTAAGGGGTATCGTCAACGTTATGGTATTGACTATAACGAAACGTTTTCTCCTGTGGCAATGCTGAAATCCATTCGGATTATGCTAGCTATAGCAGCACACTTCGATTATGAGATTTGGGAGATGGATGTTAAAACCGCTTTTCTAAATGGTGATTTAGAAGAACAGGTGTATATGATACAGCCTGAAGGTTTTATATCTGAAGACGAGTCTAAAGTGTGCAGGCTACAGAAGTCTATTTATGGATTTAAGCAAGCATCTAGGAGTTGGAATATACGATTTGATAAAGTGATCAAATCTTATGGCTTTATTAAAAATAAAGAAGAACCTTGCATTTATAAATGGGCTAATGATTCCGTTATTGTATTTCTTGTATATATATGGATGATATTCTCTTAATCGGAATGATATCCCTACATTACAAGGAATAAAGACATGGTTATCATCACAATTCTCCATGAAAGATCTGGAAGAAGCATCATACATCCTAGGGATAAAGATCTATAGAGATAGACCTAAGAGGATGCTTGGTTTACCCCAATCTACGTACATTGACACCGTGCTAAAAGGTTTAGCATGGAGAATTCCAAGAAATGCTATCTTTCGATAGGCCATGGAATTCATCTTTCTAAGAAGGATTGTCCGACAACTCCTATGAAAGAGAACGTATGAGTTGAATTCCATATGCTTCGGCAGTGGGATCGATTATGTACACCATGATATGTACAAGACCAATGTGGCATACTCACTAGGAGTAGTGAGTAGATACCAATCTGATCCAGGAGAAAAATACTGGCAAGTTGTTAAGATAATCCTTAAGTATTTGAGAAATACTAAGGACCAGTGGTTAGTTTATGGAGAGTCCGATTTGAAACTTGTTATACTGATTCCAGTTTCCAATCAGATCATGATAATAGCAAAAGTGTATCGGGTTTCGTGTTTATCCTGAATGGTGGAGCTGTTTGCTGGAAAAGTTTCAAGCAACATACAGTGGCAGAATTGAAACTATAAATAGAGGGCCTTCCCTCACCAGAAAACATAGAACAACAATACACGATATGTCATGGATTGTAATTCTAAAAAAGGTTAGAATAAAAAATTCTGGTGATTCTGGTGTTAGCGGAAGCGTGGTGGATTTTAAGGAAGATTCAAGTGGGAGGATTCAAGATCAGTAAAGCTATTTTTCCGCGAACTAGCACTCCCAAAAATCCGATCATTCGGGGCTTCGCGTGGACGATACTAGAGGCCGAACGACTGAACGGCTGCAGAGCAATAAGGATTTACCTACTGTTCTTAAGGTAAGCAATTTGATCCCTAGATCTTAAGGCAGGCTTCAAGATAAGTAGTATGACTAGTCATCTTGAAGATCAAGATATGATCTTGATATTTTATTTATATGCATATTTTGGATCAATTGATCCTATATACAAGGCAAAGATATGATCTTGATGCATGTTAGATAGATTAGTATGTAATCTTTAAAATTCCGCATTAATAATTGTTATCAAAATTTTAAAATATGCATGCCTCAGGGATTGTTTCTCCCTACAGCCTGCCTTCCGCAGTACTTCAGCCCATTAGTCTTTGCACTACTCTTTATATGGTCTGTGCTCATCTTCTTGCTCGCCGCCTTTCTCTGGTGATTCCTCGCCTCATTTCGGCTGAACAAGGGGCATTTATTAGAGGGTGTTTCATTTCAGATAATGTCCTCATCGCCCAAGAGTTAATGCATGATCTTCAGAGAGCGCCGGTCAGAAGATGTCTTATGGCTGTTAAACTTGATATGGAGAGAGCCTATGATAGACTGAGCTGGGCCTTCTTGCACCGCTCGCTTATGGAGTTTGGGTTCGATGGTTTGTTCATTGAGTGGATTATGGCTTGCATACAGAAGCCGTCTTTTTCTCTGATTATTAATGGGCATCCGACCGTGTTTTTTCACTCTACTATGGGGATTCGGTAGGGATGCCCTTTATCCCTTTGCTGTTTATTCTGGCAGTGGATGATCTGTCTCGTGCTTTCTATCAGGCACAGCTAGATCGGAGGATTGTCCCATTTATGGCCGGAGTGGAGGGCCCTCTGGTCTCTCATCTTCTGTTTGCGGATGATTGTATCCTCTGGGGCCAGGCTTCTATTAATAATGCAGCGTCTTTCTATTCTATTATTTAGCGGCACTGTCAGGCTTCGGGACAGAAGGTCAATTTTCTAAAGTCTTCTATATGTTTCAGCCCAAAGACTTCTAGGTCTACCAGGGAAGCCATTATTAATTTATCGGGTATTTCTACTCAAACTGACAGGTTTATGTATTTGGGGATTCCTATCACGGGGAGACGTCCTCGTTGCTCTGACTACTACGAACTGGAGAGGAGGGTTCGTCAGCGTTTGGAGGGGTGACAGGTCACTGGCCTTTCGATGATGGCTAGAATTATTATTATCCACTTGGTTCTCTCCTCTCTTCCCCTTACCTTCTGTCTAATTCTGTCATTCCAATTACCTGCCTTAAGAGGATTGAGAGATGTTTCCATGATTTTCTTTGGGCTTCTATGCAAGAAGGTCATAGTACTCATCTATTATCCTGGGATACGGTCTGCATGCCTATCCAAGAAGGCGGTCTCAGGATCCAGTCTCTGATTGTTAGAAGGGATGCCCTTCTTGCTAGACATGCTTCTACATTTCTCTTGGAGCCGCATTATCTTTGGAGTACCTTGATGCGTGCTAGGTATGGTGCCTGGATGCCGGACTTGCATATCTGGTCATCTCGAGGCTGCTCCTCCTTTTGGAAGGAAGTTTGTCGGTTTGGACAGATTATTAGGGGTAATGTATCATGGATGATTGGGGACGGATCATCGATCGATGTTATTCAGGATATCTGGATTTCAGAGCTTCCTCTCTCTCGATGGCCCTCTTTTATCAGTATTGATATCCCTCCCAGTTTAAGGGTTAAGGATTTGATTTTCTTAAATCCCCCTGCCTGGCATATCCCCTCGGTGACCCGTTTCTTTGGGCTGGAGCTTTCTAGACATATTCTCTCGATGCCCCTTACTCCTGGTTGTTTATCTGACTCCAGGATTTGGCAACGATCCTGTCTCTCCAGGGCTCCTACCATGGATTTGATGAAGATATTTAGGCCGGTTTCCCAGTGATCGATGGATGCTGCTTGGATTTGGAAGCTTCCCATCCTTCC
This sequence comes from Calamus simplicifolius, assembly GCA_900491605.1. Taxonomy (NCBI): domain Eukaryota; kingdom Viridiplantae; phylum Streptophyta; class Magnoliopsida; order Arecales; family Arecaceae; genus Calamus; species Calamus simplicifolius. The sequence continues at coordinate 1,114,495 of UESW01004048.1, forward strand.
TAGAGTGCAGCTATTTATTTGGAAGCTTATGTGGGACTGTCTTCCAACCTGTCTTCTTCTCTCTCAGAGGAGTCTGTCGATCCAGCAATGCTATCCTTTATGTAGGTTGGAGGAGTCCTCTGAGCATGCTATTTTCATTTGTCCCAGAGCTAGACAGATCTTGCATATGGTGGGTTATTCTGTCAGGTTGGACGATCTGGGTTCACCCTGCTCTTCTTTGGATATGCTTACAAACCGAACTCTCCAGGATTCTTGCTTTCTGAATCGGACCAGCACCTTCCAGAAGTCCGAACCGATCGAACTTAGGTAAACACAAGCTTTTGAAGATGGCACTTCATTGCTGGAGCTTATGTGAAAAGATAAATAGTAAATTGATGTCCAGCCTTTAAGCAAGTTATACTATAATATTTACTTTCTTTTGACCAATCATGTAACATTCGATTCAATATTTTAATTTTTAATTTTTTAATTTTTTTCATTGCATAATAACTATGTACATATTTATGTTCGTTAAGTGCAATAAAAAGATAATTATGTTAAAATAAAATACCATAAACTTATGCACTTCATCAATAAGAAATCAATATGTTATAGTTAGGCCCATTGGGCCCACTGGCTGAATTCATCGAGTTAGAATCATTGTTAAATTAGTGAGAAAAGTCGTTCTGCACTATATGCGGAGCATTGTGTATGCATGCGGGCTATTTATTCGGTGCATAAAAAAATAAAATTATCTTTAATATGTGTGATCGCATGCAGGCATAATCAATTATCTCATGCGATGTATAAAGAACTTTCATGAGCTGGTTTAAAAGTTTGATTGTTTGTTCTTTGTTCTTTGTTTTTAAACCTTCCTAATGAATCACCAACCTTGATGGGTGGCCTTCGCATGGCTATTTCGAGGCCATAAAAGCATTGCCATGCCAACCATGGACCGAGGGAGGGTCCAACGCATGCGTTCTCGCTGTACCAAGCTTGTACCGTGGCTTCCCAAAGTTCTGGTCCAGAGCATTGACCCTAGCCCTCCAAAAGAAAGGCACCGGGTACCTCCACGTGGCTAGGCTTTCCATTTCATTCCTCCCTCTCCTTCGAGAAATATTCTTTTTAGCCTTCGAATTCTCTCAGCATCGACTTCGAGCGTTCGCGTGTGAAGTAGGTGCTCGACAAGGGGAGGCTGCGAATTTGGCTCCATCTTATCTGCAAGAAATAATGGCAAAGGTATCCCAGTGGGCACTCCCACCAACCTATCCCCCTCCCGCGGTGGTGTCGTTCTTCCCACCAAACCCGTCGCGGACCGCGTCTCTGAGGCCCACGCTAATCGTGAATCCACCGCTCGCAAACCGCGTCATTTGGATGATGAAGCCATGCGTGCATGGCAGGCACGGTAGGATACTCGCAGTGGAAGATGAAGAGCTCCGACACTGCACGAAGTCTTCCATATCCTTATGCCTCCTTATCTACCCTCTGGTGGTAGCAGACCAAACCTTTGGACAGGGATCTAGACTTCTGCCGCCGATATATCTTAAAATTAAGTTTTAACATAGTTTAATAAAAGTTATTGATATGATGTTCATTAATTAATCTGATTTACATCATTTCTATCTAAAAATCTCTTCAAATCACCCTTAGAATGGCCTGTTCTCTCCGGTCGGAATAGATGGTTCCTTTCCTTGGAACCATGTTATCACCCCCGCTAAGTGGTGATTCAACATAGATTCTACATCTTGGAACCAAATCAATTTGGGGGGCAGCTTTGTGATAATGAAACCAATCAGCAAAAAGCATTAATGATGCAAAAATCAATGCAACAATTATGGTGCAATAGAGTTATAATTCATTAGTTATTCCGTCAAATCTGAAAAAAAAAATTAGAGGTTATTTGTATTCCTCGGAAACCTTGCCCATATCATCATTCAATATTTCTTGACGGCCAAACTACCTGGGCACTGGGTCCAATATGAGTAGGATCACTTAGCCATGCTTCATAATGAAAAAATGGGTGCTATGGAAGTATATGCTGAAGGGAATTTCGTATGTTTTATATGAATCAAATTCATATAACATGCGGTAAAGATAAAAATAAATGCAAATTTAATTCTCAAAGCCCAAGATCTTCAGGGAACAGATTCAGTTAACAAAAAAAAACATATGATTTAATAATAGATCATACATGTGTTCTTTATTGGGGATGAAGCCTGATGAAGCCGGTAAATGATTTACCACTAGCCGTCCATGCGTCCGGCCTCTAATGGTGATCCACGCGAAGATCTTTGGATGATGTCCTCTCAGGATTGGATGATAACCTTCTTGCGAGGGGTGCTAGTGCCTCTTTTTTTTCAATTGATTTCCCAAATCAAGAGAGAGAACAATTTCTTGATCAAGATCAAATCTTGATCAATCAAGAGAGAAAATATTCTTGATCAAGATCAAATCTTGATTTATCAAAGAAAATAATTTTTTGATCAAGATCAAATCTTGATCAATCAAGAAAGAAAAGATTTCTTGATCAAGATCAAATCTTGATCAACCAAGAAGAGAGAGAAAGCCTTCCTTCAACAACCCAGAAAGAGGGACGTGAGAGAGAGGAGCTTTCAACCCTTCAAGAGAGAGAGGGACGTCCTAGAGAGAAAGATGTTTTAGAGAGAGAAAGTGGATGTTAGGCATCCAAAATAGAGAAAAAGAGGAGTCAGGTATATTTCTTCCCATTTTATACATGAAAAGGAGGTTATATGGTTTCATAAAAGAGGGATTTTATTTCAACCACCTAACCATTCAACCATATGAAGTTGATAACAAATTATCCTAACAAATTTAGGATATTTGTTATAACAAATTATCCTAACAAATTTAGGATATTTGCTATCATGATAATGTTAGGATTACAACCACCAAACCACATCCCTAAAAATTAAGAAATTGGTTATCCCATGAAACCAATGCAACCTTGAATTCGGCTTCATGAGGATGCCCCAAATCATAGGGTTTCCTCCTCCATGACGTGAAGATGGGTCATGTCCATCACATGGGCATGGATCCATCCTCCACGTGGCACGATCTCAGCCCTCGGTTTAATTGGGTTTCCACGAATCAAATCATGCCATCATATGGACCCAATTAAATACCATATTATTAATCTCAATTAATCTAAGCCATCCATCACATGGATCAAGCCTAATTAATGGATTTCATATGTACATCTTATGTACAAAAGGTCTCTCTCTTGAACACAAAATTCTTTTCTCTATGATGAATCCTATTCATCAATTTTATGTTCTCTCATTAAGATTGAGTCAAACCCAATCCTAATTAATTGATTATCTAATTTGAATTAAGTCCAACTTAATTCCCATTTTAACTTCATCCAAAATCTTCTTAATGCGTGTGACCCATTAGGTCCCTTGACACGTTGGTAATAATCATGTCCCTAATATTGACCCTAAGGATGACTTGATCAACACCTTGTCCAAGTCAATTCTTTAACCAAATCAACTCTTTGATTAAGTCAAAGAATCCATGATTATAGATCATGAGCGGCCTCTAGCAAAGCATCATGACCACCCAAGTGTTAAGGGTTTGTTGACGTGGTCATCAACACCTGTCCATGAATGGTTACCGTACGATTCAATCCCTTCGTCACATATCCAAATCAATCAGTGGTATGGAATGTGTCAACCATATAATTGATCTTTGTTTACTTGATCTCAGAAAAATTGACTCATATGAATTAGAATTTCAAAACTATTTCGAATTCCAACTCAACCTTGCAAGGATTTAACAGTCAATTTAATCCATCAAGTGGCCGTGGGACATAACCTTTCTATCAAGGAAGACGAATCCTGTCTTGATCAAACACCACCTTCATGTGCTTCATATCATACCCAATTGACACCATATTTGCCACCCGTGGCTAGAGCAACGTTTGCATATCGTCAAAGCATGATATTCCACACATGAGGTGCAATGAAGATCTCAAGTCAAAGGATCACTCGCACCACCGTCATCAAAGATCAACCATCGACACTATATAGAATATCCATATGGGATCTCTGTGCGGGTCATCCAATGCATCGTTACAATAACGAACATCCACACACCATATCCAAGTATCTTCATACTTCAGCTTGCAAGATCAGCTGCTCACACAAGGGTGAAGATATGCAATGTGTACTAGTCTCAACGGCGTTCGACAGTGTCCAATCCTATCTACGCATCGACTAGGAAAGTTTAAAGAATCGAACCATAATGTGCAATTTTGGATCTCACAATTTGTAATCTTTATTACAAATTTCATATGCACAGTTCGCATTCTTTTGGACTTTATCTCACAGGTTAAATATATCTATATATATATAATTACACCCGGATAGATAAAGAAACCAATAAATTTGATTTGCATTCATAAAGTAATGTGTACAAACTAGCATCTAATCCGATTGGATCTAGAGCACACACTAACAATCTCTCACTTGCACTAGAGCCAATCACCCATGTATCTAATACCAAGTGACTAAGCATGACCATCATGCTTCTGCTATGGCAGGACTTTAGTGAACGGATTGCAATATTATTGTCCGTGGAGACTCATTCTATTTTATATCATTCCTCCCACTGATTTTCTTAATCACATGATATTTTCTGAGTATATGTTTGGACCTCTGATGAGACCTTGGCTCCTTGGCTTGCGCAATAGCTCCATTGTTATCACAATACAAGAGTATCGGATTAACAATGCTTGGAACCACTCCAAGTTCAGTGATGAACCTTTTGATCCAAACTATTTATTTAGCTGCATCTGATGCTGTGATGTACTCGGCTTAGTTGTAGAGTTGGCATCATCTCCTGCTTGGAACTCTTCCAGCTGACTGCACCACCATTGAGTGTGAACACATAGCCTGATTGTGATTTATAATCATCTCCATCAGACTGAAAACTAGAATCCGTGTAACCCCGAACTATAAGGTCGGGTCCTCCATAAATCAAGAACATATCCTTAGTTCTTCGCAAGTACTTAAGGATATTCTTGACTGCCATCCAATGTTTCTCACCAGTGATACTCAAGGCATAAGAAACATCAGGCCTCGTACATAGCATCGCATACATAATGGATCCAATTGCTGATGCGTATGGTATCCTATCCATGTACTCTCTTTCTTCTTGGGTCTTAGGACTCATGTCCTTGGAGAGATGTACACCATGCGACATTGGCAGGAATCCCTTCTTGGATTCCTCCATGCTAAACCGCTTTAGCATCTTATCTATGTACGTGGATTGGGTCAATCCAAGCAACCTTCTAGATCTATCTCTATAGATCTTTATACCAAGTATATAGGCTGCTTCTCCAAATCCTTCATGGAGAATTTACCTGACAACCTATCCTTCACTTCTTTAAGGAAGGATACATTGTTTCCTATTAATAATATGTCATCCACATATAATATCAAGAAAATAATATCACTCCCACTAACCTTCTTGTACACACATGGATCATCCTCATTTTTGATGAAATCAAACTCTTTAATTGTCACATCAAATCGGATGTTCCAACTTCTAGAGACTTGCTTAAGTCCATAAATAGACCTTTGTAGCTTGCACACTTTCTTAGGATCTATGGATTCAAAACCCTCTGGTTGTCATATACACATTATCCTCTAAATTTTCATTTAGGAAGGCAGTCTTGACATCCATCTGCCAGATCTCATAGTCAAAATATGCTGCTAATGCAAGCAAAATCCTTATGGACTTATGCATGGCTACAGGTGAAAAGGTTTCATCAAAGTCAACACCTTGTCTTTGCTTGTAACCTTTTGCAACTAGCCTTGCCTTATAGGTAATCACATTACCATCCATGTCGATCTTCTTCTTGAAAACCCATTTGCACCCAATGGGTTTTACCCCTTCAGGTGGATCAACCAAGGTCCATACCTGGTTGTCATACATGGAGTCCATTTAGATTTTATGCCTCAAGCCATCTCTTGGAGTTAATGTCAGACATTGCCTCCTTGTAGTTGGTAGGCTCATCATCCTCTATAAGAAATGCATATCTCTTAGGGATGTGAATTGTCCTACTAGATCTACGTAGCTGGTGTGTACTTGGAGCCACCTGTTGCTTTTCATGCAACGTCTGCCTGAATGTGGGTTGAGTCTCCTGCTCAACTCCCACTGTATTCGGCATATGCTCCATTCCATCTAATGGGTCTATATTAATTTGTGGTTCTTGAGCTTCACTAAGTTCAATCTTACTCCCACTATCCTTTGAAATTATCTCATTTTCTAAAAATGAAGCATTTCTTGAGACAAACACCTTTTGCTCGAGAGGATGTAGAAGTAATATCCTTTTGTTTGTTTTGGATATCCCACAAAATTGCATTTATCAGATCTAGCTTCAAGCTTGTCTGATTCATTACGCTTCACATAAGCATAACATCCCCAAACCCTTAAATGATTAAGGGATGGTTTCTTTCCATACCATATCTCATAGGGAGTGGAGTTGACCGATTTAGATGGAACTCGGTTTAAGGTATATTTGGCAGTTTCTAGCGCATAACCCCAAAACATTTTTGGAAGATCTGCAAGGCTCATCATGGAACGTACCATGTCTAATAGTGTACGATTTCTCCTTTCTGACACACCATTATGCTGTAAGGGAGAATCTCATTCTCCTTCAAATAATCTATGAACTCATGGCTCAAGTATTCACCACCTCGATCTGATCGAAGTATCTTAATACTCTTGCCAGTTTGTTTTTCTACTTCACGTCTAAATTCTTTGAACTTTTCAAAGGCTTCAGATTTGTGCTTCATCAGATACACATAACCATATCTATTATGGTCATCTATGTGATGAAATAAGAAAAACCTCCTATGGCTTGAATGTTGATGGGTCCACATACATCCGAATGTACTAAACCCAAACATTCAGTTGCTCGCTCTTTTCTAGTAAAAGGTGACTTGGTCATCTTGCCAAGTAAGCATGATTCACATTCCTCAAACGATTCCCAATCGAATGAGCCCAAGTATCCATTCTTATGTAACTTGGTTAAACGCTTTTCATTTACATGGCCTAAACGATAATGCCATAGAGTCCCTAGTATTATTTGATTTTAAACTTTTGATTCAATATTGAGAATAGGGGCTTAAAGATTAAGAACATAAATTCCATTGAATAATTCAGCAAAACCAAAGAACATTTCATTTCAAAAATAGAAATACCTTTATTTTCAATTTAAATGAATACCCATTCATTACTAAACATGAAACGGATATAATATTCTTTGTTATGTTTGGAACATAGTAACAATTACTAAGTTCAATTTCAAGCCCTGTGGGCAAAGATAAAGAACAAATTCCTATGGCTAATGCAGCAACCTTTGCTCCATTTCCATTCGTAGGATCACTTCATCTTTTCCCAATCTTCTACTATTTCTTATCATCTCCATATTAATACAAATATGAGACCCACAACCGGTATCCAATACCCAAGTGGAATAAGAAGTAATAGAAGAAAACATCTCAATTATATACGCACATGATGTAGAAGCATCCCTATGCTTCTTATCTTTCAGGCTGACCCAATAAACCCTACAGTTATGCTTCCAGTGCCCATCCTTTCCACAAAATGATATTTTTTCTTGGCTATATTCCTTAGCCAATCAGGAAATTGGGTCCGGTCAGCTTGTTGGACTTTAGGTTACCTCTAAGGTTAATGTTCACACTCACTGTGTCTCTTACAACTATGAAGAAAATAGAACGAGTCAATTATTATGAATGCAACTCATCGATTTAATATGGTAATTATAAAAATTTTTAATTAAATCGATTACTCCCACTATTTTATCGAGCTCAATAGCCCTCTCTATTAATCTTAAAAATTATCAAATAATTTTCTAGTGGGCTAGGATCCTCAAATTGACTTACCTTGACCTTGGCTATGGCACAACAAATCTTAGTAAGCCAAATTAGGTAGATTTGTATCAATCACATCAAATGTGACTCCTAGATCATTTAGGGGACATTGCCTTGTCAATCACATCTGATGTGATCACCCTAAACATTGCCTCTAGATTAGACTGACCCTGACTATAGCCAATTATGCTAACTAACCTAGTTAAGTCAACCCATTGTTCCCCAATCAACTCCTCATAGGTTCACTTGATCTTGGCTATGGCACAACAAATCTCATGTCCTAATGATTTTGTATCATGTGAATAATGGAAGGCTAATGACTTAATATTCGTGGAGGGATTTAGCGCATCTAGGTCCCATCATGCATGTACAACATTTGTATCATGCTTGGTTACATATCCTATATGTGAATTTTAGATTAATTTCAATTAACCTAAATTTCATAAGATCCAATCTTATGATTGGACTCCTAATCAAATTAGGATCCTGATCACTATCTAATTTAGGAACCCTAATTATGTGACCAAATCAATTGCTACCATCCTGATTAACCTTAATTGATCAATTAAGAGATGGCCAAATCAGCTGATCAATGGGGTCCTATTTAGCATACCCTTTCGATCCCATTGAATGGGTTTTCCTAGGCAGCGAACGGAGCAATTAAAAACCATGATCACACTTTCTAGACACCAATGTAGTTAAGCCCAATTGATTTGATCAATTATGGGATCATAGGATCAAACAATGATATGGTTAAATCTAATTTTTCCTAAACCTTATCATCTATTACACATTATGATAAGATAAGATAGTGATCTTTAGGGATTTATGATAAGTGTCAAATATTTTATAATAATTTATTTTAAATATTTGTCTTATCATTATGTTATGATAAATTATTTTCATCACATGAAAATCCTAATTGGTCTCTATCATAACATCCCTAACATGATAACATGTCAAAATTTAAAATTTAATTTTAATCTTGATTATCATGTTATCATGATATAATTATTTTAGATTTTAATCATGTTATTTATCATGTCAAAATTAAATTCTAAACATGATATGTTAAATTTTAGCCTTTATGATTATGTCACACATAAATCATAATTTTTAATTTTTAACATGATCAAATCTAAATAATTCACATTTATTATCATATAATAAACTTATTAAATATTTAATATTCATCAATATAATTATTTTAGATTTTAATCATGTTATTTATCATGTCAAAATTAAATTCTAAACATGATATGTTAAATTTCAGCCTTTATGATTATGTCATACATAAATCATAATTTTTAATTTTTAACATGATCAAATCTAAATAATTCATATTTATTATCATATAATAAACTTATTAAATATTTAATCTTCATCAATATAATTATTTTAGATTTTAATCATATTATTTATCATATCAAAATTAAATTCTAAACATGATATGTTAAATTTTAGCCTTTATGATTATGTCACACATAAATCATAATTTTTAATTTTTAACATTTTAAATCTAAATAATTCATGTTTATTATTATATAATAAACTTATTAAATATTTAATCTTCATCATATGGCAATATTTATATTTTACGCATGTAAAATTTAGATCTATGTATATAAAAACTAGAACTCAGGTAATCTATGATCAAATTAACTGAATTTGAAGCCTGAGGTGGCTTTGATAGCACTGTTGGAAATTTCGTATATTTTAAATGAATCAAATTCATATAACATGCAGTGAAAGATAAAATTAAATACGAATTTAATTCCAAAGCCCAAGATCCTCAGGGAACATATTCAGTTAACAAGAAATAATACATGATTAAATAATAGATCATACATATGTTTTTTATTGGGATGAAGCTCGATGAAGCCGGTAAATGATTTACCACTAGCCGTCCACGCGTCCGGCCTCTAATGATGATCCACGCGAAGATCTTTGGATGATGTCCTCAGGATTGGATGATAACCTTTTGCAAGGGGTGCTAGTGCCTCTTTTTTTTTTCCAAATCAAAAAAATTTCTTGATCAAGATCAAATCTTGATCAATCAAGAGAGAGAAAGGGATGTCCTAGAGAAAGAAAGGATATTTTAGAGAGAGAAAGTAGGTGTTAGGCATCCAAGAGGGAGAAGGGAGGAGTTAGGCGTGTCGTTCGAAGGGGTATCTCTTCCCCTTTTTATACATGAAAAGGAGGTTGTGTGGTTCCATAAAAGAAGGGTTTTGATTCAACCACCTAACCATGCAATCATATCAAGTTGATAACAAATTATCCTAACAAATTTAGGATATTTGTTATCATAATAATGATTAGGATTACAACCACCAAACCACATCCCTAAAAAATAGGAAACTGATTATCTCATGAAACCAACGTCGCAACCTTGAATTTGGCTTCATGATGACGCCCCAAATCATGGGTTTCCCTCCTCCATGACGTGGAGATGGGTCATGTCCATCACATGGGCATGGATCCATCCTCCATGTGGCACGATTTCAGCCCTTGGTTTAATTGGGTTTCCACGAATCAAATCATGCTATCATATGGACCCAATTAAATATCATATTATTAATCTCAATTAATCTAAGCCATCCATCACATGGATCAAGCCTAATTAATGGATTTCATATGTACATCACATGTACAAAAGGTCTCTCTCTTGAACACAAATTCTTTTCTCTATGATGAATCATATTCATCAATTTATGTTCTCTCATTAAGATTGAGTCAAACCTAATTCTAATTAATTGGTTATCTAATTTGAATTAAGTCCAACTAATTTCATTTAAACTTCATCCAAAATTTCTTGATGCGTGTGACCCATTAGGTCCCTTGACACGTTGGTAATAATCATGTCCCTAATATTGACCCTAAGGATGACTTGATCAATATCTTGTCCAAGTCAATTATTTAACCAAATCAACTCTTTGATTAAGTTAAAGAATCCATGATTATAGATCATGAGTGGCCTCTAGCAAAGGATCATGACCACCCAAGTATTAAGGGTTTGTTGACGTGGTTATCAACATCTGTCCATGAACGGTTACCGTACGATTCAATCCCTTCATCACATATCCAAATCAATCAGTGGTATGAAATGTGTCAACCATGTAATTGATCTTTGTTTACTTGATCTCAGAAAAATTGACTCATATGAATTAGAACTTCGAAACCATTTCGAATTCCAACTCAACCTTGCAAGGATTTAACAGTCAATTTAATCCATCAAGTGGCCATGGGATATAACCCTTTCTATCAAGGGAGACGAATCCTATCTTGATAAACACCCCCTTCATGTGCTTCATATATACCCAATCGACACCATATTTGCCACCCGTGGCTAGAGCGACGTTTGCATGTCGTCAAACATGATATTCACACATGAGGTGCAATGAAGATCTCAAGTCAAAGGATCACTCGCACCACCGTCATCAAAGATCAACCATCGATACTATATAGAATATCCATATGGGATCTCTATGCGGGTCATCCAATGCATCGTTACAATAACAACATCCACACACCTTATCCAAGTATCTCCATACTTCAGCTTGCAAGATCAGCTGCTACCATAAGGGTGAAGATATGCAATGTGTGCTAGTCTCATCGGTGTTCGACAGTGTCCAATCCTGTCTACGCATCGACTAGGGAAATTTAAAGAATCGAACCATAATGAGCAATTTTGAATCTCACAATTTGTAATCTCTATTACAAATTTCATATGCACAGTTCACATTCTTTTGGACTTTATTCACAGGTTAAATATATGTATATATATATATAAGTTACACCCAGATAGATAAAGAAACTAATAAATTTGATTTGCATTCATAAATAAACGTGTACAAACTAGCATCTAATCCGATTGGATATAGGGCACACACTAACAACGACAAATGATGATTAAGTTCTTGTGATTTATTATCACTAGAAATATTATCTCATTGTTGGAAGTGTAATCTAAACTCCAAATAGGTTATATACGAATTTGAGGGTTAAAGAGTTTGTGTTCCTGGTCAATGGAAAGGCATAGCGCAGTCAGAGGCTCCATAACGGTCATAGAGCTCGGATTCTTTTTGAAAGAGTAAAATCTAAAACTAGAGATGGTGTTGGGATCCTAGCCATGAGATAACATTAGAGATCAGAATCTGCAGACGAGTGAATTCTGATATGATAAGAGTGTTTTAAGTCCGTAGCCCTTAAACAATTGGGTCTTATCTTGTGTGAGGTTTCATAAACGAGTATCAATGTATTGGTTACGGCTGCTCGGAAAGAAAATAATATAAGTTTGCTGGATAAGTAATTCAATAGATTTGCATGATGGTTCTATAGTCCTGTGGTAACAAAATAAAGGAATTGATGGTGGAAAGATATAGATAAAACATGAGGCCTATAAAACTTAACTTCTTATCTTTTTTTTTTCTCTAAAATAAAATAAAAATTTTATTATTTTCTTTATGTCTAATTCTTATGCCCGTGTTGGATTTGTTGAGTCATTTTCTTAGTATCTATCTTAAAAAGAGTTTCTTTTGAGGTTAATAAGTTTAAGATAAACAAGTTTCAATATATGTGAAAAATGCAAGTTTGAGTTCATGTTGAACATTATGAATGTTTTCATATATGAAAAAAACATGAGTTTTAGTCTGCCTATGACATTATAAATTTTCTTTTATTTAAGCTTATGCAGTTCTTGTCTTTGGGATAACCTAAAGTATTTATAAGAGATTCAAAAAAGGGTTCTCTTAAGTCTAAGTTGACCTAAGATTTGTGTAAAAGAGGCTTGGACGAAGAAACAATTATTACAATTGTTAGTTATTTTTTGTAATAAATTTTTTATCATTTTTATCAAGGTGGATGTAGGTCTATTAGGCCAAAACATGCTGTTCTTTCTTTATCCTCTTTCTTTCTTTCTCTATTAATTTTTTTTCTCATTCCCTAGAGCTTTCACAAAGTGATATCAGTGGAAGGTCCTTGGTGACTCTCGGGTCAAGATTACTATTTCTTTAAAGGCACGCTCCAATTTTAGGCCCTGATTTGGTCTTTTCGGACACCGAACATCACCAGTTCAAATAGCCCCAGCGTCTTCCTCAGCGAATCGGCTTCCTTGCAAGGCTCATCTCTTTGGCGCTGCGGAGCCCATTGGAGAGCACGTCACACTAGCGTTGAGGAGGCAAAAGCTGTGAAGAGAGTGTTGAAGAGACGGAAGGGCGACAACTCTATCGGCAACAACAACATCAAAGTAGCATGCAGTGGTGATGATCTCTAGTTTCAACAGTGGAGGAAAAGGTTGGTGAGGCCTCCTTACGGCTACGACTTTAGATGAAGATGCGATGGTGAAGGAGGGCGCGGTATCACACAAGCTCCAAGCTGGATGAGGAGGCCAAAACCTTTGTTTCACCTAATTCCTTGTTTTCATCACAAAGGGCAGCAACTCTAATGGGACCGAGTAGGCAACAATGAGAATGTGGTTTCCAACTTATTGCTGTAGAATTTCGTTCTTCTATCAGGATGACGATCTTTCATCCGATTGGATGCGTAAGACCGTCTTCATGTAGAAGGATTAGGGATGATCCCTGCGAAAGACCCTCCGATGCCCAAGTCAGTGATGATTCTCAGCAAATAGATGAGAAAGAAGGCTCCAGCAGAAGAATCTCTCAAAGATGATCTCCTGAAAACTATGAACTATGCTAGAGTTCTTAGAGTTAGTTTGCGCATAATTGAAGGGATCTTAGGGCATGGTATTTATAGACTGCCGAAATGATGGTGGGTTATTGCTTGATTCTTGGGTGCATTTTAGGAAGTCAAAAGCCAGTACGATTTGAATCTGATTAGTCGCGGGACCATTATGATTCGAATCCTGGCGGTTAAGAGGATCGATGGTTGATTGATGCTCACGATTCAGTTATTCATGGGCATTAGGCCATATTTAGTTTTCATTTTCTTTTCAGAGTTTTGGGAGCCGATGCGATTCAAAATCTCGCCAGCTGATCGAAGATTTGAAATTTTGTTGATTATGGTCAGGGGGTTATATTTGGCTCCCCATTCCCATTTAAGAAGATTATTATGAGAATCACGTGATTGGGGCAGTTTATATTCTGCAATCCTCGACATAGCTCAAGGCAATAAGGGTCTCTAAGCCGAAAAGAAAAGTTTCTCGGTCCTATCGAGGTACGAAGACAGCTCGATCCTACTGAGGTACAAAGGTAGCTCGGTCCTATCGAGTATGAAGACAGTTCGGGTCCTACCAAGGTATAAAAATAGCTCGGGTCCTACCGAGGTATGGAGACAGCTCGGTTGTGTTTTATCTTTTCTGGATATGGTCGTTTGTGGGTCAAAAGTCAAAAATGACCCTCCCTTTTTGCTACGCACACTAACATCGATACAGTGACTATTTTATCCCGCATCACATACCCTCCACTTCCTAATCCGAAGCGTAGGTTCGGGCATAGGGAGTAGAGCTCCAGATGACTCGATTCGGTTGAAGGGATTTGAATTTGCAGAGGCGAATCATGATGGCCTAATAAATGCCACATCGCTGTTTTATCATTTCTTTTAGGTGGACAAGGCAAAACCCTTCGTTCTCTGTGAATGACGGTTGGTGGAATGACATGTGGCAAGCTCTTTGCTCGCAGTGTCTGGGTTGATAGTCTGGATGCCTGGGAATTCTCTCTAGCAATATCCCATCTTTTGTCGAGGCAGTTTAAAAAGAAGTCAGACAACGTTTTTTCCTGTTATGCTTTCTTCTTGTTTCTTTCCTCAGAGATCCCTCTATCAGAAACCCTACGATTCTGATTAGAGTCTCCTTTGTTCATCTCGAGAATATGGAATGCCCAAGTGATTTTGCCTCGACAATGACCTCGAAGGATTTGGAGAAGATTCGTCAGAGGTATTGGTTTCCTCAAGATATTCGTTTACAAGTATCGGAGCCTGAGCAGAGGATCACGGAGTAGTTGGAGTCTAGAGCTTTCTTCTATGAAGAAAGTCTACGGGCAGTATTAGGTTTCCCATTGATCCATTAGTGAGGGAAGTAATGAGATTCTATGGGATTTATTCGATGATGGTAGCTCCAAATAGCTGGTGTCACATCATTGGGTTCATCTCCATGTGTACTCTCATTGGGGTGACGACGATGCTTCCCATGTTTCGGGTTTGCTATAACCTTATCTTGGAAAGAGTTTGGAGTGGTCCATCAAATCCCGAAGATCATTCAAGATGATATCAGAGAATCCATCTTCCATAAAGGGATGAAAGTCACGATTCTTTATTACTGAGAGGAACGTTGGGTTTGTTTTCCCTCGGGTTTGGGTGAACTACCTTAAGGATTTGAATTAGCGCCCAACGTTGACAAGACAGGAAGAAGAAGATCTTGCCATTCTCCACAGTGGCCAAGTGTTGCGAATTAGTGTTCTCTTGGCTGACGATGCTCTGTACAATGCCAGGCTCAACCCTCTTAATCCTCAAGGTGAGTTTCATTTCTTCTTTTTGTTGAACATATCGTAATGGTCCTTGATTGACTAAATTTTTTTCACTGTGTTTGTAGCCGAAAGGTCAAGGTTTGGAGCCCAGCTAAGGGATGTGTTGGGAAAGCATCCTAGGAAGCATGGTTTTGAGGAAAGGCATGGGCTTGAGAAGAAACCTCACCTTCCTGAGTCGAGCCCGAGGGAGGTAAAGAAAGTTAAGATTGGTCGGCAGTCTTCCACACCGACGAAAAGAAAAAGGAAGCACTGGCAGTGAAGGAGAGAGAAAAGTCTATTCCACCGAAGGAGAGACCGATGGCCGAAGAGAGTTTGGGAGAGGAGATCGATAATGCTCCCAGCTCACAAATAATGGTGGTGCTGGATGATTCCGATGGAATGCCACACCTAGTCATGAGATTCCTTCGTCCAAGGATAAGGAGCTTCCTTCCGAGGGGATTAAGAGCTTAGAGGCTCCCACAACTGATGGAGGAGAACTTCCAGTTTAAGGATCTCCTATTGAGAAGATAAGGGAGGTTGAAGGAGACGCTAAGGTGTGGAGGAGCCTCATGTTGAAGAACTTCCCCCTGAAGAGCCAGGAGAGATCGAATGGGCATCCGTGGATCGGGGAGAGCCCTTGGCTGAAGAGGAACATACCGAGATTTCTCAGGCCGAGACCTCAGCTGAAGGGACTGATCAAACTGAGGTTCCTCAGGCCGAGACATCGACTAAAGGGGCTAATAAGGCCGAAGCCTCCCAGATCAAGATTTTAATTAATGAGGATAAACGAGCCGAAGATTCTTAGGCTGAGGCTCTCAATTTTCGGCCATGAATTTGCTTGTCCCTGTTCTTGGGATCGAGGAGATGCTAGCCATTTTGATTTGGTCCACCTTGAGTGAAGGAGAGAGCTCTTCGGTGACAAAACCCATTGAAGAGGATCTTGTTACTATATGTTGGCCCAGATGGCAATCCAAGAGGGGAGGGGGGGATGAATTGGGTTCTTTAAAAAATTTAACACTTAAAACTTAAAACCTATCTCACAAGGATTAAGTGAACTTGTGAAGTCAAGCAATAATGTAAAACACACTAAGAGAGAGAGAGACAATCACTACAAATACAAGATATTTATAGTGGTTTGGTGTATCCCACACCTACGTCCACTCCCAAGCAACTCTTGGGTCCACACTATAATCCACTGATTACAGTTGAGTTATTTTACAAGCTCACAACTCTAACTTGTTATTTTACACGGGGTCACAACAAACCCAGCCAGTTTTCATGGGTTCACCAGCATAAAACCTAACTCCAAGCTAAACTAGCTTGTTCCCGAGGTAAACTACCTCATCCAATTCAATCCCCCTGATTGAATTAGTAAACAACAAATCAAGATAATGTTTACAAAAAGTAAAGCTCCTTAAATGAGCAAATAAGCAATGTAAATAAACAAGAGTAAGAAAATCCTGATTGAAGCCAAGTGGATTTGAGCTTTTCTTCTTTTCTTCTTTTCTCCTCTCTTTTGAATGGTTGAATCAAGCTTCAGTTCTGATTCTTGACCAAAATATGTTGGAGAGAACTTTGAGGAAATAGGGCTTTTGCTCTTCTTCTTTTCTCCTTTGAAAATCCTTCGATTTTGAACTTTTAGGGCTTAGGATTTCTCTTGAATCTCTCTTTGAAAGATAGATGTGAACTCAGAGATTTTTCCTTTAAATATCTCTCGATTTTTCCATTATTTTTTCTCTATTTCTGTTCTTCTTTTCAAACAGACAAATCCCTCTTTTATAGAGTCTTAATCAAAGATTAGGTGAGAAAATAGCCATTACAAGGTACTTGGATTGCTTCTACACGCAAAGAAATATAGCCGTTAGAGATTAGGTGAAAAAATATTACCGTTAGAATCCGTTCTAATAATTTGAAAATCTGTTCATGATAGGTTGGAGTCGGCTCCAACTTTGCATGTGTCGGCTCCAAGATGGGTTTCCAAAAATGGTAATAAAAAGTTCGTTGGGGGAGTCGGGTCTAAAAAAGTGATGTGTCAGCTCGGCGCATTTAGGTATCGGCTCTAATATCTGAGGGTGTCGACTCTAACGATGTCTTAAAAATACGCTCTGTTCTCAGGTTAGAGTCGGCTTCAGAAATTTCAGGTGTCGGCTTCCAAACTTCAGGTATCGGCTCCAAAAACTAACGCAAAAAGCACTCCTCTGTATCTCAGGTTAGAGTCGGCTCGAGTTTCAGGTGTCGACTCCAAACCATGCCGAAAATTTAGAATTGTTTTGATACTCCATGGTGTTGGCTCCAGACACTATGGGTGTCGACTCCAAGTTCTGATCTCAAATATTTTCTATTTAAAACTTAATTCAAAACTGATTTTGTGTATCATTTGAATAATTAACATTCTTAATCCCTAAAACACTTCTCAAATTTGTCAGAAACACAATGAATATACTCATGGCTTTTGTTAATCATCAAAATCAATAATTGGGTCAATAATCTCCCCTTTTTTGATGATGATAAAAACATTGAGTATATGCATGATTAATCAATGAAAGTTCAAAGCAGAGATAAGTTCTCATAGTTAAGCTCCCCCTGAATGAGGTAGCTCTCCCTATGATACTCAAATTAATATCTTCTCTCCCCTTATCATTAAACTCATGCAATTAAGTTCATTCAATGCTTGATACCAATTAATCAAACATTCAATAAGTTCATTCAATGCATATACAATTACCTTCTCTCCCTTTTTTGTAATCAACAAAAAGGATTAGAAGGATCATTAAGACTTAAATTAACATCAATCATATGAATCAAATTCAAAGTTCAAAACAAGTCCAAGTCAATTATGATATTCATTGAATACTCAAAAACTTCATTACATCATTCATAAAGTTAAATACTTCATTACATCATACTTCATTACATTATTCAACAAAATACTTCATTACATCAAAGATACAGACTGAACATCAAAGAGTAAGTACATCAAAATGTAAAACAAACATCAAAGGCTAATCAAAATCTAAGAAGTCTTTTGAGGTCTTCTAAATCTTTCCCATTCCTTCACTTTGGATTTTGATAAATTCATTCAGTCTTCTGTCAATAAATGCAGATGCAACTGTAATTTTCTCTTGTAATTCAGTATTGCACGTAGAATATATATCAGAATCTCCTCCAATGTCCTTGATCTTCTCAAAAATATGCATTAAATCTCACTTCAGGGTTCCTTCACTTTGGATTTTGATAAATTCATTCAGTCTTCTGTCAATAAATGCAGATGCAACTGTAATTTTCTCTTGTAATTCAGTATTGCACGTAGAATATATATCAGAATCTCCTCCAATGTCCTTGATCTTCTCAAAAATATGCATTAAATCTCACTTCAGGGTTTCAAAAGAAGTTCCAAGGGAAGATTCGATTATGTTCACTTTGTCTTCTAAGGAGCAAAATAATTCTCTTATACCCATAAGTCTATTATCAAACTTAATTTTCATTTTAGCTTCATGATCCCAAAATAAAGATCTCAACTGCTCCATCTAAATCTCAGAAAAACTAGCAGAGGACTGAATAGAAGCTGAAGGAGCAGGTGTAGCAGTAGAAGGTGTTGGACAGCTGGGGCCCGATGACATATGCCTCACTGAGGGCTTTACCTCCGAAGTGCCGTGGGCTCCAATATCCATCTCTACAGCCCTATCATCCATGCTTCCTTTCCTCTCCCAGTTTCTATTGATTTTAATGAATCCCATCCGGTGCAATGCGGCTTTGTTGTAGTAATCAGTGTGTCTTAAGCTTTGGAAAACCATGGTCAAAATCATGCCGTATGGAAGAGTAGATCTCTTCTTGACTCCAACCTCAGCCATATACCATATTATCATACCAGCTAAATTGATTGGCTGACCTGTCAGAACATTGTCCATGATAACAATGTCTCGCTCCGAGACGTACTCAAATTTTTCGGTCTTTGGGAATAAAATCCGATCACAAATATTATGCAATAATCTTAGCTCTAGGGGCAACTGGTTTGCCCTAACCTCTTCAAATTCTGTAACATCCCTTCCTAGCATTCTTGATAATGCTCCTGATCTATCAATATAGGAATTTGCAATTAGTCCAATAACAGGAATTTCTAAAAGGTTTCCAAGAATTTCAGAAGTCAAGTGTATTCTCTTTCCTCTAACAAACTCACTATACCTCCATCTCCTCTCGAAAGATTGAAATAAAATTCTTTAACCAAAGCGGGGTAAGTAGGAACATCAAGAGAGCAAACCTTCTCCTAACCTAATTCCTTTAACCGCCGCCCAATTGAAAATCCCTCTTCCTCAAAGAAATGAAAATCGACCTTTCTGCCCATAGTGATCACTCGGCCAGCAAAGGTGTCGATTTGAGGTGAGAAAGGATTTGGAACGGCGCTTGGTGTGGATGCAGACGAAGAGGATGAAGATCTTGGCGAAGGCTGCCGCGCTGGACGCCTCACATTTCTCTTTCCCGTCGTCACCGCTCCACCAAACAAGGATCCCCTCCGTTTGGGTGCCATTGGTAGCTAGGGAATGATTAATTTGAGAAATCTTGGGTTTTGAAAAGAGTTGGGAAGAGTTTGGAAAGGTTAGGAGTCGATTAGAATAGGAAAGGTGTCGACTCTGTCCTAAATAAATCAACCTGGGACCACTTGGAGTCGACTCCCGCAAAGCGAGGTGTCGGCTTCAGGTCGCTAACACAGTCAGCGCCCGAAGTGGAGTCGACTCTAGAAAGGCAGGTGTCGGCTCCAAAGTCTCAGACAAAACTGGAGTTGACTTCGATACCAGCGGTGTCGGCTCCACGACAGTTTCAAAAATTTTTTTTTTTCAAAGAATCTGAAACTTGTCCGGATTGACAACAAATTTTGGATAAATCAACTTTGAAATGTGATGAATCAAGGGGTTCAAATATCTAGATAATTTTTCCTTAAAATCACAAGAAAATTAAACAAAATGATTGAATTCTAGATAATCATTCCTAAGAGATTTAAAATGCATTCTAATGGATCACAAACTCCTAATTCTCCTCTAAGATAATAAAATCTTTTTTTACTTAGGTGTTTTGTAAAAATGTCAGCTAATTGTTCATAAGTACAAACATAATCAAGACAAATGTCATTATTAGCTACATGTTCTCTAATAAAATGATATCTAATTTCAATGTGTTTTGTTCTTGAGTGTTGGATTGTCTTTTTAGTCAAATTGATTGTACTTGTGTTATCACATCTAATTGGTGTTTTATCAAGTGTTATATCATAATCTTCAAGTTGTCGCTTAATCCAAAGGATTTGAGCACAACAACTTTCAGTTGCAACATATTCAGCTTTAGCAGTTGATAATGCAACTAAATTTTGCTTTTTGCTAAACCAAAAGATTAAGTTACTTCCCAAAAGTTGGCATGCACCACTTACTTTTTTTATCCAATTTACAACCAGCATAATCATAATCAGTATATGCAATCAAATTTATATTAAGTCTCTAGAATACCATAATCCTACATTTTTAGTTCCATTTAGATATCTAAGAATTCTTTTTACTATAATTAAGTGAGATTCTTTAGGTTCAAATTGATATCTAGCACATAAGCAAACATCAAACATAATATCAGGTCTACTTGTAGTTAAGTAAAGTAGAGAGCCTATCATACCTCCATAATATTTTTGATCAATAGGCTTACCATCTTCATCTTTATCTAGTTTGCATGAAGGACTCATTGGTGTTCCAAAGGTTTGACTTGTTCCATACCAAACTTCTTGAGAATTTCTTTTGTGTACTTTGTTTGGTTGATGAAAATTTTCTCTCTTTCTTGTTTGATTTGAAGTCCTAGGAAGAAGTTGAGTTCTCCCATCATGCTCATCTCGAATTCACCCTGCATTAACTTTGTAAATTCTTGACACAAAAGATTGTTAGTAGCACAGAATAATATCATCTACATAAATTTGTACTACTAATAAATCTTTATCTTTTCTTTTCAAAAATAGGATTTTATCAATTTTTCTCTATAAAAATCATTTTCAATTAGAAATTTGCTTAATCTATCATACTAAGCTCTAGGTGCTTATTTTAAACCATAAAGTGCTTTATGTAATTTATAAACATGATTTGAAAATTCATGATCTTCAAAACCTAATGGTTGTTCTACAAAAAATTCCTCGTTTATGAAACCATTTAAAAATACACTTTTAACATCCATTTGAAATAAATTAATGTTCATATGACACATAAATGCAAGTAATAGTTTAATTGCTTCTAATCTAGCAATAGGTGCAAAGTTTCATCAAAATCAATTCCTTCTTTTGATTATATCCTTTGCAACTAATCTAGCTTTATTTCTAATTACTATGCCATTTTCATCTAATTTATTTCTAAATACCCATTTAGATCCTATAACAGAATGACCTTCGGGTCTATCAACTAAGGACCATACATTATTCCTAGTAAATTGATTTAGTTCTTCTTGCATGGCTAACATTCAATTATTATCTCTTTTAGCTTCTTCAATAGTTTGGGTTCTATGTGAGACACAAATGCAAGATGATTATTGATATTTCTCATTGATGATCTAATTCTTACTCCTTGAGATGGATCATCTATGATTAAATCCTTAGGACGACCATAAGCATATCTTCAATTTCTAGGTAGATCTATATTATTACGAGTAGTATCAATAACATCATCCTTAGGTGAGTCATCATCTTTAGCTTCTTGTTCATGGTCTGAAGATACATCTATATTCAATTTTTCAATATCTCTTTCAAGCAAAATTGTATCTTCCTCATCATCAATCTTCTCAGAACTTGATGCTAAAAACTCATCAAATACTACATGAATTGATTCTTCTACAATTAAATATTTTTGTTAAATACTCTATATGCTTTACTAGATGTTGAATAACCTAAAAATATTCCTTCATCAGATTTGGCGTCAAACTTCCTAAGATTATCCTTACCATTGTTATGAATAAAATATCAACAACCAAATGCATGAAAATAACTAATGTTAGGTTTCCTATTATGTCATAGTTCATAGGGAGTTTTCTTAAGAATTGGCCTAATTAAAGCTCTATTAAGGATGTAACATTCTGTGTTTATTGCTTCCACCCAGAAATACTTTGGGAGTTGGCTTTTACATAGCATGGTACGGGCTATATCTTCTAATGTTCTATTTTTTCTTTCTACAACTCCGTTTTGTTGTGGTGTTCTAGGTGCAGAAAAATTATGATGAATGTCATTTTCAATACAGAAATTTTTAAATTGATGATTTTAAATTCTGTACCATGATCACTTCTAAGAGATACTATGGTAGTGTTTTTCTTATTTATGACTTTCTTGAAGAATTTCAGGAATATCGAGAAAGTCTCATCTTTGTGAGCCAAAAATAATATCCAAGTATATCTAGAGTAATCATCTACTATCATAAGATCATATTTCATTCCTCCTAAACTTGTGGTTCTAGTAGGTCCAAAAAGGTCCATATAGTAGCTCTAGTGGCCTAGAAGTGAAAACAATATTCTTAGATTTGAAAGAATTTCTAGTTTGTTTTCCAAATTGACATGCATCACAAATTCTATTGTTTTTAAAATCTAACTTTGGAAGTCCTTTAACTAAACCCATTCTAATTAATTTTGAAATTAAGTGTGTGCTTGCATGACCTAATCTATGATGCCATAGCCATCCAATCTCATTTACTTTAGCATTATCAGCAATTAAGCAATGATTACTAG
This sequence comes from Calamus simplicifolius, assembly GCA_900491605.1. Lineage (NCBI taxonomy): Eukaryota > Viridiplantae > Streptophyta > Magnoliopsida > Arecales > Arecaceae > Calamus > Calamus simplicifolius. The sequence continues at coordinate 1,137,584 of UESW01004048.1, forward strand.
TAGACAAATTGTCTAAATCAATTAAGTATACATTGTCATTTCTATTTTTAACAAATATAATGCTATTGTCAGTTGGATTAGAAACAGTGCAAATAGAAGCTTCAAATGAAACTTTGAAACCTTTATCACACAATTGGCTAATGCTAATTAAATTATGCTTTAAACCAACATATAAAACATTTTCTATAAAGTGGATGGAGTTATTTGACTTTTACCAAATCCCATAATTTGGCCTTTGCCATTATCTCTAAAAGTAACAACTCCTCCTCTTTTATCTTCAAGGGTGATGGATTGCTCCTTGTCACCCATCATGTGCCTTGAGCAGCCACTATCAAGATACCACTTTTGTTTTGATCCTTTGGCTGCAAGACACTCCTACAAGGTAATCAAATCTTTTGTTTAGGTACCCAAGCTTTCTTGGGTCCTTTATGGTTAGTAGCAATAAAGATTGTTCCTTTTGGAACCCATATTTTCTTATCTTTAATATTTAAATTCTTATTAGTTTTTCTAAAATTGCATTCATAAGATTTATGTCCCTTTTTATTGCAATGATAACATGAAATATCATTTTTCTTTACAAAGAAATTATTGACATATTTTTGTTTCATGTGTGGTTTATATCCTAAACCAGTTTTATCAAATACAACTCTTTGATTACTTAAAAGCAAATTTAGTTTTTCTGAGCTATATGTAAATTTATCAACAATGTTCTTATGTTTATCAATTTCTTCTTTCTTCAAATTAATATTTTTATTAGAAATTGATTCTTTTTCTTTTAGTAAACCTTCATTTTCAGATTTTAGATTTTTAACCTCAAGAATTAGATCATTTTTCTCTTTGAGAAGATTTAGGTTTTTAGTTTTCAAAGATTTATTTTTCATTCTCAAGACCTTAAAATCACTAACTAATTTATTAAATACATCATACAATTCATCAATGTAAATCATCATGAGGGGTTTCAGTACATATCTCATTGTCATTGTTTGCCATGAAGCATATATTTGCAAACTCTTTTTGTTCTTCTTCAGATGAAGACTCTTCACTATCACTCCAAGTTGCAACATATGCTTTCTTCTTCTTCTTGTAACCCTTCTTTGGTTGAGGACATTCATATCGAAAATGCCCCGGCTTTTTGCATTCATAACATGTCAAGGGTTCTTTTTCTTTATCTTTATCCCTTTCTTTTTCCTTTTCTCCTTCCATTTTAATTCCTAATTTTCTTTTATGGAAGGGTCTCCTTCTTTGCATAAACTTTCTAAATTTATTTGCAAGGAGAGATGTTTCATCATCATCTTCTTCCTCACTGCTGCTTATTTCCTTTTCTGTAGCCTTAAGTGCTATGGTTCTTTTCTTTTTCACCTCTTCCTCTTGATGCTGCTTCATTGTCAGCTCATGGGTCATCAAGGATCCAAGTAGCTCATCCAAAGATAGAACATTCAAGTCTTTGGCTTCTTGGATTGCAGTTACTTTTGCTTTTATGTTCTTAGAAGAGATCTAAGAATTTTATCCACCAATTCAGAATTAGTATAAGTCTTACCAAGACTTTTCAAACCATTAACAATATCAGTGAATCTAGTGTACATGCATGTGATTGATTCAGTTTGTTCCATGCTAAATAATTATATTTGTGCACTAGAATATTAATTTTGGATTCTTTTACTTGATTGGTACCCTTATGGGTAACTTCTAATCTATCCCAAATTTCTTTGGCTGAAATGCAAGTAGATATTCTGTTGAATTCATTTGCATCCAAAGAACAATATAAACATTCATGGCTTTTGCATTGAGCTAAGCCATTTTCCTATCGTTCTCATTCTAATCCCTTTCGGGCTTAGGAACTATTGAACCATTTACAATGTGTGTAGGTGTACTAGGTTCATTTGTAATGACACTCCATAATTCATAATCTAAAGCTTAAATGAAAATCCTCATTCTTACTTTCTAATATGAATAATTTGAGCCATTAAACAAAGGTGGCCTATTAGTGGATTGACCTTCAGCAAAAGATGATCCAGCTTGTGTTGCCATTTGGATCTTTAACTCTTGATCATTAGATCAACTAGAAATGAGCACAAGCTATGATACCAATTGTTGGCCTAGATGGCAACCCAAGAGGAGAGGGTGAATTGGGTTCTTTAAAAAATTTAACACTTAAAACTTAAAACCTATCTCACAAGGATTAAGTGAACTTGTAAGTGAAGCAATAATGTAAAACACACTAAGAGAGAGAGAGAGAGAGACAATCACTACAAACACAAGATATTTATAGTGGTTCGGTGTATCCCACACCTACGTCCACTTCCAAGCAACTCTTGGGTCCATACTATAATCCACTGATTACAGTTGAGTTATTTACAAGCTCACAACTCTAACTTGTTATTTTACATGGGATCACAACGAACCCAGCCGGTTTTCATGGGTTCACTAGCACAAAACGCAACCCCAAGCTAAACTAGCTTGTTCCCGAGGTAAACTATCTCAACCAATTAAATCCCCATGATTGAATTAGTAAACAATAAATCAAGATAATGTTTACAACAAAGTAAAGCTCCTTAAATGAGCAAATAAGCAATGTAAATAAACAAGAGTAAGAAAAGCCTGATTGAAGCCAAGTGGATTTGAGCTTTTCTTCTTTTCCTCCTCTCTTTTGAATGGTTGAATCAAGCTTCAGCTCTGATTCTTGACCGAAATATGTTGGAGAGAACTTTGAGGAAATAGGGCTTTTGCTTTTCTTCTTTTCTCCTTTGAAAATCCTTTGATTTTGAACTTTTAGGGCTTAGGATTTCTCTTGAATCTCTATTTGAAAGATAGATGTAAACTCAAAGATTTTTCCTTTAAATATCTCTTAATTTTTTATTATTTTTGCTCTATTTCTATTCTTCTTTTCAAACGGACGAATTCCTCTTTTTATAGAGTCTTAATTCGAGATTAGGTGAGAAAATAGCCATTACAAGGTACTTGGATTGCTTCTACACGCAAAGAAATATAGCTGTTAGATATTAGGTGGAAAAATATTACCGTTAGAGTCCATTCTGACAATTTGAAAATCCATTCCTGACAGGTTGGAGTCGGCTCCAACTTTGCATGTGTCGGCTCCAAGACGGGTTTCCAAAAATGGTAATAAAAAGTTCATTGGGGAGTCGGCTCTGAAAAAGTGATGTGTCGGCTCGGCGCATTTAGGTGTTGGCTCCAATATCTGAGGGTGTCGACTCTAACATGTCTTAAAATATGCTCTTTGTTCTCAGGTTAGAGCCGGCTCCAGAAATTTCAGGTGTCGCTCTTGAACTCCAGGTGTCGGCTTTCGAACTCTAGGTGTCGGCTCCAAAAATTGACGCAGAAAGCACTCCTCTGTATCTCAGGTTAGAATCGGCTCCAGAGTTTCAGGTGTCGACTCCAAACCATGCCGAAAACTTAGAATTATTCTGATACTCCCTGGTGTCGGCTCCAGACACTGTGGGTGTCGACTCCAAGTTCTGAACTTAAATATTTTCTATTTAAAACTTAATTCAAAACTAATTTTGTGTATCATTTGAATAATTAAACATTCTTAATCCCTGAAATACTTATCAAATTTGTCAAAAACACAATGAATATACTCATGGCTTTTGTTAATCATCAAAATCAATAATTGGATCAACACTATAGCACTTGGGCAGTTAGGCATTCTAAGTGATGTAGAGCTCTTACCTGGGCTTCTCAGTTCCACTCTTACCAAGACTGCAACCGCCTATGCTTTCCGAATAAGTTGAAACATCAAGGCATCCTGTTCTTATTGATTTATTTAGCCAAAATTCATTGGCAGAGCTTTGTTATAGAAAGCAATTTTAATAAGGGCGCTGAGCAATCACCTGAACCTGATTATGAGGGCCTATGCTCAAACAAGGAAGGAAGTCACTGATCTTTAGAATAAAGTGGCATCAATTGATGAAACCTAAGGAGAGGAATGGCTTGAATAAGTGATTTTCCAAGGAAAGGGATGGCTTAAATCAAAAAAGCACCTTACCAAGAAAAGTTATAAGTCGAGATGGCATCAAGAGAAGATTGCTAAGCTTATGGTTGACCTGGCTTGGGCTCAGAAGAAGGTCGAGGATAGACAGCGGAAGATTGACAAGACTATGTTGAGGCTGCATCGATAAAATAAGGAGAGAACAAGGGCTTTCAAGCAAATCAAACAAATGAAAGAGGTGATGGCTCGACAGGACAAGGAGGTATGACTCAGGGAGTTCTTTTGCTTTACTTTTCTTGTGTCTTTTTACTAACATTGTCGACTCGGCCATTCTTGGGCCGAGCTTGTTTTTTTAGATTAAAGATATCAGGGCCGATGCTAACGATCAGTTAAGAACTCTAAGTGGGGAGCTGGCTTCAAGTCGCCAGAAGTGTTTCGAGCTCCGTGACCAAGTTGTCGAAGCTAACAAGCAGGCCACCTCGGCAGTGAAGAAATCCAAAAATTCTGCCCAATTTATGAGGAACAGATGGTAGCTTGTGCGAAAGCGTACTGGATCAGAGGGGAGGAAGCATGAGCAAGGGTATCTCGGGAATACCCAAATCTAGACCTCTCCTTTTTAGAGGCTAAAAACTATTGCGGTCATACGCCGAGGGCTGAATCATTGGCAGCGATTTAATCGTTCGCTGAAGCTGAATATGAAGATATACCAGACATTGACTTCGACGTGGTTTCGGATGCAATATAGTCGATGACCCAGCAATGACCACTCAAAAGGAAGAAGCTCCTCAGCCTGCTGCCAAGGAAACCAAATCTCTACTGCCGACAACTTTCAAAGTAGGCAAATTAAGCCAGCCTCCTTCAGTTGTTCTTGAAGTTGTTCCTGAGGCCGAGCCCGAAAGTTAGGAGTTTTTCTTGTATTCTCCTTTTTCTTTTGTAATTGGAAAGACTTTGTAAGCATTCATGCCTTGTAATATCAATCTTTATAATGGAACTCTGTGTCCCTTAATGTTCCTCATTGTTAGAATGTCGCATACTTAATGAATTTTTTTAGTACGCTTTATGATCCATTAGATTTGAACACCCAAACTTAGTTTTTGTCGAATTTTATAGGTAAATCAGCTCTATTAGAGTTAGAAAGCCTTAACCACCTTTACCAAGGCTCGAAAACAATTTGACTTTGGCGGAGCAAATATGTGGTTCGGGTTTGCCAAGGGTAAAGAGTTGGCTTGATTTTACTGAGATAAGAGAAATTGCTCGGCTTTGTTGACATGAAGAAAATCGCTTGGGCTTGCCAAGGTAAGGGGAATTGTTTGGCTTTGCCGAGGTAAAGAAAATCGCTCGGCCTTGTCGAGGTAAGGGGAATTGCTTGGCTTTGCTGAGGTAAAGGAGATCGCTCGGCCTTGCCGAGGCTCGTCAATAGCTCAGTTTTTCTCAAGCTTCGCTAATACTTCATTTTTTTCAAGGCTTTTACTTTCAATTAATGTGCTCCCTTTCCGATGCAGGACTTATCTTCGGCATACGTAAGTGATCAGTTGTTGTCAGATCATGCCCCCTTTTATAGCCAATTTTTGACTTTTATTCGGGAACCAAAAATGGCTTCTTGCATTTAAAGCGCCTGAGCTGAGATCAAAGAAAGATCTTTTACTTTTTCTTGTGGGGCAAGGGGAGACTCTTCGTATGCCCAGCGAGGTTAATTGGGATGGTGACACATGATTGATCCATCAATTCTAAAAGTGCTTTTATCATTGGGTGAAGAGAAACCCCTCGGATTCAACCCAGAAGAGAGCGAATGAGCGATACGTGGCCTTAATGGGGGCTGGGGCATAGCGATCAATGCGCTTTGAATCTTGAGACCCTTCTCCTCATTAATAGCGACTGTTCCCTTTCAAATGCTATAAAAAGGGAAAATCAGGAGGAGCTAGGTATAGCCGAAGAGTTCCTTTCTACTGAGATGGGGAAAGGCTTGTAAGGGTTGAACCCATTTTGGAATTAGAGACCGAAGGGCTTGTAAGGGTTTAACCCGTGTCAGAATCAGAGACCAAAGGGTCGGCCCTTCCATTTGAGATTTGGCTTGGGCTTGATGGTTCGGATGAAGAAGTTGCTAAAAAGTAAAATACTCTCAAGAGGCTAAGGGATGAATCTCCCAGATCTCGCAAATTCACGGATATGGTGCTATTAGAGGTGGCCCATAAGCCTTCTTCTCAGTGCTCATGTGTGAAGGAAAAAGTAGTAGAAGAAGAAGGGTGGAACTATAGAGGACACATTGAAAATGCAAAAAGAAGCATTTTTGTTGGGCCTCTTCTTTCAGATGCTTTTCATCAACCATGGTAACTGACACTGATCCACCAGAGGAAATGCTTGAAGATCCATCAGATGATTTCTTAAAGGATGAAAAGCTGAAGGTAAGTTTTTTCAGGTTGCTTTTTTTTATATCTTTGCTCGATGTCCTAAAGATCGCAATTCAATGGAGTTCGCTTTCTGGAGCAGAAGCGTTGCTGGTGCGATGTTTGTAGCTAGACCTTTTTATCTAAAAACTTTTTGTATTTTCTATGCTGTAATGCACTTGTAATGCCTTGTAATAGGCTATAATCCTTTGTAATAAAATATTTTAAAATAAATAAAAAATTTTCTCTCCAGTTTTTCTTAATTTGCTATGTTCTTTTTTTTTCTGAATGGCTGTATTTGTCACAACACATCAATTTTTTGGCCCTTTTCGAGGCATGGAATATGCTTAGGCGCATCAAGAATAGATTTTTGATTTGACCGAAGCATAGGAAAGGATCGGACTTGTTGAGATACAAAAATATCTAACGATGTAGGAAAGGCTCGGATCTGCCGAGGCACAAGAATATCTGACGATGTAGAAAAGAATACTTGGACTTGACGAGATATGAGAATATCCAACGAGGCATTTTTTTTTGCTTAGAAGTGTAAATACTTAGCTTTTTGAGATTCAAATTGATATGCTTGATCGAACGAGATTCGTAGAACATTAGGAGAAATAGGAACTTAGCTTTTGCCAAGTTTTAGGTAGTTCTATTCATCCCTGTCGACGTTCATAAGTTGTCAAGCTATGTTGAAACTTTAAGAAAGGAGTATTTAACTCTTTCCTAATTGTAGGACCTGATCGGTCTTGTCGATATTTGTGGAGCTCTTGATTATACCAAAATTTGAAAGAATTTTACTTGGCTTGCCAAGGTTTTGGGAAAAATTACTTGGTCGTGATGATGGGGAGAGTTTAACTTGGTCCAGCCAATGTTTGAAGATGATTTTTAACTTTTCCAAGGTTTAGAAATGATTGCTCAGCCCTGCTGAGGTTTGAAGAAAATTTTACTTGGCCCTGCCAAGGTACGGAGATTGTTGCTCAACCCTGCTAAGGTTCAAAAAAAATTTACTTAGCCCTGCCAAGGTATGGAGAATGTTGGTCGGCCCTACCGAGGTTCAAAAAAAAATTTACTTGGCCCTATCAAGGTATGGAGATTATTGCTCGGTCCTGCCGAGGTTTGGAGAAAATTTTACTTGGCCCTGCCAAGGTACAGAGATTGTTGCTCGGCCCTGCCGAAGTTTGAAAAAAGTTTTACTTGGCCCTACCAAGGTACGAAGATCGTTGCTTGGCCCTATCGAGGTTAGAAGAAAATTTTACTTTGCCCTGCCAAGATACGGAGATTATTGCTCAGCCCTGCCGAGGTTCGAAGAAAATTTTACTTGGCTCTGCCAAGGTACAGAGATTGTTGACCCATAGGTCATTGATTAAGCGAGACCTGTCTTTCATCCGCAACTTGGGCATAATGATTAAGACAGGAGCATTTAAATTTAAAAGAAGAGTTTCATTACAGCAAGCAGAATGGGCTCGGTTTAGATATACTTTACTAGTGATATGTTCAGAGGTTATCTGCATTCCACATTCAAGGAATGGCTCTCCCGTCTAGATCTTGTAGCTTGTAGGTGCCGGGTCTGATGACCTCCGTAACTTGGTAGGGGCCTTTCAAATTTGGGGCTAACTTTTCTTGCTCATCGGTTTGAAAACTGATGCTTTGCGGAGTATAAGATCGCTAGGAAGGAATAGCTTTCCCTTAACTCAGAAGGAATGATAATGAGCTATTCGTTGCTGATAGGTAGCCATTCGGATTCAAGCTTTTTCTCTAACTTCTTCTATTAAGTCGAGATTGGCCTGAAGTTGCTCATCATTTAACTCCTTTGAGTAGCTCTCGACTTGTGGTGAAGGTAGGCCTACTTTCACAGGAATACCAGCTTTAGTGCCGAAGGCCATTCTGAATGGAGTTTCTCCAGTGGGAATCCTTTGGGTGGTCCGGTAGGCCCATAAGATATGATGGAGTTCATCTGCCCATCTGCCCTGCGCCTTGTTTAGCCGAGCTTTAATTCATTGCATTTGGGTTCGATTGGTAACCTTCGCTTCACCATTGGCTTGAGGATGTCCGACTGATGTGAGCCGATGGTTGATGCCATGGTCTTCACAAAACTCTCAAAACTTTGAGTTATCAAATTATCGTCCATTATCGATGATTATGGTATGTGGGATTGAACCGATAGATAATGTATCCCCATAAAAATCCTTGGCTCGGGCTTCAGTTATCTGGGCAGCCGCCTCGGCTTTGACCCACTTGGTGAAGTAATCGATTGCCACAATAAGAACTTCCTCTGCCCAGTGGTAGATGGAAAGGGATCGAGGATGTTCATCCCCCACTTGGTGAAAGGTCAAGCGGATAATATTAGTGTCAGATGAGTAGAAGGGAGCTTTTGAATATTGGAGTGCCATTGATACAATCAAAGGCTAGGACGAGATTGTCAGAATCCTTCTGCATGGTTGGCCAGTAGTACCCTTGGCATAGCACTTTGTGACATAGAGCTCAGTTACTTAAATGATTGCCACAGATACCTTCATGAACCTTTCATAAAGCATAATCGGCCTTCGATGATCAGAGACATTTGAGTAATGGCATGGAGAATGAGTGCTTGTATAACTGATCATCAAGCAAGATATAGTGGGATGCTTACATCTTCAGTTTCCTCACCTTCTTTCTATCTGATGGAAGTGACCCATCTTTAAGGTGCCTTAGGATTGGGTCAAACCAAGATGGTTCGGCCTCGATCTATATAATTTGGTTGATATCTACAATGCTAGGCTTTTCGAGAACTTTTAGGCAAAATTTTTACTCGAGATCCATTGAGTCCATGGTGGCCAAGCGAGAGAGAAGGTCAGCGCGTGTATTCTCAATCCTTGAAATCTGAATAACTTTATGTTTAAAAAAGTTGAAGGACAAGTCGCACACCTTTTGAAGATACCGAACCATATTCGGCTCCTGAGCTTCAAATTTTCGTTACACGTGGCCAGCAACCAGTTGGGAGTCGGTGCAGACATTCAGTCTCCTGACTTTTAAGTCATGGACGATTCGGAGTTCGGTGAGCAGGGCCTCATATTCGGCTTCATTATTGGAGACCGAGAAAGAGAAACATATGCCATACTCAAAAGATGCTCCTTCTGGGCTAGTGAGGACTAAGCCTGCTCCGAAACCGCTGATACTGGAGAACCCGTCCACATGAAGCAGCCACAAAGCTTTGGATGTTGGTTGCACGGAGACCTCTGGAGTTGAGCCATCCTTTGGTATTGTAGATTCAAGAAGCAAGTCTGCTAGAACTTGTGCCTTGATGACTGGATGAGGCTGATACTGAATATTACACTCGCTTAGCTCAATAGCCCATTATGTCATCCTTCCTGACACTTCTGGACAGTGAAGAACCGACTTGATAGGTTGATCGGTTAGAACTACCACAGCATGTGCTTAGAAGTAAGGGCATAGCTTCCAAACTGATGTTATTAAAGCCAGCACCATCTTTTCAAGCCAAGTGTACCTTATTTTGGCATCACAAAGCATTTTGCTGATATAGTAGATCGGCTTTTGGACCTTGTTATCCTCTTGGATCAGCACAAACATGATGATATTGTCTAAAACTGCTAAATACAGGTACAAAGCTTCTTCGAGCCTTGGGCTACTAAGGAGCGATGGTGAGCCGAGGTATCTTTTGAGGTCCTTAAAGGATTTCTAACAATATGAAATACATCAAAAGTTCTTAGATGATCAAAATAACTTGAAAAAGGGAAGGCATTTTTCGGTGGACCGAGCGATGAAACGATTGAGGGCAGTTATTCTTTCTGTGAGATGTTACACCTCTTTGATCGGCCTAAGGGGCACCATTTCCTGGAAAGCTTGAATCTTCTGGAGGTTTGCCTCAATGCCCCTTTGGGATACCATGAATCTAGGAACTTCCCAGAGTTAACCTCGAAGGCGCACTTGGTCGGGTTCAGTTTCATTTGATACTTTCTAAGTGTTGCAAAGCTTTTCATGAGATCATCGATGCGCTAGGATGCTTTTTTGCTTTTAACCAGCATATCATTAGCGTAGACCTCCATATTTTGATCGATCTGTTCTTTGAAGACTTTGTTGATGGTCTTTTGTAGGTTGCTCTGGCATTCTTTAAATCAAAAGGCAAGACTCGGTAGCAATATACCTCGGTTAGTGATGAAGGCTATTTTTTCTTCATCTTCAGGCGCCATCCGAATCTAGTTGTAGTCCAAGTAGGCATTCATGAAGGTCAGCATCTGGTGGCCCAAGGTGGCATCCACATGCTAATCGATCTTTGACAAAGTAAAGCTATCCTTTAGGTAGGCTTTATTAAGATCCGTGAAGTTGATGCAGATTCTTCATTTATCATTTGACTTTTTCACCATGACAACATTTGTCAGGCAATCAAAATAATTTACCTTCTGAATGAAGTTTGCCTTAAGAAGCTTGTCGACTTCTTCCTCGATGGCTTTTTGATGCTGGGGACAAAACTTCTTTTCTTTTGCTTAATTGGCTGGAACGTCTCATCCACGTTGAGACAATGGATAAGAACATTCAGGCTAATTTTTGGCATATATGAAGCTGACTAGGTGAAGACATCAGCATTCCTTTGAAGAAACTTGATCAGATCTTACCGAGGCTTGCCTTTTAGTTTGGATCCGACCTTTATGGTTCGATCGGGCTGAGCCTCATCAAGTGGCACTTCTTCAAGTTCTTTGACCAGTTCTCCTCGTTGCTCAGCGAAATCTTCCTGAGCATCAAGCCCATCGACCTTGGGTCTTCTAGATTGAAGGTCGGCGATGAAATAGTACCGAGCTCGGCATGGTTTTCTCGAACTATTCCAACTCCCCATTATATAGGAAACTTTTTGGCGAGATGAGGAATGAATATTATGGCCCCGAGGGACATTTGTTTGGGTCTGCTAAGGATTGCATTGTACGGTGACTAAAGTTTGATCACTAAAAAATTTGTATGTATAGTTGTCACACAAGGCCATGCGCCTGCTTGAACCGTTAAAGTAATGACTCCTTCGGAAGCGATGGTATCATCGGTAACCCCATCAGGGTAGAGTCCATGGCTTGGAGGTCTTCTATTTGCAAATTCATCTTCACAAAGGCATCAAAATACATATTAACCAAGCTTTCACTATCAACTAAAACCTGATGTACATCATACTTGTTCATATTAAGGGATACAACTAAAGCATCATTATGTGGGTACCGTATGCCTTGAAGATCTTCATCTGAAAAAGAAAGCCCTTCGGATTGGACCCTCTTTGGTGGATTTTCTTTCTCACCTGACCGAACTTGGGAGGACCCGATCACGACGATCATGTTGACGCTGCCAGCAGTAGACGGGTTTGGTGGAGGTGGTTGCCGAGCCGAGGCTCGAGTTGATGATCTTCTCTGTTGTTTGGTTCAGGGCTCTTCTGAATCGATTAAGCCTTCCTTAGCAGATGCGTTGCTTAATCTTGTTCCGTATATGCCAACATTCCTTGATATCATGTCCATAGTCTCAATGATACCGGCAATACTTGGTCATATCTCTCTGAGCAATGTTTTCTTGGAGGGGCATTGGCCGAAGGAGTTGCCGCTCTATCTCCATCAAGATTGAACTTTCACATCGGACTTTGGTACATTCTCTCGATGGTGGAGGAGGAACTCTTTAGCGGCGGGACGGCTTGTAGGGCGAGGGGGCTAATTCTTCTATGAGCTTTTCCTCTTCTTCTTTTTGGATTGCTCGGCTTAGGCCGACCTTCTCGATTCCTCGATCATGGTATATTTATCTGCTAGGGCCATCATGTTAGAGAGGTTTGTTCATGTAAAATAATTTGTAAGTGCACAGAATCATAATAAGTAGTAAAGTATTTTTAGAGAATGGATGTCAACCCATAGAGATTAATTATATTATTGAATACCAAAGTTTACTAAATTAATTACTATTTGAAAAATCAAATATAAACGAAACATTCAACTATAAATTATTTAATCTAAAAAATTAACAAAGCGTAAAAATTTAAATATGTAAAAATATGATAAGAATAGATCTAGAGCGATTGATTTCACCTAACAAATCCTATACAATTTATTCTTCTTAATTATTAAATTTTAATAATCCCATGTTGATGATTAAAAATTTCTTAAATATCCAATATCTTCTCTTGAATGATATCAAAAATATCTCCAACTAACAACTCCATATCTCTATTTAAATTTAATTAATTGAAGACTCATTATGTACTTTGAATTTTCTAAAAATCATATTAATTATGGTAAATTATCTCTACTTTCGCTTAACTAATGGTGTTTAATTCTAGATCTAAAATAACAAATCACCTCTTGGTCCAATTGATCAAACAATAAATTGTAAGAATTAATCATAAGAAATAACAAATCATCTCTCGGTCTCATTGCAATTCAATTAATCAAACAATAAATTGTAAACATTAATCATAAGAATTAAACACTCAATCATGAAAATATTAAAAATAAAATACTAATAAAATAAATTATGTGTTCGTTGATAGATTACATCAATGCTCTAGAAAAAATTAGTTTATAATAAAAGCAAAAATAAAAATAAAGAAACTCATGTTTTTCATTGGAAGCAATCGATGAAATATAGCTCTAGCCTCTGTTCTTCATATCCCCTTCAGTTGAAAAACTATAAAAGTCTCAATGTCTCTCTCTTGGATGCAAACCGCTACCTCCTTTTTATAGTTGGAAAGCCGATGCTATACCATTGAAAAAATCACTACCTAAGAGTCCTTTCCTGGATAACTACCACGTTGCCAACTCATCAACGCGTGATCCTTTCCTCTTTGGAGTCCTCACCGCCCGTGAGTCTTCACGCCGCCAGCTTATCGCGTGAAGCAGTCCCCACAAACCACCTCATCAACTCATCTTCATGATAGAGTCCCTTGGCCATTGCTTATTATTATTATTATTATTATTATTTCAAAATAAAATAAAAATAAATAAAAATAAATAAATGTAATTCAAAATAAATTTAAAACTAGCTAATGTTGTTATGAAAGTATATGAATTAAATGGTCAAATTTACGCTTATCAAATACCCCCAAACTTATACTTTGCTAGTCCTTAAGCAAAGAAAATAAAAGAAAAATCCTAAAACAAAAGATTAATTATTCAAATAGAGCTTCAAAGATTTAACACATGCTATGATTTAAAGAAATTATCCCATGCAACTCAAGTACAAAAGTTAATACAAAATTTGGTCTCACCTCATATTCAATTCTTCCACTCATGAACATGCATCATTCTGACTTCATTACTCATTCTCAAATAGTTTTATGCAAACATGTAAATGCAATGGATCTCTAAGAAGTATATATATCTACTCCATAGGCTTGCTCTTTAAATTAACTCTCCACTAATATCGATAAGAGATAACACCAAGGATCAATAGGTCTTTATAAGCTTATAATGTAAGGCTAGGGTGAGGGCTACAAAGAAAGGGTAAGATGTATCAAAGTAGAAATTTAAATCAATACACCCATGGCATAAAGAGTATAGTAGTCTCACTCATAATGACTTATACATAGCTTTAAACAAGCACCCCTTTTTTTTTAAACAAGAGCAGGGCCACAAACATCACATCTTCGATCTCGGCTTCCATGAGCGCATATAAAACATGTGAATCATTCAGTAGTTTAGCTATCCCAGAGAGCCATTCTATGTCTTTCACAATGACTTCTTCAACAAAAGTATCAAAGTGTGTTAATTTCTGTATCTAATCATGTCCAGAAAGATCAGAATATCTCCATTTGATAAATCAGTACCATCTCTATCTGCTTCTTGCACCCTATCTGAGTTTGAGATTATTACATTCTTTTTAATCCTTGCATTTTCTTATATTTGTATTTTCTCAATTCCAATAGGATGTATATATTGGCTTTGTTGCATCATAAAAGCTGAAACTCGGTGGATGTAGTAAGGGAAAGATTTTCTTCAAAGAAGGATTTAATGATACCAATATCCTTCCAGTAATTTTTGAAAAGATAGGCCTTGATGAAGAACTCTTTTCCAGATGCATGAATTATCTCAGATCCAAAGTTATTTGCAGTAAGAAACCTCCATCTGATTTTAGAAAATTTAGAAGTATCTCCTTCTTGAATATATAGACTCCCATAGAAGCAATATATGGTTGACAACCCCAATACAGTAGTGTCCACTTCCATTTCTTTCAAATCTGCTCCTTTTGCTTTTCACTAAATGAGATGACCTTTCCTTTGTACACTCCCAAACTTATTTCTTGCTGTGCATGAGGTGTGATAAAAATTTTTCATACTCCTACCTCTCAATTTTTTTTTTAGCTCTTATAACCATGAGGTAAGTATTAACTAAGTTCCCTTGAAAGGTAAAGATATATAAGTTCAAAAGGATAGAAATCATATGGGTTAAACAAGAAAATATTTAAAAAGCCAAAATATAAATTTTAAAGCCTCAAATGGGTGGCTAGAGATATAATGATAAAAGGGTTAGGCTTTTAGGCTCAACCAATCCAAAGATGGCCTATATCTTTTCCTTGATAAAATTTACCTAGGATTTCACCTTAAGTAATTCTTAAGCAAGTTCTAGAGTAGTTGAGACCATAAACATTTATAAAGTTTTCATAAAATGCCTCTAGGCATGTAAATAATTAATGATCGTGATATACGTCTAATGAATAAAGAGAAAATCATACTAAGTAAAAATAATTTAAGTTTTAACTAATTAACTCAATCATTTAGAATTCTTCTTAAAAATCACAACTTGTTTTAACCATTATCATCATTGGCTCTCTAAAAAAAATGAACAAACCAATTTTTTATTTTTTTTTTTTTTTTTTTTTTTAATTTTTATAACTTTTTAAAAATCTAAATAAATAAACTAAATATATTTAAAACTGAGAATACGTAACCATGACATGCAAACTAACATAAATTAACCAAAGCAATCAAACAAATAACTAGACCTATTATGCAACCCACCCCCAAACTTAAATCTTGCATTGTCCTCAATGGAAGAAAAAGAAAAGAGAATTAATAAAAATAATAAAGCAAAAAAAGTAAAGTGATACTCTTCTAGTGTCAATGAATGTCATCTTAAAGTGCACCACTAGAAGAGACTCCTCCTTCAATATTTGGGGTTGCCAAGGTCGATGGAGACTTTTTGCTTATAAAAATCTTCGTCGATGTATGGTTTAAGGCGTTGCCCATTTACTTTAAATGTTCCCTTGTTTTATGTTGTACTTCAACGGCTCCATTGGAAAGACTTTAGTTGCCACAAATGGTTCTAACCATCGAGAACGCAGCTTTCTATCATCACTGATTATTGCCCTTGGAGTACCGAATCGGAAGAAGATGTTCTTTCGTAGAAAATTCACCAAACTCTCGCATCATTAGTCAGTGAGGCTACTGCTTTCATCCATTTAGAGACATAATCTATAGCCACTAAAATAAATTTGTTAGAATATAATGATGGAGAAGGACCCATGGAATCTATATCCCAAACATCAAACAAATCAATAACTAAAATATTGTTTAAGGGCATCTCATGTTTCCTAGAAATATTTCCAACTCTTTGACAATGATCACATGAATTAATAAATATAAATGCATCTTTAAAAATAGATGGCCAATAAAACCTAGATTGTAGAATTTTTGCTGCTGTTTTTACACCACCAAAGTGACCACCAACTTCTAATGAGTGTCAATGTCTGAGTATATTCTTCATCTCCTCTTCAGGCACACATCTTCTAATTATCTAGTCTGCACAGTGCTGGTATAAAAAAGGTTCTTCCCAAAAATAATATTTCAAGTCGAAGAACTTTTCTTTTATTGATATGTCATATTGGGAGGTAAAATTTGCGACACCAAGTAGTTAACTATGTCGGCGTACCATGGAACAACTTGTATAGCCATCAAATGCTTATCTAGGAATGCTTCATTTATTTGTAATTCATCCATATATGAAAGCTCCATCTAAGATGGGTGATCTGCCATCAAATTTTAACTACAAGAAAAATGGTCATTTGCAAGGGATTTTGCGAGGGAAAAGGAAAAAAATCCATAGGAAATTTATTTATATTTCGAGGGATAAATGGTCGTCGGAAAAACCCTCGGAAAATTTTTTTGAGGGAATTTATTTTTGAGGGATTTTTCGATGAATTTATCCCTTGGAAATTTTTGATTGATTTTTTGAGGGAAATTTTCTGAGGGATTTTTCTAAGAAAATTTTTCGAGGGATTTTTTGAGGGATTTTTTGAGGGTAATTTACCGAGGGATTTTCCAAGGGCAATTTACTAAGGGAAATTTCTGAGGGATTTTCTGAGGGAGTTTTGAGGAAAATTTTTGAGGGATTTTTCGAGGGATTTTTTAAGGAATTTTGCGAGGGATTTTTCGAGGGATTTGCCGAGGGATATTGCGAGGGATTTTGCAAAGGATTTTGCGAAGGATTTTGCGAGGGATTTTCTAAGGAAAAATTTTCAAGAGATTTTTTAAGGGAAAATGTCCGAGGGATTTTGCGAGGGATTTTGTGAAAAAAAATTTTTGAGAATTTTGAGGGATATTTTTAATTTTTTAAATAGCTTCTCTTTATTTTCGAAAAAATTATCCCTCGCTAAATAAATATCAAAATGCCTTTTTTTAATACATCTGATTATATATATCCAAATTATCCACAAGTTTCATCATATCCAAAGGTTCATAACAAACTCATAACAAGCTCAAAAAAGTTTATAGCAAGTTCATCATATCCAAGTTCATAACAAGTTCAATGGTCTCGAACGATCACGGCTCTGACTGAGAAGAGGGAGGAAGCTCGACAGAGAACTTGGACAGAGAAGAGGGAGGAAGGTCAACGGTCATGGCTCGAACCAAAGAGAGAGAATGCCAAATAAAAGGGCGCGGGGAATGCCAAATGAAATATGGGCGCTGGCAGTGGGATTGATTTTTGCTTTTAAGCTTAATTTATAAAAAAAGAATTTATACTATTTAAATATTTTCTTAATAAATTTATGAATCAAAAAAGTTTTGATATAATGGTTATGATAGTGAGTATTTTTGTTAAGATTCAAGTTCAAATCCTTCTATCTACCTGTTATAATTTATTTTATAAAAAATACTAAAATAAGATTTTTTTTGTTTCATGAGAATTATTACATATTTTTTTTAAAAAAATTATGGATCAAGAATAACATGTTTTACTTAGACTTGATGATGGATCATAATACATTAAAAATCATATTGATTGACTAATATGAATATTTGTATTATAAATTGATGTATCTAAACTTATTTGTGAAAGTTTATGGATCTTGTGAAATTTTTGTATGATTTAAAATTAATTTGAAATTGAGGCATGTGTTCACTCTCTCAAGTCTAACTATAATTAAGATTTAGCCATTGGAATAGAACACCGACTATGTGTATTCAAGAATAAGTTCCTTTCAAGATAAGTTCATCGATGCTTACCACTAGCACACATCAATGTATTTTCACACGTGTTTTCATATATCAAAATATGTTTCCTTTTAGGTTGAACCAGTGAGGTGATCATGGAAAATATATGTGTATCAATATGTTATTCACTCAAAATTATGTTTCCTTTCCAACTAAGCTAGTGAAGTCATTTTTGACACATATGTGCATAAAGGCATCTCATGTGTGCAGGAACAATTTTTCTTTCAAGCCTAGATAGTAATGCAATCACTAGTACAAGGTATTTGGCATATTTTCTTATTGAGTCAAAGGTAGTCTCCTTTCAAACTTGGCTAATAGATCAATACAAACACACAATTATATCAACATGTTTAGTTAAAGGCTAATTTGTTTTAGTCTTATCATGGAGCTCATCATTATCAAACTTGCTTGAAGTAAAGGATTTTTTTAAAAAATTAATCCTTATAAATTTATAAATTACTCTGTTATATGATCATAAATTATTTTATCTAATTTACAACTAAAATATATTTTTTAATTTTCAAACTTTCACTGAAAATTTATTTTAATACTTAAACTTTTTGATGAAAAAATCCTTCAAAAAATCCCTCGAAAATTAATTTTGCGAGGGATTTTTTTATCAAAAATTTATTAATAACTCATTAATGAAAAAAATCCTTCAAATATTTCTAGCAAAGTTAATTTTCAGGGATTATTTTTATCAATTTTTTTATAAATAAGCCATTTATTATAGAAATATCCCTAAAAAATCCCTCAAAAATCATCAAAAAATCCTCGGCAAATCCCTCGTAAATTAATTTTGCAGGGATTTTTTGAGGATTTTTTTATCAAAAATTTTTATAATAACTCATTAATGAAAAAAATCCCATGAAAATCTCTCGCAAAATTAATTTTTGAAGGATTTTCTGAGGGATCTTTTTTATCAATTTTTTTTGCAAATAAGCCATTTATTATAAAAATATACCTCAGAAAATCCCTCGCAAAATCATCAAAAAATCCCTCAAAATTAATTTTTTTTTTTGAGGGATTTTTTTCATTAAAAATTTTATTAATAACTCATTAATAAAAAATAAACTCAGAAATCCCTCGCAAAATTAATTTCTGAGGATTTTTTGAGGGATTTTTTATCAATTTTTTTTTGCAAATAAGCCATTTATTACAGAAATATCCCTCAAAAAATCATCAAAAAATCCCTCAGAAAGTCCCCAGAAATTAATTTTGTGAGAGATTTTTGAGATTTTTTCGTTAAAAAATTTATTAATAACTCATTAACAAAAAAATCCCTCGAAAAATTTCTTACAAAATTAATTTCTGAGGATTTTTTAAGGAATTATTTTTATCAATTTTTTTACAAATAAGTCATTTATTATAGAAATATCCTTCAAAAATCCTCGAAAAATTATCAAAAAATCCCTCAAAAATTAATTTTGCGAGAGCTTTTTGAGGGATTTTTTTCATCAAAAATTTTATTAATAACTCAATAATGAAAAAACCCTTAGAAAATCCTCGCAAAATTAATTTTTGAGGGATTTTTCAAGGGATTATTTTTATCAATTTTTTTTTACATATAAGCTATTTATTATGGAAATATCTCTTGAAAAATCTCTCACAAAATCATCAAAAAAATCCTTTGAAAAATCCCTCGAAAATTAATTTTGCGAAGGATTTTCCAAGGGATTTTTTTCATCAAAAATTTTATTAATAACTCATTAATGAAAAAAAATCCCTCGTAAAATCCATCGCAAAATTAATTTTCAAGGATTTTCCAAAGGATTATTTTTATTTTTTTTTACAAATATGCCATTTATTATAGAAATATTCTTAAAAATTCTCGCAAAATCATCAAAAAATCCTCGAAAAATCCCTCAGAAATTAACTTTGTGAGGAATTTTTCAAGGGATTTTTTTATCAAAAATTTTATTAATAAATCATTAAAAAAAAAAATCCCTCGAAAAATGCTTCACAAAATTAATTTCCAAGGGATTTTTTGAAGGATTATTTTTATCAATTTTTTTACAAATAAGCCATTTATTATAGAAATATTCCTAAAAAATCCCTTAAAAAATCCCTCAGAAATTAAATTTTGTGATGGATTTTTTGAGGATTTTTTACAGAATTTTTTTACAAAGAACCCATTTATGCTAGAATATCCCTCGAAAAATCCCTAAGAAAATTAATTTTGCGATGGATTTTTGAGAAAATATTTTTTATCATAAAATTTTATTATAATTTTTTATGAAAAATCCTTTAGAATTGTGAGGGTTTTTTTTCCGTAAAATCCCTCGATAAATTAGACTTTTTTAGTAGTGTATTTTCAATACCTTTCTTTTCCTTAATTTCAAATCAAATTCTTGTAGAAGTAAAATCCATCAAAGCAATATTGGTTTAGCATCCTTCTTTGTAAGCAAGTACTTCAGAGCAGAGTGATCGTGTAGGAAATCACCTTTGAACCTATCAAGTAAGAATGAAATTTGTCAAATGACTGATAATAATTTTTTTTAGTAGTGGCATAATTTAGTTGAGTTTCTGTTAAGGTTCTACTTGCATAATAAATAACATAAAAATGTTTCTCTTTTCGCTGTCCTAAAACAACCCCTATAGCACAATCACTAGCATCACACATAATTCAAATGGTAAATTCTAATCTGGTGACATAATTATAGGTGCTAAAATTAATTTCTTTTTTAGTGTTTTAAAAGCATGCAAGCATTCATCAGAAAATTCAAATCGAGTATCTTTAATTAACAAAATCCTTAGAATCTGGCATGTCCCAAAAACTTCTAACGCCCTTCACATTGTTTGGTGGTGGAAGTTTTTCAATTACTTCTATTTTTTCTTTGTCAACTTTAATTCCCTTAGAGAAAATTCGGTGGCCAGCACTATCCCCTCCTCTACCATGAAGTGGCATTTTTTTCAGTTTAAAATTAATTTTTTTTTCTTGCATATCTACAAAACTAAAGATAAGTTAGACAAACAATTATCAAAAGAATATCCAAAGATAGAGAAGTCTCCATAATGACTTCTAAAACATTTTCCACCATGTCCGAGAAGATAGACATCATGCATCTTTGAAATATGGCTGGCATATTGCAAAGGCCAAAAGGCATCCTCCTATACAAATGTTCCATATGGACAAGTAAAAGTGGTATTCTCTTGATCTTCAGGTGCGATGACTATTTGATTATAACTAGAGTACCCATCCAAAAAATAATAATAAGCATCTCCTGCAAGTTTTTCTACCATTTGATCAATAAAAGGTAAGAAAAAATTATCTTTTTGAATTGCATCATTAAGTTTTCTATAATCTATGCATACTCGCCATCCCATGACCATCCTCGTTGGTATAAGTTCATTATTATCAGTCTTGATCACAGTTATTCCACCTTTCTTTGGTACAACTTGTATTGGACTTACCCATGTGCTGTTCAAGATAGGATAAATAATTTCAGTATCTAATAGCTTCAACACTTCTTTATGTACCACTTCTTGCATTGATGGATTCAATCTTCTATGGGGTTGAACAATCGGCTTATATTTATCCTCCATTAAAATCTTATGTATGCAAATTGAAGGACTAATTCCTTTGATGTCAGAAATGGTCCAACCCAAAGCCAATTTGTGTTCCCTTAAGATTCTAAGCAACTTTTCCTCTCTATATCATTCAAAGAATTATTAATAATAACTAAAAAAGTAGAGTCTTGGTCTAAGAAAGCGTACCTTAAATTTGATGGAAGCTGTTTTAGCTCAAGTTTAAGTGGTTTCTCTGGAGGAAATGTTGGCTGATATGATTTTAAGTCTTTCACTTTTGGTTTCATTGAAGGAGAAAAAATTGATGTAGCCTCCAAATATCTTTCACACTCTTTAACTTCTTTATTGTCAAATTCAATAGATGTAGAGTGAGTAAGATATATCTTAAGTGGTAGCTTAAAAAATTATCTACATAAGTCTCGTCAACCATGATCACATCTCGATCACTTATTTGAAAATAGGAATGTGTCTCAGAAAGAAGTATCATAGGCTTAAGTACATCAAAAGTGACCTCATCCTCTTCGACCTTTAAAATAAGTTTTCCTTGCTGGACATCAATTAAGGTTCTTCCCGTCGCAAGGAAAGGTCGACCCAATATTAAAGGGATCTCCTCATCCTCCACCATATTAAGAATAATGAAATCAGCTAGGAAGATGAACTTGTTAACTTTTACTAATACGTCCTCAATGACTCCTCTCAAATATTTTATTGATCTGTCTGCCAATTGTAAAAAGATGGTGGTTGGATTTACTTCTCCTAAATCTAATTTCCTAAAAACTGAGAGGCATTAGATTAATACTTTCCTCTAAGCCACATAAAGCTCTATCAAAATAAGAATTTTATATAGTACAAGGGATAGTGAAACTCCCTGGATCTTTCAGTTTAGGTGGCACCTTCTTTTGTAAGATTGTACTACTCTCCTCTGTCAGCATTACTGTTTCATGCTCCTCCAATTTTTGCTTCTTTGATATAATGTCTTTTAAAAATTTAGCATGTTTAGGCATTTGTTCTAAAGCTTCAACGAGAGGAATATTAATATGCAATTGCTTAAATATACCTAAAAATTTAGAAAACTGTTCATCAACATTATTCTTTTTAATCTTTACAGAAAAGAAATTGGTGGGTCATAAATTGAAGGAGAATAAGTCTCAAAAGTAACTTCCCTGGATTTTTTTTTTTTGATTTTAAAGCTCTTTCATTCTCCTTAGTTTTTTCAGCTTGCTTCACTTCTTTCATCTCTGATTTAGCTTTCTTCATCTTGGACTCTTCATTATCCATATTTTCATTGTTTGGCAATTGTTACTTGTGGCTCTCTATATATTCGTCCACTTCTCAGTGATATTGCCTTTGCATGTTCTTTGGGATTGTGACAGTGTTGCTTGGCAAAGTTTCAATAGTCCTCTTTGTGAGCATGTTTGAGAGCTGATCGATTTGTACTCAAGATTACGAATTGAGGCTGAGTTGTTTTGGATTGCCACATCTATTTTCTGCATATACTGCATAAACATGTCCTCAAGTGTTGGCTTTCTCTCTTGCTGTGGAAATTGCTGAGGTGGTTTAGCTTGCCCTTGGTTATTGTTCCATGCGAAATTGGGTGATTCCTCCATCCAGGATTGTATGTGTTCGAGTATGGATTATTTTGACGTTGAAAAGTTGACACGTAATTTGCTTGTCCATAGTCGACAATTAAATGATTTCCTCCACAATGATCACAAACATCATTAGTTTGAATAGCATTAACATTTATCTTACCTAGTTGTTTAAAAAAATTGCCATTTATGTTGCCAATGAAGTTATAGAATCAAGTTCTAAAACTCCAGCTGTCTTTCTTGGCGTTGTTCTTTCTGCAGGCCATTGATAGTTGTTAGATGCTAATTCTTTCATAAGTTCATATGCTGCCTCATGAGTTTTACTTATTAAAGCTCTACCAGCTGCTGCATCAACCATAGACCTATTTGTAGCTCCTAGACCATTGTAAAATGTTTGTACTTGAAGCCATGCTGGAAGGTCATGATGAGGATATCTTCTCAATAAATCTTTGTACCTTTCGTGCTTCATATAATGATTCACCCTCAAATTGTATGAATGTAGTGATGTCATTCCTTAGCCTTGCTATTTTTGCAAGAGAAAAATATTTTGCTAAAAATTTTTGTGCTAACTCTTCCAAGGTAATGATGATGCCAGACGACAAAAATTTAGCCAAGCCTTGGCTTTATCCTAAGTGAGAAGGGAAATAGCCTTAGTCGAATCACATCATCTGTCACTCTATTATGTTTAAAAGTATCACAAATTTCTAAGAAATTTACAATATGGGTGTTAGGATCCTCTTGTGCTAACCCCCGAACTGGACAGACTGATGTATTATTTGAATGATGACCACTTTGATCTCAAAATTATTAGCTTGTATGGCTGGCCTCCTTATGCTTGATGTAGCCCCGTTTATCTCGTAACGCCTTGTGCTCTTGATCAGCCATATTAGGTAAAGATATGTTAGCTTCTTTCTTCTTCTTTCTATCTTTCTTTTCTTTTTCTTGAGTTGCCGTAAGGTTCTTTCAATTTCGAGATCAAAGGGTGTAAGTTCTAATAGTTTAGATCGGGGCATGCACTTCTAAGTTCTTTTAGATTTGGTTTTAAAGGAAAGACCAAATAGGATCAACCTCGCTAGAAATATGCTGGGCTTTCACAGTTTCACCCTTTTGTTACTAATAAAGGTAGGCATTGGGCCGTGCCGCCCATGGGCTGGCACAGTTCGCACGTAATGGGTCGTGCCTAGTACGGCCTGGTACTGCTATAGTACCGGGCCGTGCCGACATGGGCCAGTAAACTGTGCCATGCCGGGCTCAAAAAAAGGATTTTTTGAGCCCGGCACGATACGGCCCATGACGGGCTTGGGCCGGCATGACCTATCGTGCTGGCACGTGGGCCAGCATGGCACGGCTCATCGTGCCGGCCCACATGGGCCTAGGCCGTGCCGGCCCGGTGCACGTGAGCCAGCATGGCACGGCTCATCGTGCTAGCCCGCCGTGCCGACCCATATGGGCCGTGCCGGCCCATCGGGCCAGCACGGCCCATCGGGCCTGATAATTTTTTTTAAAATTATTTTTTAAATAAATTAAAAAAATGTTGGGATATGAAGCCATAAATTAATATGAAGCCACCTTAATGGTGGGGGGTTTAGCAGACCCCTACGAGTTTATTAATTTAAAATCAAAATGGTACATGAAGGGAGGGGGCTAGGCTAACCTCCCGAATACAATAAGAAAGAAGAAAAATAGAGATGACTTACTTTAACAATTAAAAAAATGCATTATTAGAAGTGAAACCTATATTATTAGAAGTGAAACCTATATTACTAGAAGTGAAACCAATTCAAGCCTCAGGAAGATATAAGGCCCATACAAAAGGCCTTGTTAAAGCACACTCTATCCTCCAAGAGCATCAATCTCAGCTTCTCTCATGTTAAAAAAATTTTTGCATTGGTTTTCAGTGCACAAAGCGCGCATCGGATGCGCGGCATTTGCAAGTCTGGTCCTCAAGCAAGTCCGTAAGGTAATTCCTGGGCCTACTATGCTCTTTGGCTGGTTTCTCAACAAGAGCATGGTTAACGTCAAGTGACCAGACTTTCTTGCCTGACTTGTTCATGATGCGTATAGTGCACCGGATGACCTAGTCTTTCTTATAAATTTGAGTCTTCATGAGAATATCTAAACTTAGTAGGTCTTGTTCCTTTTTGTTATTTTTTTTCCTTCTGATGCCGTTAAATTATGAATAAATGAACAAAAGCTTGAGAGGGTGCCATTCAAACGTGCAACATGCCTTAAATATAATAATGCAAATGTAACCAAAAAGATATATACTAGTGATGTATTACTACAAATGTGACTCACAAGTTATAGTCAATTACATACAATAGTTAGAACTAGACATGCAAATTTGAACATAATTAGAAGATTGGACTAGTAGCTCAATAACCCAATAGATGGATCAATGGTTGAATAGTATAAATAATTAAAAGAAATAAAACTAAAAAAATAATTTGTAAGGATAAATAGAGATAATTTTTTAATAAAATTTAATTAATATGATAGCTAAAAATTTAAATTCTTAAAATTAAATTATTTAAATCCTAAATTATTTTAATAGAATTATATATTTTTACATTGATAATTTTATCTTTATTCTAAAGATAAGAGTCAAATTTATATTTTTTCATGCATGATCATGTCTAATTACATATATAAACTATTTTAAAACTATTTTTTATGCAACTAAACGTATAAAAAGTTAAAAATGGCATTTCGATAACTTTTGCTTAAAAAATATATTATTTAATTTTATGTATGATCATCAGGGATCGTGCCTAGCATGATTATTTTTCTAAAAAATAAAAAGACTGAGCCAATAATTTTGTAAAAAAAATTGCATATGCACGACCAGCCTGGGTCGTGCCTGGCCCAGCACGGATGGGCCGTGCCTGGCATGACTCACATGTGCCTGGCATGGCCCACATGTGCCTGGCCCAGCACGGCCCACATGGGCGGTGCCTGGCATGGCACAACATGGGCCCAGCACGGCCCGTGGCCCAAAACGGGCCATGTGCCATGCCGGGCCGCCAAAAATTTTTAACTATGCCAAGCATGGTCCGTTAATTTGGTCAACCCAGTGGGCCTGGGCCGTACCTTGGGCATGGCCAGTGCCGACTTCTAGTTACTAATGAACATATTGACATAGTGGTAACGTATCTGTTCTTAAACCCCTTTAATGCCCCTTAATTAATTTTAATCCCTATTTAGCTTGTTTCTCTGTTGGAATTTCTATTAAAGTTGTCAATTTCATTTTGCTTTGCTGTCTCACCGAAACATTTTGTTTCGGTGGCTTATCCGAAAAGATGAGTCCTATGTTTCGCTTCGGAAGATTTTTCGGCCATTTCGGTGTATTTCGGTGTGTTCGACCGTTTCGGCATGTTTCGGCTATTTCGGCAAAATATGTTTCGAAGATCAATTTATGAATTGTTAACCTTTCATGACCATATATATATATATATATAATGTCAAAAAATAAACCCTAGTTACCCTATCCCTTTTATTTCAGTTGCACAACTGCACCTCTCAAAAACTCAAACTCTTTATTTTTATGTTGTTATTATTATTTATGAAGAATATCAATTATGAACAAATATATATATATATATATATATATATATATATATATATTGAAACGAAGCACCGAAATAGTCGGATACCAAAATATTTTGTTTCATAAGCTAAAACGAAACATAATCCGAAACGAAATTGATAACTTTGATTTTTAGAGAATGGATATCGAACGGATGTCGAACCCACAAAGTATTTTAGAATCTCGACAATGGTGCCAAAAATTTGTTCGAGTAAAATAATCTGCAAGTGCATAGAATCGTAACAAGTAGTAAAGTATTTTTAGAGAATGGATGTCAAACCTATAAAGATTAATTATGTTATTGAATACCAAAATTTACTAAATTAATTACTAGTTAGAAAATCAAATATAAATGAAACATTCTGCTATAAAATTATTTAATCTAAAAAATTAACAAAGCGTAAAAATTTAAATATGTAAAAAATGATAAGAATAGATCTAGAGCGATTAATTTCACCTAACAAATTTCATACAATTATTCTTCTTAATTATTAAATTCTAATAATCCCATGTTGATGATTAAAAATTTCTTAAATATCCAATATCTTCTCTCGAATGATATCAAAAATATTTCCAACTAATAACTCCATATTTCTATGTAAATTTAATTAATTGGAGACTCATTACATACTTTGAATTTTCTTAAAATCACATTAATCGCAGTAAAGTATCTCTACATTCACTCGTGTTTAATTATAGATCTAAAATAACAAATCACATTATAATTCAATTGATCAAACAATAAATTGTAAGAATTAATCATAAGAAATAACAAATCACCTCTTGGTCTCATTGCAATTCAATTAATCAAATAATAAATTGTAAACATTAATCATAAGAATTAAACACTCAATCATAGAAATATTAAAAATAAAATAACTAATAAAATAAATTATGTGCTAATTGATAGATTACATCAATGCTCTAGAAAAAGAAATTAGTTCATAATAAAAGCAAAAAAAAATTAAAGAAACTTATGTTTTTCATTGGAAGCAATTGATGAAACGCAGCTCTTGCCTCTGTTCTTCAGATCCTCCTCCGTTAAAAAACTCTAAAAGTCTTCAAGTCTCTCTCTTGGATGCAAACCACTGCCTTCTTTTTATAGTTGGAAAGCCGATGCTATACCATGTTGAATACGATGAAAAAAATCATCGCCTAAGAGTTCTTTTTCGGATAACTACCGCGTTGCCAACTCATCAACGCATAATCCTCTCCTCTTTAAAAATACGGCATTGGGGTTCTTACCACCCGTGAATCTTCATGCCACCAGCTTATTGCGTAAAGGAGTCCCCACAAACCACCTCATCAACTCGTCTTCACGATAGAGTCTCTTGGCCATTGCTTTTTTTTTTTTTTTTATTTTCTTTCAAAAAAATAAAAAGTAAATAAAACTAAATAAATGTAATTCAAAATAAATTAAAAACTAGCTAATATTGTTATGAAAGTATATGAATTAAATGGTTGAATTTACGCTTATCAAGGTTCTTCAGGTAATTGACCTTAGAAGTCCCCCTCCTTTGATACTCCACCCATTAGAGTGAACATGACCACCTTATGATTGAGATGGTCTACTTCCAATATGGCCACATTAAAATGGCCAAGAAAACTTTTCAACGACTCTCCCTCTCGCTGCTTAACTTCGGAAAGGGAGTTTGATCTTCTTCTGTGGTGATGACTGCTGACAAACTGGCTAATGAATAGTTGACCCAGTTCGTTGAAGGAACCAACAAAGCTTGGCTTCAGGCCGTTAAACCACGTTCTGGAAAATCCTCTAAAGGTGGAAGGAAAAGCTCAACATAAGGTTGCATCTAACACTGTGGAATATCATGATGGATTGGAAGCTACTTAGATGGTCATCTGGGTCAATGGATCCATGATAGGGCTCGATGGTGGGGAGCTTGATATGAGGAGGGATCACGTTTTGCATAATTTTCTCTGTGAAGGAGATACCCTGCTCCATCTTAAGTTGAGGTTGAGGCATCTGCTTGATGACAACTGGCTCCTAGCGCACCTCTCAGGGCTTCCTTTGGAGTTACTGATGCACCTTATTGTCTCGAACAGTAGAAGAAGGGGATCACGGTTATGGCATCGAATCATGATGAGAAAGCACTGGGGATAGGGTATGAGCCCGACGGAATCTAGGCAGATCCCTACCCTTTTGCAGCGGTGGTTCCATCTCTTCATGGTCGATCCGTCGGGGAAGGCTCGTGGCTTTTGAGTGAATTGGGAGGAGGAGCCATTGGTGGAACGGGAGTAGCGATTGCATTAGGGAGCCGTTGAACTAGTGCAGCTGGAGGAGAAACTCCATGGAGCCCTTGCACCAATTAAGTTAGAGCATGGACCCGTTGGAACGACAAATTGATCCTGAGTGATCAGGGCTTCCGGCGATGGGGGAGTCCCGATCAGTGATGGTTGTGAGGGCACCACATTGTTAACAAGATCAGGCCTTTGGAAGGTGGCCTGATCAGGAGCATCTGAGGTTGCTCTTTTTGGTTGGCCATTGAGAGATTGTCCTTCTTATCAAGGACCTTGTCTTCTTGATTTCAAGTTTAACGAAACTTGAGACCCTTTCTCTAGCGCCAATCTGTTGCTGCAGAATATCGTTCTCTAGCTCTAGAGCGGCCCACGTCAGGATTCGGATGGCGATCTCCTATTCGGTTGGACCTGCAAGACAGTCTCCATGTAGAAAGCGTTGGGGGTGGTCCTTACGGAAGACCCTCCGATGCCCAGGTCAGTGGTGATTCTCAGCAAACAGATGAGAGGAGAAGCCTTCAGCAGAAGGATTTCTCAGAGATGACCTTTCGAGAGCTATGAACTCTGCTAGAATTCTTAAAGTTAGTTTGCACATATTTGAAAGAATCTTAGGACATGGTATTTATAGACTACTGAAATGATGGCGGAATGTTACCTAATTTCTTGGGCACATTTTAGAATGTCAAGAACCGATACGATTCAAATCTGATTAGTTACGGGACCATTATGATTCAAATCCTGGCGGTTAAGAGGATCAATGGCTGATTGGCACTCCATGATTCAGTTATTCATGGGCATTAGGCCATATTTAGTTTTGTTTCCTTTTAGGGGTTTTGGGAGCCGATGCGATTGAAATCCCGCCAGATGATCGAGGATTTGAAATTTTGTTGATTATGGTTAGAGGGTCATATTTGGCTCCCCGTTCTCATTTAAGAAGATTATTACGAGATTCGCATGATTGGAGCAATTTATATTCCGCAATTCTCGATGTAGCTCAAGGCGATAAGGGTGTCTGATCCGAAAAGAAAAGTTTCTTGGTCCTGTCGAGGTATGGAGATAGCTCGGTCCTGCCGAGGCACAAAGGTAGCTCAGTTCTACTGAGGTATGAAGACAATTCGGGTCCTGCCTAGGTATAGAGATAGCTCGGTTGCATTTTATCTTTTTCTGGATATGGCTGTTGATGGGTCAAAAGTCAAAAATGATCCTCCTTTTTAGCACATACACTAACACCGATGTGGTGACGGTTTTACCCTGCATCATGACTCTACCAGCAGTGGACTGGGAGTCAGCGAGGAACTCCATGAGTGAGTCTGTGACCAATGATGGAGGTGAAGGAGCACCAGTTGGCTCGTTCAGATGTCCGGAAGGGGACAATGGTGGACTGCGACAGTTGGTGGGAGACTCAAAGAGATTGGTAGAAAGGTTGGCCAACTTGCATTCACATCCTTCTAGGAAGATGTAGCTCTATGGAAGCTTGTCAGAGTCGAGGGTGTGAAGCTATTGACTGTTGGAGAAGAGAAGTCAGTCAAAGAAGAGGTCAGTATGTGGCTAGGGTCGTCAGATGCAACGAAGAAAGGAGCTGTGAGGGTGAAGCATTGGTACAGGTGAAAATCAAAGGTTTATTTCACTATTATTAGAGGATTCTTTTCTATTTTGAATGGATCTGAGTCTACCTTGTGCTGAGTCAGTGGACTGGATAGTTAGCACCAAGTGTTTAGTGTAGGGCAGGTCTGAATCCCTAGTGAACTCATAATTGCAGTTGCATTTGATCTAATTTAAGCATATTAAGAGTGGTGATTTTGATGAAGATTCAAGATGTAGAGTTTAAAATAGATAAGTTTAATGAAGCTAATGACTTCAGTATCTAACGATCATGTTGGTGCAACAAGGGCTATAGAAGATAATGGAAGGCAGATAAAAATTATCAAAAATTATATCTAATGAAGAGAAGAATAAATTATCAATAAAGGTACATAATATAATTTTATTATATTTGATAGATGAAGTTATTAGAGAAGTCATTGAGGAGAAGATAGTGCACCGAACGTTGGTTGAAATTGGATATATGATGAAATCTCTAGCAAACTGGTATTTGAAACATAAATTCTATCTTATATGGATGAAAGAAGGAACATTAGTAAAAACTATATAAATAAGATTAATAAGGTTATTTTTTATTTGAGAAATATTGAAATGAAGATAGAAGATGAAGATTAAGTCCAAATTCTCTTGTGTTCATTATCATCCTTATATGCAAATTTTATCGACATATTATTGTATGGGAGAGAGGGCCTCCTAGTGAATGATGGAAAAGAGGCCCTATAATTTAAGAAGTAGAAGATGAGGGTATCTAGAGCCTATGGGAAGAATCAAAAAGAAAGTTTAGTTACAAAAGGTACGAGTAAGGAGGACTCAATTGTAAAGTTAATAAAATCAAAGTTACGATTAGAAACTTCATTATTGCCTTTGTCATAAGGGAGGCCATATTAAGAGAAATTGTTTGAAGAAAAAAGGAAAAAGTGTAAAGGCAAGTGTTTCTTAAATTAGAGTGAATGTCAGGTACATTTTATAAAACCTTGACGATGTGGGAAGCAAGACACTTTTGGTCAATGCCAGTAACTTTAGAAATGAGTGGATTCTTGACTTTGGTTATTTCTTTTATATAACTTTCAATAAAAGTTGGTTCTCCAGGTATCAATCAAAAGCGAAAAAGGTTTTATTGGGTGAAAATAAAACTACAGACGCCATTGACATTAGAATAATTTGTATTAAGATGTTTGATGACATCGTGAGGTTCTTGAAAACTTAGCATGTCCTAAAGCTAATTAAGAACTTGATTTTCTTAGGCATGCATGCTTCTTACGGTTACAAATATATGGCTAAGAATAATATGTTTAAAGTTTCTAAGTGTGCTCTTACGATGATCAAGGAAAGGATTGTGAATGGCTTGTATTAGATGATTGGAAGCACCTTTAGTAATATTATTATTTTTTATTTGTGGGGTTGTCAGATTTGCATGTTATTTGGCTATGACATATGGACGAGAGATGGATGTTAGAGTTGTCCAAAAAAGATCTGTTTAATAATGTGAAGACAGATAAGCTGGACTTCCATGAACATTAAATGAAAAGTGGAGTAAGATGGAATTTAGTATTGGTACTCACTCTTCCAAGGGAGTATTAGGCTATAGCCATTTAGAACAAACCATGTGTACCGTTTTCCCCTTATTTTCCTTTCTTCTTTTCTTTTGATTTCTTCCTTATTCCCTTGAGCTTGTGCAATAGTACTTCTGAGCAATGTCTTATTGCATTGAAGGTGGGATTTCAATGTTCACAAGTTCCTGCATGAGAACATCCTCTGCTGGTCAAGACTCACCTTTTCTTGGTTGGCCATTTGCAACCGGATTCATGCAACTGTGAGAGTTAATTGGGGCTGCTCATTTGCTTGTTTTGTTGATATATATGTCACTGAAAACCTTCGAAGAGTCTGTGCTGATTTATCTCTAGTTTCTTTGTCTTTAGAGCTACTGAAGAAACAAGCGAAAAGAGACGGCAGCAGGAGGAAACTACTCGTCTGTCATTATTGGTTGGAGCATCCTAAAATGGAACAAACCCCGGGTAGCTGATTTAAAAAAAAAAAAAAAAGGCTTAGACGAGTTGAGTTGAGTTGTATCCTAAAATGGAACAAAAAGGTATTTCCTGATTCATGCTCTTGGACGTTCTAGTTGATAGGTAATGTTATCTATCTCAAGAGAGAGAAGGGATAAAATTCTATCTATGTTGCTCTGTTGCAAGTCTTCCTGATAAATGTTCTTTCTTTCTTTCTTTCTTTTATTTTTTCCCTTATATTATACTTTCTTTATTTTTTATACGTTATTTTAATAAATGAACATAAATGCATCGCGATCCTTTTATTTAAACAATATTTTAAAAACAAAAATGATAGTGCCGATCATGATTTTTATCTTGATTTTTATATTTTTATTTTTAAAAACAAAAAAAAAAAAAAATCAAAGCAAATCACACAGCTAGTTCCGGCAACCGAGTTGCCGGGACCCGTTCAAAAGTAAATACCCTGAGCGGCTGGGATTAGAGTCCCTTCTTGGCTAAAGGCACGCGAGGGTTTCGAATTTCGATCCTTCTCGTTCTTCAGCGCTCTCCGTCTCTCCAAACCCTCCTCCCTCTCTCTGTCAGAGATGGAGCTATCACTGTCGCACAGCAGGGGAATTCTGTGGCGTCGTCCCTCCTCGGGTACGCAATCCTTGTGATCTGAACTTTGTTATGATCTGCTGTCCCTTTGAGCGGTACTGAGGGGATTAGATGATTCGAGCGGCCTCAGTTATATGCTATTCCGACAACTCTTGGATCTTCAGATCTACAATTATATCCTATGCCACTGATTCGATCGATTCCGTGTTTTTATTCTCTTGTCCATCCTTTTCGTTATGTCAAGGTACAATCTTTGGCCTTCAGTACCATCAAGAATCAATCTTTTTCTGACGGATGGTTATAATTCTCATCCAATAAAGTTTCGCTGAGATCAATCTCCTTACCATCAATGTCGGTTTCAACAGAATGATTGTGTCATCTTAAACTGACACTAACTTTTATCTTCATCGTTTTTTCTTGGTAAAATAGTAAAAGATATTGATGATCAGTTTTTTTTAATATACTTATCTATGAACCTATCTGCTAATTTTTATCATAAAAATGCATTTTTTTACGAGACAAGCAAGGAGTTGGAATTTCAGATTTTTGTAGTCTTCAAATTTTCATATTTTGTAATAGTAGGTGATTAAATTTTCCTTAGGTTGTGGTGTTCTAACCTTTATTTTTGGTCAAGAGAGCGTGAATTCTCGTGGTCATACATTGTTCAGGTGATTTTGTACCCTACCAATTCAATCTTTTGGGCAACAAAAATAACATGATTCTGAGGAAACCTAGAGCAAAAGACATGTTACAAGCAAAGGTTGTTATTGATAAAGAAGTTGTCTAATGAAGCCTGTGCTCTGGTTATGTTGTACCAAAAAGAAACTTAAACCTAGCAATATATTTCTCAAAATCTAAATAATTTATAATCCACAATTCAATTTGCATTAGTGTTGATAAGCATTTCTGACAATCTTATCTGGTTCTTTGTGCTGGTTCATGTTTGATTTCACCTATCTGCAATGTGGATTACAACATTTCACTGCTGGAGATTTTTTTTTAATTTATGAATTACTTGCTATTTTTGTTTAAATTTTAAAATATAAGGATTTTCACATGTAGCCCTTAATTTTATTATTGGTATATCACTTATTTACAAATTGTAAGTTTTGATACTAGTAACCACATAAGTTGTTTATGTGCAATGGTAAATAAACCTCAAACGTATAAATAAATTATTTACTCATTACACAGACACAATGAAGGATTATGATGATGTAAAGTACGTTAGCAGTGAATCTAACTCCATTTGTCCACACATTGATATGTTTAAGAAACACATGCAGGGAAATATGTTTAAGAAACACATACAGGGAAATGTGCTGAAAGGTAGTAAAATTCAAATAGCTTATTGCTGGTCCATCAATATAATTGCACATATCTTAGGAAGGAATTCTTTGTCCATTTCCTATTATTCAATTTTATTTTTTTTTAATGTTCATGTTCAAGATCCATCTCGTTTGCTATTTTCATAGGGTGCTCTACTGTCGCAAAATTTAAGTATCTGTATAGAGGTGTTGGAATGTTGCTTTCTCTAGGATCATTTGTACCTATCCACTTGTCTTAGTTTTGGTTAGTGGCCTGAAATTAGGAACAAATCATATGCCTCGATTTTGGATCCTTTCATTCCTCAGATAACTTTCAGAATAAGGTTTTATTAATGTTGGTTTGTTTGGATTCTGTGCATGAGATATGGGTAATATTAAATTTCTTTTTGGTGCATGTAATTGAGTTTGCACTATGGATTACCTTGTAACATTCTTAGTTTCTTCCACTCCATGTACAACCTGATTTTGCAACATCTTGGTTCATTGCATTACTTGAGATCATTCGTATATTTGATTATAGGGACTTAGTGTATCCAATGTTTGAAAACCCAACTTTGGTTTCAAATTTTTAATTGGTTTATCAAGTTTTAGCAATGGTAGTTTGGCAGTCTCAGTGGTTTTGGAAATTTTGGTCCATGCTTAGGAGCCGAGGGAAAAATGGGAAAGAACAGGGGAAAAGGGCGAAAGGGAAAGACATAACACACCAAGAAAATATGCATCACATGGTTTTGAATAATTTGGTATATTTTAGAATCTTTGGTGATATCCTGAAAGACTTGAAACTGTCAAAAATTATTAAAACAGTTTCCAAGAAACTAAACAAAATGTTAGAGAAGGGATGCCAATATATCATTCAATTATTTGATCCCATTTAATTATCTAATACATGATAAAGTGAATTCATAGAAGAGTAAAATGTACTAAACCCCCTTCCCTATTTCTCTAAAAGACATTGGAAAAATTAACATCCCTTAATTTTTGAAGGTTTGAATTTAATTTGTATTTGATCTTGAGGGGCTGTTTGTCAGAAACTTGATTTATCAACCATTAGTAAGTGCCTTCATTTAATTCAAAAGGGAAAATGAAAATGGCCTAATACCAATAATAATTACTCAGATACAAGGATTTATTTGCCAGCAGATGCTGGTCCATGTCAGCCAGCATATACTATGCTGGGCTTGTTTGGCACCCAACACTGGGTTGATATTGGGTATCTTGTGTACAAGCCCATAACATTCCATGCCAGTTTGGCACGGGTTGATAAGGGCTTTATGAGAAGCCCAAAGACTTTCTTTTTTGATTTTAATTTTAGTTTAAGTATGGTACATCACATTTGGAATGGCAGGGAATTCTATGCTGGCCACTAGACATACTAAAAAAATGAAGAATAATTCATAAATGATGTTAAACACTGAGACAACGGTTGCATTTAGCATCCATAACCCATTTTGTCCCTAACATTAACTGACCAAAATTGGACTGAAATGGACTGACACTGAGTTCTTAGGGTCAGTTTCATCTTAGTTCAAGCCTACATGGACCAGTTTCTCTAAGAATGATGACACTTTATCTTGCACACAATAAATACATCCCATTTTATTTTTCTGTTGCGATGTTTTGAAGTTAGCATATTTTCATATCTTCAGAGTCATTGGAAGTTAGAAGTAGACGACATATCAAGTGGCAATGCTTTCCAGGGTTGTTTCCTCCACGAAGGACTTCACAACTAATGCCAAGTCAAAGTTGGCTTCTTTCTGTGCGGCAAAACAACCGGAAGGTAAAAATCATTTGTAAATTTATCATTTCAACCACTTAACCATATTATCTAATGTATCTTTTTGATTATAGGTTCTGTGTTTTGAGGAAAAAGATGTTCCTTTGGTGAAGGGCAGGTGTGCAATCTATTTCTGATATCAGATGAGCAATTCAAATTTTAAGCAATCAAAATGACGTATTTTATCTTGTATGACCTACTAAATATGATATATATACATTTTGTGCTGATGTATGTTTGCATATGTGCCTTTCTATTGATTATTTTAATGAAGCTTTCATAAACAAGTTGCACTTATGAAACATTTTTTTTTTGGTTTTGGTATTCAAGTTGAAATGACTCTAATATAAGCCTAGGCTGATGGTAACTTCTTAATCGGTGGTTGACAACCACTTGCACAGTTTTGCTTCTCAAGTTTTCATCATTTGGCTGAAATAATTTACATTTTGATTTGATAAAAGGAAAAATAAATCCTTTTTACACTTCAAGGTCTATTGGAGAAGTGTATGATGCTTTGGCGGAACGTCTTCTTTCTACTGCAATGAAGGTGCTGGATCTTAATTCCAAGTAAGTTTTTCTATCTATGCTGTGAAAGAATTTACAGTTGTGGATGTTGTTAATCTGTTTTAAAGAATTTTGTGATATGATTTATATTTTTCATTGCTTTATCATGTTACCCAAGTTGAAGTTTCTCTATTCATTCGGCACAGGAATAGTTGGAGGTATTTACTCAACAGAACTGTTAGGTGGTTTCCTGTCATGAAATATTTTGTTCTCAGGCAGTATTTCCTTTGACATTTTAGTTGGAATGTTTATCATCATTCTTCAAAATTAAGTGCCAAAGCAAGAATTAAATTTTTGTATTATTTTGAAAAAGTAAAAGAATAAAAAATGCAACACTGGACATATTATGATTAGTTTCTGGTCAGAACTTCTGTTTTCCCTTCCCCGACCGCCAATTTCTTGCAAGATCATCTCATTAACAGGTTCTCTCTTCAGTTTTCCTTCTTTTGAATGCCCATTTCTCATAAAATTAATTCAAACACAAGTTACTGCACATCTTGGATTGGAACATCAACAGCAAACTTAGCTATCTTCATGTTTTTCATGGAGGTCACCCCTTTCATCTTTTGAAACTCATATAGGCATTCATGCTAGCCATACTCATAGAGTGATTTGGTATGCCTCCTACTACATTTTGGACACACCAATTTCTTCTTTTGTGTTCATGGATGTGGTAGACAGGCATTTGTATTTCCAGAGGTTCCATAGCCTAGTTTTCATATAAGTTTTGTTAACGCTAAATCACCGTTGTCGAACGTTCGCGAGTGTCGATCGCTTCCTCCAGCGAGCCCAGAATCCTTCGGCGAGCTTTTGCGCCTGAGAGCCTGCAAACAAGTCCCGGGGACCGAAGATTTCGACGGAGACCTTTCAATGCTCAAGTCAGTGCTCTGGGCAACAGCCGTAAGCTTAAGGAAGCTCGAAAAAGAGAAGAAGAGAGAGGCTTAGAGCCTGTGCTCTCTGTGAGCAAGAATGAGCGTTTGGGAGTGTAGTGAGTTATCAGTTACCTCGTCGGGGGTTTCTCTTATCCATGTTATTGATGCTTGAAGTCTGTGAGACTTGGGGTATGATCCGAGCATTTATGATGGTGGTAGCAATGGCAGCAATGGTAGGGCTTGCTTCTTAGTGGCATCTCAGAAGTGCAGGCCATGTTCTGTCAAATATGAATGGCTGCATAGTTGGCAGGTACTGCTTGGTTTGGATAGCTGTTGCAGATTACTGCAGGGTGTGGCCGACCGTTATGGCGTTTGTCAGATGTGTCCCCCATGCCATACTTCTATTGCCTTGTGCAGACAGTGATGGGCGATAAAGTCAGGTACGTGGGCCCCAAAGTGTAGCCGCTGAGGTAGAAGATGAAGTTTGGAGTTGAAGCCGGCTCTGTCTCTTGTAGAGCATTGATTATAAAGTACGTACATGGCACTGTTCATGTCCTTGGATGAGCTTCAGAGAAGGCCGTGGGTGAACACTTGCATGGTACTGTTCATGGCCGAGGGGAAGAGGCTGTTCATGGCCAAGCACTGTTCATGGCTGAGGGGAAGAGGCCGAGCACTGTTCATGGCCGAGAGAAAGAGGCCAAGCACTGTTCATGGCCAAGGAAAAAAGGCCGAGGGCCGAGGCTGACAGGCTCTCGGCTCTGCTCCTCGCGATGCTGGGGACTCCTCGTGGGGGTGTTAGGAAGGAGCCAACAAGATCGAGGCTTATAAGCCATCCCATCCCTCCTTGATCCCAATTATTCCGTAGTTGAGATTAGCAGTAGGGATGCCGATTGGAGGCCTTTGTACCATGCACCCGGACTGCCTGGCGAATCTGACACCAACACCGAAGAGGATGAGTAGAGTCGGCCAAGTCTGACACCAATGATCGAGTCCAGATGTTATAGCCAGCGGGGTCTATTGGCCCCATCAGTGCCTCCCACACTTTTGAGCTTGTGCGACCGCGTGCCTTGCATCCGCCAAGCGACAGAAGTGTAGAATTCTTGATCTTTGCACTTATCTTTTTTGTTAGTTTTGGCTTTGACTTTTCATCCACCTTGCGTGGACATCTGCATGCTCTCCGAAACTATGCATTTGCCTGCCCAAAAACTTTTAAGTAATGTTGGAGGTAAGTTGATTACCGTTGGCTAGCCGAGGGCAGCCAACAATCCTCTTCCGATGCAGAGTTTGGAAGTGGATGCCCGCCAACTGTGAGTTGGGGAGTTGGCCTCTCCTAACTATGAGTTGACTTTGGGTCTACTAACTTTGACATGAAGTTTAGAGGTGGGTGCACATCAACTGCGAGCTGAGGAGTTGGCCTCTCCCAATTGTGAGTTGTCTTGGGGCTTCTTCTTGGATGGCTGAAAGTGATCAGCAATATGTTGCAAGCGTATAATTTAAACAAAGGTCTTACCCGGTTGGACATTGGCCGCTGAGACGGTTAAAATCGCTAAGGCTGAGATGAAGCCGTTGAGGCTGCAATAATACTGCTAGAGCAGATATAAGGCCGCTGGGCTGAGATGAAACCGCTGAGGTTGTAATGAGGCCATGGAGGCAAAGAAATAGAGCCGCTGAGCTGCAATAACACCGCTAAGGCAAATATAAGGCCGTTGGGGCTGAGATGAAACCGTTGAGATTGTAATGAGGCCGTGAAGGCAAAGAGATATAGCGCTGAAGCAAGGTTGAGGCCATCGAGAGCCTTAAACCCCAGAGGATAACCTGAGAGTTGCCGAAGTCGTCAGATGCCTTTTAACCCTGAAGGATGATATGAGAGTTGCAGAAGTCGTCAGGTGCCTTTTGAACCCCAGAGGGTGACCTGAGGGTACGTGGACTAAGCTCAGGTGCCTTTTGAATCTCGAAGGATGACTCGAGAGTCGCTGTGATGGGACCATGCTCGGGAGCCTTTAACCCCGAAGGGTGACCTGGGGTGTTTGGACCAGGCTGAGGTGCCTTTTGAACCTCGAAGGATGACCGAGAGTCGTTGTGATGGGACCATGCTCGGGAGCCTTTAACCTCGAAGGATGACTTGAGGGTGCTTGGACTAGGCTCAAGTGCTTTTTGAATCCCGAAGGATGACCCGAGAGTCGCTATAATGGGACCATGCTCGGGAGCCTTTAACTCCGGAGGGTGACCTGAGGTGTTTGGATCAGGCTAGTGCTTTTTGAACCCTGAAGGGTGACCCAAGAGTCGCTATGATGGGACCATGCTCTAGAGCCTTTAACCCCGAAGGGTGACTTGAGGGTGCTTGGACCAGGCTCAGGTGCCTTTTGAACCCCGAAGGTGACCTGAGAGTTGAGAGTCATCAGGTGCCTTTTAATCCCGAAGGATGACCTGAGAGTTGAGAGTCGTCAGGTGCCATTTTCTTTCAACATGAAGTCTGGGAATGGCTGCTCGGTTGGCCGTTGTCTGCTGAGACAGAGTTGAAGCTACCGAGGCTGAATGAAGCCATTGAGACTTTAACGATGCCGTTAAGGCTGTGACGAAGCCATTGAGGCTAAGTTAATGCCGATGTTGGAGTCGGATCTTTGTTGCCGATGCTGCTGTCGGTCTTTCTGCAGTGCATTCAAGTATTAATGAAAAGAAGCTTTTCTATAGTGTGTATTTAGTTTTTGTAACTTTTTGGCCTTTGCGTCGTGTTCGATGATGCTGGGTCGGCATGGTGTCGGAATAGAGAGCTTTCTCCAGCTTTTCCTGGTGTTGGATCGGGGTATTTGCAGAGGCAAAGAAGACTATTCGAGAGTGGAGGAGAACCTGCATTGTTGGTCTCTTTTGGTATTAATGGAGCCTGACATTCGAGTACAAGAAAGGCCATAATGACCCCTCCACCCAACGTCCTCTCTTTGTCCTCTTACTGGCACCAAGCTTCCTTCCCTTCATATGTTAAATCTTGTTCATTTAAGTTTGCATGGCATGGCACTGGGCTGGGACTTGGACCACGTCCTCGATCCTTTCCCCGCACAGCCAGGCTAGGACCTTGCTTCTTAGAGGGAACCTAACCGAAAAGATATGCCAGGTAATGATGATGATGTGGCACTTGATGTGGATGGTTTGGAGGGAGAAAAAGCGGCTGAGGAAGAGTGTCGATCAGCTTCTGTCGGCCGAAGATAGCCTCGGGGTCGCACGCCTTTTGTGAATTACGATTGTCCGAGTGGAAGAGACTGTTATTGTGAAGTGCCTTTGAAGGAATTCTGTTGATTTGGATACATCAGCCTGCTGGTGGTTTGTCCCTCGGAAAGCAAATTAATTGGAGTGAAGGTGCTGGCGCCCTTGCTTGGGCCTCCACCCGCGTTGTCGTCCGTAGGAGAGGAGGTCGTTTGGATGGCGAGCGATGGCGCTCTTGCTAGTGAGCTCTTGCTTTTAAGCTTGAAGATGCTCATGCTAATGAGCTTGATGGCAGTGAGTCTCTTGCTGGAAAGATCTTCTACGGGATGGATGATGGCTGACCTGAGCAGCAACTAAAGAGGGAGCGGAAGCTCTTGCTGGCTGCTGTGTGGCCGTGAGATATTACTTCTGGAGCTTTTGGACACTATCGTCAATGTATGGATTTGCAGGACGAGGGTGGCATGTTGTTTTGCTTAAGTGGCCTGAGGTAGTGGCGATGGTGGAGTGGAGCGGTTGGCTCTGTTGCTCAGCTCGTTAAGGGTGCCCCCAGCATGACTGGTGGAAGATTCATGGGTTCTTATCATCACCTTCTTTTGATCCACCATGCTAATTTAAAGGGACGAGGATCCGCAAGCTACCATCGTTGATGATCCGTGCTCTGCCCCTCTTTTTGGCACGCCAATCTGTTGACGCCAAATCACCGTTCTCGAACGTCCGCGAGCGTTCGGTCACCTTCTCTAGCGAACCCGAGATCCTTCGGCGAGCTTCTTGCGCCTGGGAGCCTATAAACAAGTCTCGAGGATCGAAGATTCAGCGAGGACCCTCCGATGCTTAAATCAGTGCTCTAGGCAACAGTCGTGAGCTTAGGAAGCTCGAAAGAAAAAGAAGAGAGAGGCTTAGAGCCGTGCTCTCTGTGAGCAAGAATAAGTGTTTGGGAGTGTAATGAGTTATCAGTTACCTTGTTGGAGGTCCCTCTTACCCATTTTATTGATGCCTGAAGTTTGTGAGACTTGGGGCATGATCAGAGCATTTATGATGATGGCAGTAATGGTAGGGCTTGCTTCTTAGTGGCATGTCAGAAGTGCAGGTCATGTCCCGTCAAATATGGATGGCTGCATAGTTGGCAGGTACTCTTGGTTTGGACAGCTGGTGCAGGCTGCTGCAGGGCCTGGCCGATCGTTATAGCGTTTGCCAAATGTGTCCCACGCTATACTTCCGTTGCCTTGTGCGGATAGTGATGGGCGATAAAGTCAGGCATGTGGGCCCAAAGTGTAGCCGCTGAGGCAGAAGATTAAGTTTGGAGTTGAAGTCGGCTCTATGTCTCGTAGAGCATTGACTATAAAGTATGTGCATGGCACTGTTCATGCCTTGGATGAGCTTCAGAAAAGGCTGTGGTAAACACTTGCATGGCACTGCTCATGGCCGAGGGGAAGAGGCAGATCACTGTTCATGGTCGAGAGGAAGAGGCCGAACATTGTTCATGGCCAAGGGGAAGAGGCCGAGCACTGTTCATGGCCGAGCACTATTCATGGCCAAGGGAAAGAGGCTGAGCACTGTTCATGGCCGAGGAGAAGAGGCTGAGCACTGTTTATGGCCGAGGAAAGAGGCCGAGGGCCGAGGCCGACGGCTCTGCTTTACTCCTTCGCAATGCTGGGGACTCCTCGTGGGGTGTCAGGAAAGAGCCAGCAAGATCGAGGCTTATGAGCCAGTCCCATCCCTCTTAATTCCGGCTGTTCTGTAGTTGAGATTAACGGCAGGGATGTCGATTGGAGGCCTTTGTACCATGCACCGAACTGCTTGGCGAATCTGACGCCAACATCGAAGAGGATGAGTAGAGTCGGCCGAGTCCGACACCGATGATCGAGTCCATATGTTGTTGTTATAGCCCATGGGGTCTATTGGCCCCATCAAGTTTCGTCTGGATAAAGTGAGTCTCTCAGCTCCAGTTTTGGCTACAGTTGAAAATTATGAAAAATAAAGACAATTAAAATTTGGTGAAAAATCACAAAAAAATAAAAATAACAATGGTCAAGAAAATAAATTAGGCTCCATTTAAAAGTATTTAAAATTGTTTAGGACCTTTGGATGTACAGTTGTGGTAATTTACATTGAGTAATGAAAAAATTTTAAGGGATCGTGTTTAGAGTGTAAGACACCATTTTTATTATTTGATAGCAATCTGACATATAAAATTTAGATCCCTACCAGATTTGATTTTCAGGATATCCAAACATATATTTTAAAACTTACATTCCTATAAACCTATCTGAAATTCATGGGAGTGTTATTTATGCATATGCAATTATGCTTTATTTTGATTGAAGGCAGATCGTATATGTACCACCATTGATGCACTCTTTTCAGCTTTGCTTGGCTATGGTGTGAGTGGTCTCTCAATTCTTGTTCTTTAAGTAACAATATAACTTTGTTTTAAAGTTTAGCCCCGAGATCTTTCATATTTTCATATCAGTCCCTATCTTTTTTTATATTTATATATAATTTTTGTAAAGTTTTTTTTTATACAAATTGGTCCTTTGCTAGTCTTCATTGACGGAACCTGTTAAGCTTAGCCAAGATTTCGAAAGGACAAAAATGCACCCGTCTTGTAGCAAATGAGTCTCAAGATTGAGCCTCTTACTCACTTTGCTTTCTTCTTGAAAATTTGTTGGTAAAGCAAGGTTTTAAATCTCA
This sequence comes from Calamus simplicifolius, assembly GCA_900491605.1. Classification (NCBI taxonomy): domain Eukaryota; kingdom Viridiplantae; phylum Streptophyta; class Magnoliopsida; order Arecales; family Arecaceae; genus Calamus; species Calamus simplicifolius. The sequence continues at coordinate 1,180,948 of UESW01004048.1, forward strand.
TGGATAGAGATGTTCCAATTTTTTTATAAAATGAGATGCCTTGCATTTTGGTATTTTCTTAGGATGCCTTTTTTTAAAAAATAATTATGAATCTTTAGTATTTTTATTTTATTTTTAAACATAGTTGAACTTCAAAAGTTATATTTTTATGATAAATTAGATCGATTTAAAGTTGACATTATAATATATTATGATTAAGATGGAACAGAACGAGATGGTCGAGATCGGTCTTGAAGTCTCTTTGGAATGAGATATCTTGATAGTTCCGGCCCCTATCCTGCTAAAACTTAAATCATTGTGGTAGAGGACCAATAATGAAGGTGTGTGGGTTAGCAGGACAACTAAATGTAAGGGTGAGGGACAAAGTTGTCCAGAAGATATAAAATCAACACTGTTTGGAGAATATAAGTGAATATTCCATTATTATCTAATTAAGTTTACTTCAGGGACATATCAGTGATAAGATTTGATGGACTTAAATAAAAATGCAGAAAAGTTAGGGATTAATATGCAAATATGGAAGATTTTAGGGGCTAATCTGCAACAAACCCTCTATCTTTTAGCACTTTGTTGAGAATTGTGGGTGCTATGCAGATCCAACATTTTTCCTTTGTTCTTGAAAACATTTTTTGTCATTGCAGTTCATTTTTCCATTCACTCTTCTAGTTTTTTTTTTTTTTTTTTTAAATAGAGTTGTCCCCATGGACTTCAATTTAAAAAGCTTTTCTTTTGGCTTGATGGCCAAGGTAAAGCATACTGGTGCTTGGAAGGTGAGTAAAAGAAAGGGATAGAGAGATGTTTAATGATGTGAGGTCATTTGTAATAAACCAGGTGATTTGATGTAGTTTTTAGCCTGGGGGTTCACCTCCCTGTTTTGGTGTAGTTGGTTTCATTGGCCTAATGAAACGGGTGGGTATCCCTCCCTTTTTCTTAGAATATGGATAAGGCATACTGAGGTAGAAGGGTAAGGTGGAAATGGTCATTCATAGCAAGTTCTATATGTATGATGGATTATGAAATTTTTTTGACTAATTCCACATATTTGTGCTATCTTGGTGTTGAACCTGAAAAAAATTTTCACCGTTAGCAGATATATTGTAGGTTTGGCTGGTCCACCTGGTGCAGGCAAGAGCACTCTAGCATCTGAAGTAGTTTGCCGTATAAATAGCCTTTGGTCCCAAAAAACTCCAGCTGCACAAAAAGATGATGTTTGCGTGGTACTCCCAATGGATGGATTTCATCTTTACCGTTCCCAGCTGGATGCTATGGAGGTTAGATTTTCTTTTATGAGCCAATTTGAACTCCAATCTCTGTTAAGTTCCTCACATGTTTAGATGATGCCATCTGTTGAAATGATCTCATTGCGTTGCTAGGATCCAGAGGAAGCGCATGCAAGAAGAGGAGGTGAGTCCTCAGGTTTGTCTGTTGAATGTTAGCAATCTGAATATTTGTAAAGGTATTGATCATTAAAGTTGGTGATTTCAGCCCCATGGACATTTAATCCAGATCTGCTCCTAAAATGTCTGCATGCTCTTAGGAATGAGGTAATGCTAATTTTATATATCATGTTTCCTATGCATAAAATGTTGGCAATGATATTCTGCAACTTATGTTTCTTTTTTAGTCATTAAAGTTTTCTTACAATCTGTTTAGAGGCATGTGCAATATTGGAATTCAAATACTAGTTTATGAATATGAAGATACAGCACATGGGGCTTTCAGTGCTTTAATACTCTTGACCCTACAAGGCTAATGCATCAATAACAGGGATCAGCTTATGCCCCGTCATTTGATCATGGTGTTGGTGACCCTGTAGAAGAAGATATATTTGTGAGTTCCCAGTAAGTAGCTTATTCCTTTTGATTTTATGTATGATCCAAACTCAAATGTGCTATTCTGCATGTTTCCATATACAATTTCACATATGAAGTTTTCTCGTATATTCTTCTTCCTTGAGGTTTCATCTGAGGGTTGTTTAATACAGTAGGCAATACATTTTATTTGCCATAATGGGTTATGGAACACTGAATGCTTTAGTAAATTAACTTCAATTTCTCCTGGATATTTGCATGTGTCAGCATGCATGCAGAAATTTGTTTAACAGACTTTTATCCAAAATAAGCTTTAGTAATGGTTACTGCATCATATAGATTATCATAAATTCTTTAGCTAGTTAATGACCCCACTGTGCATTGGTTGTTTGTGCATCTATGCCCCCTGGATCTTGCCAGACGTCCTTTAGCATGCACACACCTTTGATACATCTGTAGGACTACGTAGGAATCCCTTAGCAACTGACTGTACCTTAGTTTCCTAGAACAGATGATATTTAATACCACGGTCCCAAGTGATGGCCACCATTTACTCTTCAAGGCCAATGTCTGAAACTGGCATGGTTGGCACATCTATTAAATCCTTTTTTTTTTGTTATATCCAATTAAAAAAGGGTTTTCCAAGTATTTTTTATTTTTTTCTTTGGCATATACGGTGAAGTAGGTGGCAGGCATGGGTACTGATTCCTAAATATTTAATGTTCATTTTAGTGTGGTTGGTTAACCACAACTGGACAAAACGCCAAAGGATTTTAAGAAGATGGTTCCTGTATCTAGCATCAACTAACTTTGCATATGCCATGGGATGTGCCCACCTAATCCTTATGGTGCATGGAATATATGCTTCTGCTTCAGAGTGAAGTTACAAACCATTCTAATTGAAGTTCATACATCGTTAGCAAGCCATGAATGAACTTGAGGTCCAAGGCTACGTATTGTCCAACTCTACCTTTGAAAGTGAGTAGGTTCTGACAAGTATAACTCATAAAACTTATCCATAAAGCTTAGGGTGAGGTTAAAATATCTTGATTGATCGGCATTTATTTTCAGAGTGGACACAGAATTATAGAAGGATATGTGATAACCATTGATCATTATAGCATTGTAGTATATAAAATAATAATTCTAGCTTTTCTATTTTAATTGCAATCATAGCGCCGAAGCATAAATTAGGATTTGAGAGTAATTGACATTCAATGTGTAAATAGCTCGCTAGCTTAAATAATTGTACGCACAACTTTGATCATACTAGCAGGCCTCACACCATCTCTTGGGCCCATGGACGTAGATGTAGCAACTTTACAAACCTGTGATGTTCAGTTGGCTTTTTAGTTCCATTAGGTATGCAAGGAGAATCATTTTGCATATGCTCCTTGCTATATTAGATGTAGATCATTCTAAATTATGTAATAATTTGTTTTTTAAGTATATTAACGTCATTGTCAGTCATCAGAATCAGCAAAAAAAAAAAAAAAAGCTAAAGATATATATGAAAATTGGGCTGTGCTTTAGTTATCTCCCCTTCTTCTTACTGTTTGTTCAGCACATTTGCTTATAATAAGTATATTTATCTTTTTAAACCATTCAGTCAGATCACAACATGTTTTTAAAATAAAATGTGCACTTTTTGCTGGACTCGGAGAGTCAATTACTTTCTACTTTGTTTAATTGTTTTTATAAAACTTCTTTTCCGATCTCTTCACATTTAATTAATAACAACTGATAGAAAACTATGCTTGCATCCAATGCATTCGAACGAATTCTGCATGGAAAAAGAAAGAAAAGAAAAAAAACTATAAAATGCTATGCTTACAGTATGATACATGAGGAGGTAAAAGTAATGTGTTCGGTATGATGAACACCATAGTTGCTCTGGCCTGAACAATATAACTAAATTATTCTTTGCAGATTTAAATACTTCATACAATCTTATTATTGGCAGGCACAAAGTAGTGATTGTGGAGGGGAATTACTTGTTCTTGGAAGAAGGGGCTTGGAAGGAGGTCTGTTCTATATTCGATGAGAAGTGGTAAGCTCATTTATGCTTTGCTTGATTGAGCATGCAAAAATGTTAAGATTAGATATGAGGTTATCACGAAACTTCTTTGTGCACCCTTATGACCATTTGATCTCAAGACTATGTTTTAGAGAAACAAAAACAGAGGGCATATGTCTGACAAGTGACAGAAATGCAAAGCATTGATCATTAAACACAGTCTCTAGATAAAACAACGTGGGAATGGTTGCAGGAATAAGTGGACATGATACTCAGACATTGGGCTGTTATTTTGCAACATAATTAATTCCCAATGCTTGTGTTCATTTTGGATCTGGTTGTTCCAAAGGGATTCAGAATTTTTTTGGCTAACTTCCTGCTGTCATTGTCTCTTCCAAGGTTCCTTGACATTGACATTGATACTGCCATGCGGCGGGTTCTGAAAAGGCATATAAACACGGGTTAGTGTTCTGGACAAATTGTCAGGTGATTTTTCATATTAAAGACCATAAATGTTTATTCTTCTGTTCACTTTGTTAGGCAAGGAGCCTCATGTTGCGAAGTGGCGGGTAAGATTGCTCTCTTTTCTAGTCCTTTGTTGAACTTCTTAACAGTATAATAATGATTGTAGAATACATATGAAGGGCTATCCTAAGAAAATAATCTTCTTTTTTTTTTATGAAAATTTGCGGGGGAAGAGATTTTCTCCGCTAATAAGGTTATCAAGAGTAAGGAATTTATAAATGTGTTGAGAAGGAGCAAGAAAGAATATTACAAAAGTTTCTGTGAGTGTTCATCCCTCTCTGAGTGGAAAGCCTATCCCATAATGAGAAGCTATTAAAAATCTTATGAATCATGGAGGTTGGCGTGGAGCTCTTGTTGTGGAAGACTCTTAAATTCCTGGCATATACAGGCCACATAATTCGATCTCAATATTTTTTTTTTATTCACTGGCGCCTTTTTCTTCCTCCCTTTAGACCATAGGGCATTAATGGTACTCTTCGTGGTGGTGCACTGAAGGATCTGTTGAAAACGAGAGCTCTCAACCTATCCCTGTTGTTAAGATATGTACGTGATGGTTCATTTGTAGAAATGTTTGGCATTTAGAAATTTATCTTCTATTATTATTATTATTATTGGTGGCTGAAATGAATTATTATTCCCTTGTCAGTTTTCTGGGTCAAGCCCTCATGTCAGTTTCCTATCTTCATGATCGGATTCGGTTCCAACTTTATTTGGCTGAACATCAATTCTGACTGACCGATGCCCGTTTTGTGCTGTGCTTCTTTCCATAATCAGGTACAGTACAATGACCGTCCAAATGCAGAACTCATAATGAGAACGAAAAAGAATGCAGATCTTGTGATCAGGTCGGTAGACTTCTGAAGCTGGACATAATACATACCAGGCAGGGGAACGACTAAATCAGCGTGGTTCTTTCTGTACTAATAATCATGATCATCATGTACACAGAGAGAGAAGCCATCCTGTTTATTTAATTTTTAAAAAAATTTGGTAATTTCTGTTGCTATATTTTTTATTTTTTTCACTTCTCATGGTTTTGAGAAACAAGAACTATAATCGCGAGGAGATTAATCAAATTATCATGATTTGAAGTCGGAAAATTCTACACAAGAACCACGTTTATCACTAAACAATGTTTCCCTCTTCTGGTTGTTGGGCCAGCTGCTTTAGCCTGAATATTTTAAAGCCCCATTATCCAGGTCATGTGGGTGCTGATGCGATATCTGGGGACCCTTCGTTTTGTGATATCCGATCGATGCCCCCTAGTTTTAAGATATTCATTCACGGGTTGAGACTGACCGGATCGGGGCTTCGAGACACCAGGTTAGTGAGCTGACGGTCGAGTCAGGTTAATCGTTAGACTGGATTATAATTTATTTATTTATTTTTATCTTTTAGAATTTAATATAATTTAATAATATATATTGTCGAACACGATTAGGATATTATCATGAAAAATGACAAGGTAACTAAAAACAAGAAAGAAAGAAAGAAAGAAAAAATTTCAAAAGAGCAATGGCGATACATTTTTGAGCCGTTTAAGCTTTCGCCTGCCGCCACTGAATTTCGAGGTGCTCAACCTTTTACCTGCCGCCACCTAACATATGTTAAAAAGAAAAAAGAAAAAGAAATATTCTCAAATTCAAGTCCATTGCCTGATATTCTTCAGATTGAAGTACAAGTCCGACACTCAGGCGTAGGGATGCAACTCAGACCATGAAACTTGAATTTTTCTTAATTTTAATTTTAATCTTATTTATAAAATTTAATTCTAACTCTATTGGTAAAATTTCAATTCTATTCTATTTTTAAAAATTAAATTGGATTAAGTTTAAATTGAAATTTATAAAAAAAAAATACTTTTTTCAAGATAAATAAACATCGAATTATGAATCCCAAAAAAAAAAATAAAATTCCTCGTTGAACGTATAAGCTGAACTAGGGGCTTTAACATTGTATTAAAAAAAAGTCTTACTAAATTAAAAAAAAAATGAATGGGTCACGAGCATGACCACTTCTCTTCTACAATTTTATTGCACTTGGTTATTTTATTTGTGGGTTTCTCTTGCGATAAAAGCCGAAAAAAGCTCTAATTCTAGCTTGCCTTCCGATGCTCACCGCTACAAGCATTTTGAAAACTATCCCTTCATATTTACCAAAACACCCTCCATCACATCTTTATTAGTTCATTCATTTTCATTTGATCGAACCAACCTACATCCATTTTTGTCCTTTAAACACTCAAAAACCCCCTTTTCGCAGAAGGCACGACCTTCCTCTGCCTTTCTTTTCGTTGCAACACCTCGTTGCAGAAATGGCGGTGCCATAAACAAAGAAGAAGATGCGGGAACTGAAACAAAATGCAGGTGATCCGCTTTATGTTTGTCCTTCTTTTTCTCGTTACGACGACTGTCTTGCCCTCCTTCCCTTGGCCATCTCGTTCGATCCGACTAGCGCCCTCAACGCCCCAAAAATCTGGTGCCGATAAGCTATTCCCGTTCGAGTAACCCTCGGATTCGGGTTATCTCGGGTTCGAATTGCGGTCAACTCTAACTTGAATCAATTGTAAATTGGATCGGATTAAACTTGGGTTTTCGGGTTCGGGTTGGATAAATATGAGTTTAAACATTGCTGTAAATCAAGTTCAACGGATTGAATTCGATTGAATCCGACTCAAATTGCACCCAGCTGCACGGATTTTTGAATGAGATAAAAATTATTTGTTTTAACTATGTCTGAATCGACTCATCCAAGTCAACTCCTAGAAGTTCGAATCTCAGTCAGGTAAAAAAAAAATGCATACTCTGACAGGAGTTTGACCTGGAGAGTGGTTTAACGGAGGCCTCATCCTTTTTAATTTTTCCTCCCCTCCAGCAACTCTCAAGCAGTTGCCGTTGAGAATTCACTGGTTGGAATTGCCGCTGGTCCCTCCCTCTTCCCTCCTTTCCCCCCCCCCCCCCCCCCCCCTATTTATATCCTTATTTTTGTGGTTGATTTCTAATATGGTTGATCGAGCCGTGTTAAAATTAATAGAGCAACGACAGAACCCTCTCGGCCTTCGAGGCTCCTTTGGCCTCGAACCTTAGGTCTCCTCGACTTTCAATTGCGAATCCCTTCAGTCTCGGACCTCATGTTCCCTTGGCCTCGATCCGAGTACGCTCGGCCTTGGACCTAATGTCCACTCGGCCTCGGATCCGAGTCCTTTCGGTTTCAAACCTCATGTTTCCTCGGCCTCGGACCTGGATCCCCTTGGCCTTAATTTCAGGTCCCCACTACCTCAAGCCGCCTGACACTGCCACGTGGTCCATTAACCATCTGCAGCAGCCACGTGGCCCACTAACTGTCCACGATTGTAGATGGCCACTCTATAGCGGTGCATGTCTAACGCGACTAGGCCCACCTACCATCTGTGGCACCGCGCTGGCAGGTGACTGACGGGGTAAGACACCTCTGACATGCTCAGTGTCAGTTGCGACCTATCTTTGTCAGCCTGGTTACCTGCCCACTACCGGACAACAATGCCTTAGAATTAGTCATCTTTCGAGAGCGGAAAAAGGGATCTTCGAACATGTATAAGAACCTACACTTATAACGAGGGAGGGGATCTAAACTCAAGCCCTCTAGCTATTTTCTATTAGTTCTATTTTTTTCACTGTTCCCGAGTTGCTTACTTGAGCGTCGGAGAGTCCCCACCGGTGCAACTGGTCTTCGGGGTCTTTCTTACAGGAGCTTCTTCGAGGATGAGGATTTTCGTTTCCCAATGTTCGAGGAACGTGACTTGGCGGCAACAGATTGATGCGCCAGATAGGGGAAAGAGAAAGTAAGCTTCGAACCAACCAGCTACAGATTCTCTTTCCCTGAGCACTTTAGAGGATGGTGGTGATACGTGCACAAGAGGTTTCCACCAGCAATGTCGGGGGGCATCACTAGGGAGTTGAGCCGCCGGAGGCCGGTCCCCTTGCTCCCCAGATCGTTCCCGCACCGTCATCGCCACCTCCACCGCAGCAAGATGATTGGATCGCCGCTCTCACCATGTAGGTCCAATCACTGGTGGCGGCGGTCCATGTGTTGCAGCAGCAGTCGGCGGCCATGCAGCGGCACCTGAAATCGCCCTCGTCAGTCCTGGGGGTGGTCTAGCCCAGCCAGCAATCCACCTGGGGAGGTCTTCCCTCTGGGAGGCCTTCCATCGCCACGCTTCGCCCAGGCATCATCGCCGAGAGGCCTCTAAGAGGGCCCGATCTTCTTTTCGCCATGCCAATGCTTCTCCGAAGCGGCGACATAGGAAGGACATGGAGCGCATGCGTTCGCACCGATGCCACCCCTCTCGATCCTCAGGATCTTTGAGGGAGGGATCCTTTGACGGCCAAATCACTCATCAGGCTGAGCGATGGCTAGACGAGTATAACCAGCGGCTGGAGAAACTCAGCCATAGGATCACCAACCTGTCGGAGGCAGATTACAATACCATCCATCGATGTCCCGCCGCATTATGGAGGAGCCGATCTCGACTCGGTTCCGCCTTCCTCAGTTGGACCCATACGATGGCACCATCAATCCCCTGGACCACCTGGAGAGTTACAAGGTCCTAATGCAGGTCCAGGGGATGATCGACTTCCTTCTTTGCATCGCCTTCCCCGCCACCCTGAGGAAGGCTGCCCGAGCTTGGTACTCCTATCTGTCGCCGCGCAGCATCAACTCCTTTCGTCAGCTAGAGAGAGCCTTTTTGGCTCACTTTGACGCATGCCGAAGATCCCGCGGGTGGCGGACAGCTTGTTCTCCATCTAGCAGAGGAGCGGCAAATCATTGAGGGACTTCGTCGCTCGATTCAAAAAAGCTGCTCTTGAGGTTTACAACCTCGAGGACTCAGTGGCCACTCTGGCCTTGAAGCGAGGGCTCCGTCCCTCTCACTTCGCCTATTCCCTCGACAAGAAGCCGCCCGGTTCTTAGGCCAAACTACTGAGCCGGGCGCAGAAGTATATCCACGCCGATGAGGCCGACTCTTCCCGGTGCAAGGTGGACGGGGGTTCCAACAAGAAGCAAGCCCGTCCTGAGCCTGCTGAGGCTCGACCCAGGAGGCCTGAGCCTCCCCGCCGATCAGACAATCGATCATGAGCGCTGCTCCTAGGAAGGGACCCTTCACCCCTCTGCTTGCCTCGATATCCCACATCCTGATGGAGATCGAGGGTGAGTTGTACTTTCAGTGCCCTCCTCCCATGAAGCTAGGGCCCCTCGCAACAAAAATTTCTACTGTCACTTCCATCGGGACCATGGCCATGACACCAAAGACTATCGCTAGCTGAAGAAGGCGATTGAGGACCTCATCCAGCGTAGCCACCTAGAAAAGTTCTCCAGAGGGGGAACCCGAGTGCACCCGGCCCATCGGCACCTTCGCCACCTTAGGTCAGCATCGATAATGCCCCGATTGAGAAGACTGTGGCCATGATTTCTGGAGGGTAGGTAGCGCCTCCAAGAGGCCACGGGGGGATGAGGGACTAGATTCTGTAATTTTCTTTTTAAAAGGGACTTAAAAGGGGTGGTTAACAACAATGATGACAACGTCATCGTGTCACTGACAATCATAAAGCACCATGTAAAAAGAATCTTAATGATAGCGAAAGCTCGATTGATGTTTTGAGTTATGATGCCTTTGTTCGAATGGATTTGTCTTCTGACTCCCTCCGGCTTGTTATCATGCCCCTGATGGGCTTCACCGGAGACTCCAAGGGTTGAGGGAGAGATCACTCTCCCGGTCACTACCAGGACGCTGCTGTGTCAAAGCACGGTCTTCATGAATTTTCTAGTTGTCCGAGTCCCCCTAGCCTACAATGCCATCCTCGGGAGACCCAGCCTAAACCTCTTGGACGCTGTCATTTCCATCAAGAGACTGCTTGTGAGGTTTCCCACCAACAAATGAGTCAGGGAGATGTGGGGAGAGCGGAACTCAGTGCCACTCTGTTATCATATGGCCCCAGCCCTTAGGGGGTGACAACTGCACTAACGCTAGAGTCGCTCGACTCCCGAGATTTGAAGAGGAGAGGGGAGCCGATCGAGAATCTACTAACCTTCCCGCTGGGGGAGGATTTGGCGAGAACTGTTCAGATCGGAGCCCTACTCCCTGAAGAGGCACGCGACCAACTTCTAGCTTTCCTGCAGGCCAATTTCAACATCTTTGCATGGTTGGCGTCTGACATGCCGGGTATACCTGGGAGGTAATTATCCATCAACTGAACATCAACCCAGGATGTCGACCCGTTCGACAGAAGAAGAGGAGCTTCGCCCCTGATCGACAGAAGGCCATTGACGAGGAGGTTCGCAAGCTGATAGCCGTTGACTACATCCGAGAGGTCCACTATCCCGACTATCTAGCCAATGTGGTCATGGTTCGCAAGGCCAGTGGGAGCTGGAGGATGTGTGTTGATTTCACCGATCTTAATAAGGCATGCCCTAAGGACAGCTTTCTGTTACCTTGGATCGATCAACTGGTGATACCATGTCTGGCCACGAGACCCTTAGTTTCATGAATGCCTTCTCAGGGTACAAACAAATCAAGATGGACCTGGCGGACAAGGAGGCTACTTCGTTTGTGACCGAGAAGGGCATATACTATTACAAAGTAATGTCCTTTGGGCTAAAGAATGTTGGAGCCACCTATTAGAGGCTAATGAACAATGTCTTTGAAGACCAGATCGGATGCAACATGGAAGTGTACGTGGACGACATGCTAACCAAGAGTATCCATACCGCTGACCATGTTGCTGACCTAGCGAAGACCTTCATTAATCTTCACCAATTTCAGATGAGGCTGAACCCCGAAAGTGCGCCTTTGGGGTTATAGTGGGCAAGTTTCTGGGCTTTATGGTGACGCAGCGAGGGATCGAGGCAAACCCCGACAAGATCCGAGCCATCCTTGACATGAGGCCCCTGGCTAACAAGAAGGAGGTGCAATGTTTGACTGGAGGGTGGCAGCCCTGAGCCGTTTCCTATCCAAGTTGGCGGAGAGGTGCATGCCTTTCTTTAAGGCGCTGTGTAAGGTCAATGGACTCGAGTGGACAAAGGAGGAGAGAAGGCCTTCGTGGATTTGAAGGAATTCGTGTCCACTCCGTTGTTGCTATCCAAACCATGGGGTGCAGAGGAGCTTTTCCTCTACCTTGCTGCTTCCCCCAAGGCCATCAGCTCTGTGCTCGTTCGCATGGATGCCGACGAGACGCAGAGGCTGGTTTATTACACCAGCAAGGTGCTTCATGATGCAAAGACTAGATATTTCAGAACCGAAAGATCATCTTTGCTCTGATCGTCTTCGCTCAGCGTTTCAGGCCTTATTTCCAAGCCCACCCTATCGTGGTGCTTACGGATCAGCCCCTCCAGATGATCTTATCCCGTCTTGATACATCCGGCCGACTGGCGAAGTGGGGCCATCAAGCTGGAAGAGTTCGACCTATCCTTCCAGCCAAGGTCAGCAATGAAGTCCCGAGTGTTAGCCGACTTCCTGGTCGAGTGTACATAGGCCGAGGAGAAACCGGAGGGACCGCACCCAGAGTCCCCAGACATGATGACTAAGGTGGAAGAAGATGAATGGATCCTACATGTGGACGACACGTCTAACTCCCAGGGGAGTGGAGCTGGGCTCATCCTTGTGAGCCCCGAGGAAGAGGCGATGGAATACACTCTTCATTTCCTTTTCCTTGCCACCAACAATCAAGCGGAGTATGAAGCCTTGCTAACGGGAATGAAGTTGGCCGAAGAGATCGGAGCGAGGCATCTCAGAGCTTTCACCGACTCTCAACTTGTTTTCGGGCAAGTTGCCAGGGAGTATGAGGCCCGAGATCCTACCATGTCCCATTACCTGAGTAAGGTCCAATCCTAGGCCTTCCTTTCGCTTACTTCCGTGTCAGTTACATCCCCAGAGGTGAGAATGCCAGAGCTAATGCATTGTCCCGTTGACCACTTCGGCCGACGAAGCTCTGGGAAGAACGTATATAGAGTATCTAGAGGTCCCAAGCATCGAAGCTTCAAAGGAGGCCCTATCGGTTGCCCAGGAGCCTTTTTGGATGGACGCTTACATCTGTATCTTACCGATGGCGCCCTCCTCGAAGACCCGGTGGAGGCCAGGCTACTCAAGCGGCAAGTTCCTAAATTTTTGATACTAGACTGGCGGCTCTACCGAAGGTCCTTCTCGTACCCAATTCTCAAGTAAGTTGGCCCCATGAAAGCCAATTACATCCTTCGAAAATCCACAAAGGCATCATCAGTGGGAGTCACCTGGGGGGCAGAGCGCTGGCATACAAAGCCCTGCACCAAGGATATTATTGGCTCACGATGAAGGAGGATGCCGTCGAGCTAGTTCAAAGGTGTGATAGCTGCCAATGATATGCCAACATCCAGCGGCAGATGACTTCTCAGCTGAAGCCCTTGGCGGCCCTATGGCCCTTTTCTCAGTGGGGGATGGACATCTTGGGATCATTCCCCCTGGCCTCTGACTAGCGTAGGTTCCTGCTGATCGCCGTTGACCACTTCACCAAATGGGTTGAGGCCGAGGTGCTGGCTAAGATCACCGAAAGCAAGGTAAGATCCTTTTTCTAAAAATCTATAATCTGTCGGTTCGGACTACCGCATACCCTCATCACCGACAACGGCCGGCAATTCAACAACGCTTCATTTAGAGGGTTCTGCGTTGAGTTGGGCATCCATCAGTGGTTCACCTCTGTCGGTCATCCCTAGACCAATGGGGCGGCCGAGGTTAGAACAGCACCATCCTCCAAGGGCTTAGAGTGCGGCTGGATGACTTCAAAGGGAGATGGGTAGAGGAGCTCTCCAACATGGTATGGGCCTATTACACGACGCCGCGGGCTCCCACCGAAGAAACCCCCTTCAGCCTCGTTTTTGGGTCAGAGGCCATCATCCCTATAGAGATCGGCATCCCGAGTCCCCTAATGGAGTCTTATGACGGGGAGGACAACTCGAGCCAGCTGCGAGCCAACCTCGACCTCGTGGATGAGGTACGTGACTGGGCGTGGCTCAGAATGGTTGCCTACCGACAGTGAACCGTCAGGTACTACAACGCCCGTGTTCATCCCAGGACGTTCTTGCCAAGGGACCTGGTCCTCAGACGGGCTGAGGTCTCGAAGTTGACGGAAGGAGGTAAGCTGTCACCAAATTGGGAAGGACCCTATCAGGTCACCGAAGCCTCCACCGTGGAACATATCGAATCGAGGACTTGATGGAAAGTCTCTCCCCCAGACCTGGAATTCTGACAACCTCCGCCGATACTCCCAGTAATGTACACTTTTAACATTGTGTTATTAAGTGTTTGTATCCTTTTAGATTTACCTGTCTCATATTCTCGACTAATAAAAATATGTTCAAGAAACCTATCTTTTCAGCCAAAGCCCAACTCCGGTCAGCACAGACAGCCCAAGGCTAGCTCAGCACCAAAGCCCGACTTCGGTCGGCAATGAAAGCCCGAGGCCAGCTCGGCACCAAAGCCCGACTCCAGTCGGCACTGAAAGCCCGAGGCCAGCTCGGCACCAAAGCCCGACTCCGGTCGGCAATGAAAGCCCGAGGCCAGCTCAGCACCAAAATCCGACTCCGATCGGCACTGAAAGCCTAAGGCCAGCTCGGCACCAAAGCCCGACTCCGGTCGGCAATGAAAGCCCGAGGCTAGCTCAGCACCAAAATCCGACTTCGGTCGGCACTGAAAGCCCAAGGCCAGCTCGACATCAAAGCCCAACTCCGATCGGCACTGAAAGCCCGAGGCTAGCTCGGCAACAAAGCCGACTCCGGTCGGCATTGAAAGCCCGAGGCCAGCTCGGTACCAAAGCCTGACTCCGGTCGGCACTAAAGCCCGAGGCCAACTCGGCACCAAAGCCCGACTCCGGTCGGCACTAAAAGTCCAAGGCCAGCTCGACATCAAAACCCAACTCCGATCGGCACTGAAAGCCCGAGGCCAGCTCGGCATCAAAACCCGATTCCGATCGGCACTGAAAGCCCAAGGCCAGCTCGGCATCAAAGCCAACTCAGGTCGGCACCAAAGTCCGAAGCCAGCTCGGAACCAAAGCTCATTTGATCGGTAATGAAAGTCCGAGGCCAGCTCAGTATCAAGACCCGACTTCGGTCGGTGTGGGAGCCCAAAGTCGACTCGGTGCCCGAGGAACGACCTTGGTCAGCCTTGAAGTTTCGATGATCATGCAACACTGCAAATCCATCATCAGACTCACACCTCCGATGTTGAGCTTGGATTCACAAAGGAAGCTTCGAATTGGACTTGCTGTTGCTGGAGCTAATCTACTCAGAATTACCTCCGTTGAGAACTGGCCTAACATTATGTCTTTACTCTAAGCTAAAGTGCAAGGCCGCTATAATTGGGGACTAGATGACCGTACTTTGAAAATTTAAGTTTTAATTATACATTATAAAAAAAATACCCCAGTCTGGTTGGATCTATTATTATGTATTTTTTAAATTATTATTATTATTTTTAAACAAGTGCAAGCCTCCTGCTGGATCTGGAGACCAGCTGGCAGTGGTGCCTAACATGTGCAAGCCCCGTGCTGGCTCTAGAGACCACCCGACGGTAGTTTGAAATTTAAAATTTTAATTATAAATAAAAAAAATATTAGTTCACTTAGATCTATTAATTTGTATGTTTTTTTTTTATTTCTCTCCTTGAGACGGAGGACCAGAAGTGGCGGTGCATTCGCTGTTTGCCCTCTCGAAATGTAGAGCGGTGACGAGCCAGCGGGGCATTTTCGATGTATAATTGGGGGACGGAGGTGAGAGCATTGTTGGCGGCACGAACGAGCTCGATCGGCTGTGCCATGCCGAGCACGTCCATATTGGTTGGTCATCGGCCAATATGTTCACTGAGATGTTTCTACTCAATGGATGCTTCTTCCTTGACAAGTAGAAAAAAAATCATCGGAGTGGTGGTCACGTACGTAACCCTGCAATGCAAATGGGACAGGTCGACCTAGCATATGATCCCGTCCGTCTTGGCTTGTTTAGAATTAGCTCATATTTAAAAAAAACTCGTGACCGAGTAAATTTAAAATTAGGTTTGATATAAATTTTATATCAGTCTGAATCTTTTTTTTTTTTTTTGACCTGAGTCAGCTTGAACGTAATTCGATTAATTTAATTCAAAAATTTTATTATCTAAATTTTATTTTATTTTTTATTTAATTATCTTTACCAATTCATTGAGTTGATTTTTATCTAAACCAATTCTCTTCTTTCATCTTAATAACTAAATCTTATTTCAGCTTTGTTCATTTAATTATATCAAAATTTTATATTTTATTATTTATTTGCACCATAACCCAAAGATGAGCCTCACTGCCCTTACATCCATAATTGACGCAGAGATAATTTTATCTCACATTATAATTTTTGTTAAAATTATTTTTAGCATAGAATATTTTTGAAAGAAAAATTTGAATAAAATTAAAGAAGAAAAATTTTTTATCAAGAAAAAAAATAAATCTAGAGTTTCATCAATATATCATAATATTATTTTTTATTTTATACATTTTAAACATAATATTTCTCATACATATGATTATCATATTTGTATAAGTTTATACATTAAAGCAAAATAAATATAGTACTTGATGACGCCTAATCACTGGTCCTGAACATCGGGAATGGATTGATTCTTAAACCTTTGCTTCACCAGGTTGTCTGCAAAGAAGTTTCAGGACCGAAGAGGATTCTTCGGTGGGACCCTCCGATGCCCAAGTTAGCAATTGAGGTCACAGCAGAAGAGGAGCTCGAATGAGCTCATTTTAGATGAAAAAGGTGTTTTCGGGGAGGAGGGATTCCTCTCTGGGCCTTAGGATAACGATTTTTTTTGGGTTATCGCACATACCTAATTATTGAGTGGATTCACCTTTTTATAGGGGTTGACCCTGGCATGATCACGTGGGATTCCGTGAAGAAGGAATGTCCACGGAGTTCTTGTGAGTTGCGTGAATATGCGCTGGTTGGTGAGTCCTGTCCCATCGGAAAGAGAGAAAACAGCGGTTGGTGGGCTAAGTCCCATCAGCCAGTGGGGCTATTGGGTAGTTGGGTCCAGTCCCATCAGCAGCGTGGCCAGTGGGTAGTTGGATCTGGCGTTGTCAGGCGGCGCGGGTTAGAGAGGTAGCGTCCCGAGATACCAGGGCCATGTTGGGGCAGATTTGGAGAAAACCGGGAAGTCTCGACTCTCCGAGGGAGCCGAGGCTTATCTGGGTCGGCCAGGGGTGGCCGGGGCCAGCCTCGTCGACTAGGACGTGCCGGGGCGGGGCCGACTCGGCGGGCTTGGAGATGCCGGGGCTGAGAAGGGCCGACCAGAAATAGTCGGGGCCGACTCGGTGGGCTTGGAGACGCTAGGGCCGAGAAGGGCCGGCCAGGAATGGTCGGGGCCGACTCGGCGGGCTTGGAGATGTTGGGGCCGAGAAGGGCCGGCAGGAATGGTCGGGGCCGACTCGGCGGGCTTGGAGACGCGGGGCCGAGAAGGGATGACCAGGAATGGTCGAGGCCGACTCGACGGGCTTAGAGACGCCGGGGCCGAAAGGGCCGGCCATAAATGGTCGGGGCCGACTCGGCGGGCTTGGAGACGCCGGGACCGAGAAGGGCCGACCAGGAATGGTCGGGGCCGACTCGGCAGGCTTGGAGATGCCGGGGTGCACTAATGTTTTGGTTTTGCCGAAATTACCCTTGTGGCTACATTAGCCACATCAGATGCCCCCCGCCCCTGAGCGCTAAGGACCATGCGCCTGCAATCCTTTGGGCAAAAGGGGCACGGAAATTCAAAAAGAATGATTTCTTCCTTTAGTGTGCTTTAAATGGGTTGATATGCTGGCGCTTTGTTTCGAGGCAGTGTTGCTTCGAAGATCTCCCGTAATCATGCGTTAGGTGGTGATGACGTTGGCGCCGGACGCTCCGGAGAAGGAGCTCATTGGGTGATGGAAAAAGGCAAGGACATCATTGCCGCTCTGCTTTCTATGGCCCACGATTGGCCGGAGATCACGTCTCCTGGAGCGGATCGAGGCGGCATGCCTCGGGCGCAGGCGAGATTTTCGGCTGGCAGCTGCAATGCAATGGACGCGCGCCAGGTGGGGATCTCGGGCGGCGTTAGCTGGAGACGGGGACTATAAAAACCTTTCTAGAGCCTGTAGAAACTTTTATGCTGCCATTGTTTTCTTCTACTTTCTTCTTCCCTGAGTTCTTCTGCAACCTGGGTCTTTCCAACTCCCAGGTTAGTTTCATCCCCTTTTTACCTATGGATCGCCGTGCCATTAGGGAGGGCAAGAGACCCATAGAAGAGTCTTCCCAATCTAGAAGTGAAGACCAGGCCCTTGTAGCTAGTAGTCGAATGCCTCAGTCGGTGGGCAGCGTCGTCATCCGTGGTCAATCAGGGGCAATAAGACCTCTGACCACCTCCGGTCCTCCTATTAGGGCAGTCCCCTTGTCCTCTTCCGTCCGGCGCTTCCTCCGGCGGTGAGTTCTGATCCAGCGGGTCCAGCGGGGGTGGCTTCAACCATGACCTCTAAGGACGTAGATGCCGTTAGAGCTAAATACCATGTCCCTAACTTCATTGGCCTGTCTGCGCCGGGGCCCGAAGACAAGGTGACCTCCGACCATCCAGGTCGGGTTGCTCTGTACGAGGAATTCTTTCGGTGCGGGCTGCGCCTTCCTTTCCATCATTTTTTCCTTAATCTCTTAGATAGGTATAGGTTAGTGCTGGCACAGTTGACTCCGAACTCGATTCGGATCATCTGCGCCTTTGTCATCCTTTGTCATTTCGAGGGGGCCCGTCCAGGGCTATCTCTGTTTCGAGCTTTCTATAAGCTCCGCCGTCAAGGTGAGGGTGCCTGGTGGGCATTTACCGCCAGGCCGGGTAGAGCTTTCCCCTTAGGCCTCCCGTCCAAAATTAGGGGATGGAAACCAAGATTTCTTTTTGCCCACGTCGAGGGGGTCAGGGCCGCTTGGAGGGAGCCCGATACTAGCTCCAACGAAGATTCCACCGTAGGGGATAGGGATAAGGAATTATTCACCCAACTATCCAACTGTCAAATCCCCGGCTACAAGGAACTCCTGTCCGAGGAGAACCTGGTAGAAGCCGAGTTAGCCCCGGCGACCGGTGAGCTTGGAGCCTGAATCCTTCTGTCCGTCCTTCGATTTACTGTATGGCGCAACTGATGCTCATTATTCTTTTCTGTGCAGCAATGAGGATTTCTGCCAGCGATTTCGAGGCCATTTTGAGACAGAAGAGCGGGCGACCGGAGAGTCATCCAGGCCGGCGAAGAAATCCTGGGGAAGGGAGCTGGCCAGGCCGGCCGCAGCCCCCATAGCCCCAGTGCCCGTGGGGGAGCCGGCTAAGAAGAAGCCGGTTGTAGGAGCGACCCGGAAGCCAGCGAGGGTCGAAATCGAAGAAGGGGAGATCCGGCCACCACCAAAACGACGGTGGTAATTTTGGATGGAGAGGAGGAAGCTCCCGCCGCCGCCGACGTGCCCGAGGCGGGGCGGGTTACTGCTGCTGTCAGCCCTCCAGCTGCTACAGAGCCAGAGAGAGAAGGTGCTCCCCCAGCTGCTAGCAAGGGGGAGCGGGTCGCCAGGGAGGTCCGGAACGGGGCGGAGGTGACCGAGAAGCAAAGGGGTGAGTCGGGGAGCTCATCCCACCAATTGGCCGGTGCCCGGCCCGCCCCCAAGCCGAAGGCCCGCAGGTGGGGCAGACGAGGCTGGTTCCCCGGTCGGCACAATGGCGGATGCCGCGCAGGCCTTCCGCCTCCTGTCGAGAGTCCGAACTACCGAGTTTGAAGAGGAGACGCGGGGAATGAGTCACTCCGCACTCCTAGATATGGTCATGGTCTCTGTTGTCCAGGTAAATTTTGAATACTTCTCATTTTTCCCATATTTCTTCTTCTTCTCGTAGCTGACACGCTTCCTCTGCTACATAGCTGGTCAATGGAGCATTGGGCCTCCGCGAGGCGCTGGCCCACTCTTCCAACGCAATAACCAAGGCCTTGGCGGGCCGATAGATATAAGAAGGAGAGCATGGTGCAGGCTGAAAGCCTTGCTCGCCTTCATCAAGAAACCTCGGCCCATGAGGAGAGCTGGGCCGGTCACCTGAGGGAGATGGAGAGCCGGGCTGAAGCCGAGAGCGGTCGGGCCTCCGCAGCTGAGGCCAAAATGGAGTTGGCCTCAGAGAGATTGAAGGCCGCAGCGGCACAGAACGAGGAGTTGACTCGGCGGCTTCAATACGCCGAGGAAGAGACTCGAATTGTGGCAGAGAGGGCAGCCGCCGCGGAGAAGGCGGCAACGAAGGCGGGCTCGGAGAAGGCTGGGGCGGTGGCCTGTGCTGATGAGGCCAGTGCTCGCGCCGAAGAGGCCGAGAGCAAGGCCTGGGAGGCCGAGGCTAGAGCACAGCGGGCTGAAGCCGAGGCGGGGCAGGCCGTCTCCAATTATAAGGCCTCGCCGGAGTTCAAGCAGGAAGTCATCGAGGCCAGCCTCGATGCTTATGTTCAGGGCTTCGAGATGTGCAAGGTCAGAGTATCCGCGGCCCTCAAGATCGATATTGCTGAACTTGAAGATGTCCGACCTGGGGATTCTGACGAGGAGCCCGCGGGGAAAAAGGACAAAGAGAAGCCCGGCCCCGGCGAGCCTTGAGTTATTTTTCTTTGCTTTATTGTGTATAACCGGCCTCAGGCCCAATTTTGTACCTTTCTTCAATAGTTAATGAAAAAGACTTTTTCTCCCAACTTCTTTGTGTTTTGATCCATCTGGTCTTTCTTCTTCTGAGAAAAATGCCTTACTGTGCTTTACTTCTTGTGGCCAAATCGTATATGCTGACGATGTCGTAGCCGAATATAGTATCTTCTGAAATGTTCTACGACTTCGGACTTAGCCAATATTTGAATGCGTCTCTAGGATGTAGGCTGGCCATGTGAATGGTCACTTAAGATGTTTCGTGATGTCGTAGGCTATTTGCAAGAAGGCTCGTTTACGTATGAATCTTCCAAAGGCTTGGAAAGATCCCCGGGCGACTCGACGCCAAGCCTAACTTGGGAGGCGTTTGGATTGACCAGAGATGGCTAGGGCTGATTCTGCCGTCGTGAGGGGTTTGCGTTGCCTGAAGGGGACTCGATCGGGTACGGGCTGTTAGGGTCTTAACCGACTCGGGGGCCTCACCGTGCCGGGACCGAGTGGTGTCCCATTAGCCGCAATGCCGGCGAGCTCCTTTTGAACCACTTCAGGGGTTTGTGTGCCACCAAAGGGCGACTCGACCGGGTACAAGCTGCTAGGGTCTTAACCGACTCGGAGGCACCGCCGTGCCGAGGCCGAGTGGGTCCCGTTAGCTGTGATGCCGACGAGCTCCTTTTGAACCGCTTCAGGGGTTTGTGTGCCACCTGAAGGGTGACTCGACCAGGTACGGAGCTGCTAGGGTCTTAACGACTCGGGGGCACCACATGCCAGGGCCGAGTGGTGTCCCATTAGCCGCGATGCCGGCGAGCTCCTTTTGAACCGCTTCAGGGGTTTGTGTGCCGCCTGAAGGGTGACTCGATCGGGTACAGAGCTGCTAGGGTCTTAACCGACTCGGGGGCACCGCCGTGCCGGGGCCGAGTGGTGTCCCGTTAGCTGCGATGCCGGCGAGCTCCTTTTGAACCGCTTTAGGGGTTTTTGTGCGCCTGAAGGGCGACTCGATCGGGTACGGAGCTGCTAGGGTCTTAACCGACTGGGGCACCGCCGTGCCACGGCCGAGTGGTGTCCCGTTAGCCGCGATGCTGGCGAGCTCCTTTTGAACCACTTCAGGGTTTGTGTGCCGCCTGAAGGATGACTCGACCGGGTACGGAGCTGCTAGGGTCTTAACCGACTTGGAGGCACCGCCGTGCCGGGCCGAGTGGTGTCCCGTTAGCCGCGATGCCGGCGACCTCCTTTTGAACCGCTTCAGGGGTTTGTGTGCTGCCTGAAGGCGACTCGACCGGGTACGGAGCTGCTAGGGTCTTAACCGACTCGGGGGCACCGTCGTGCAGGGGCCGAGTGGTGTCCCGTTAGCCGCGATGCCGGCGAGCTCCTTTTGAACCGCTTAAGGGGTTTGTGTGCCGCCTGAAGGGCGACTCGACTGGGTACGGAGCTGCTAGGGTCTTAACCGACTCGGGGGCACCGCCGTGCCGGGGCCTAGTGGTGTCCCATTAGCTGCGATGCCGACGAGCTCCTTTTTAACCGCTTCAGGGGTTTGTATGCCGCCTGAAGGGCGACTCGATCGGGAATGGAGCTGCTAGGGTCTTAACCGACTCGGGGCACTGCCGTGCCGGGGCCGAGTGGTGTCCGTTAGCCGCGATGCCAGCGAGCTCCTTTTGAACCGCTTCAGGGGTTTGTGTGCCGCCTGAAGGGCGACTCGATGGGTACGGAGCTGCTAGGGTCTTAACCGACTTAGGGGCACCGCCGTGCCGGGGCCGAGTGGTGTCCCATTAGCCGCGATGCCGGCGAGCTCCTTTTGAACCACTTCAGGGGTTTGTGTGCCGCCTGAAGGGTGACTCGACCGGGTACGGAGCTGCTAGGGTCTTAACCGACTCGGGGGCACCGCCGTGCCGGGGCCGAGTGGTGTCCCGTTAGCCGCGATGCCGGCGAGCTCCTTTTGAACTGCTTAAGGGGTTTGTGTGCCCTGAAGGGCGACTCGACCGGGTACGGAGCTGCTAGGGTCTTAACGACTCGGGGGCACCGCCGTGCCGGGGCCGAGTGGTGTCCCGTTAGCTGCGATGCCGGCAAGCTCCTTTTGAGAGACTTGGTCCTTGGATGCAAGGGAGAGTAGGCTGTTGCGTTAGAAGGGACCTCCTTTATTGCTTACGCCCTAGGGGAATACATCATTGATAATATTGGCGAAGGTTGTCCGCATTCCAGGTACGTGGAATGGGTTGTCCATCGAGCTCTTCTAGTTTGTATGCCCCCGGTGGAGTACCTCGGCGATGCGATAAGGACCCTCCCAGTTGGGGGATAGTTTGCCCCCCTCTGTAGGCTTTGAAACCTCAGCTTTTCTCAAAACCAAGTCTCCGCGACAAAAAACCTTAAGACGAACTCGAGCATTGTAGTACTTGGCCGCTCACTGACGAAAAGTCGCCATGCAGCATCGCCCGATCATGCGCCTCGTCGATGAAATCCAAATTAGCCCGAATCAGCACGGAGTTGTTTTCCTCACTGAAGGACTCCATGCGTGGACTGGGTAATCCGATCTCGACAGGAATGACGGCTTCGGATCCGAAGGCAAGATTGAAGGGAGTCTCGCCCGTCGGGGCTCTGGGGGTCGTGTGATAGGCCCATATCACGCTGGGGAGCTCCTCCACCCATCGACCTTTAGACCCGTCTAACCGGGTTCTGAGTCCTCTAAGGATGGTGCGGTTCATAACCTCGGCCTCCCCGTTGGTTTGGGTTGGTCGACAGAGGTGAATCGGTGATGAATGCCTAGTTCGTCACAGAAGACTTTAAATGCTTCGTTGTTGAATTGGCAGCCGTTGTCCTTGACGAGGGTGTGAGGTAGGCCAAAATGGCATATGATTGACTTCCAAAAGAAAGCTTTGACTTTGCTTTCAGTGATCTTGGCTAGCGCCTCGACCTCAACCCATTTGGTGAAGTAGTCAATGGCGACTAGCAAGAACCTTCGTTGCCCGGAAGCTGGGGGAATGGCCCGAGAATGTCCATTCCCCACTGAGCGAAAGGCCATGGGACCGAAAGTGGGTTCAGCGGGGTGGACGGTTGATGTTGGATGTGTGCATGGCACTGGCAACCATCGCATTTCTGAACTAATTTAGCTGCATCTCCCTCATAGTGAGCTAGAAGTATCCCTGACGGAGGGCCTTTTGGGTTAAGGATCTGCCTCCCAGATGGTTTCCACAGATACCCTCATGGATTTCTCTGAGGATGTAGTCGGCGTCGGCAGGTCCCATACACTTGAGCAGGGGATAGGAGAATGACCTTCTGTATAGACGCCCATCGAGGATGATGAATTTGGAGGCTCTCCACTTGAGCAGCTGGCTTCGTTGCGGTCATCAGGGAGTGTGCCATCAGTGAGATAACGAACGTAGGCATCCATCCATGTGGGCTCTTGGTGAGCGGGAGGATTTCCTCGCTATCCTCTATACTGGGTCTTTCCAAATATTCAATGTAAGCATCCCTTGCCATGCCGTCGGCGGAGGTGGCCAATGAGAGAGGATGTCGGCCTTGGCATTTTCGCTCCGTGGAATATAACTGATATTGAAATAAGCTAGCAGGGAGGTCAGGAGCCGAACCTTGCCCAAGTACTGAGTCATAACGGGGTTACGCGCCTCGTACCTCATTGATTTGCCCGAGATGAGTTGCGAGTCTGTGAAAGCTCTGAGATGCCTTATTCCAAACTCCTGGGCTAGCCTTAACCCGGCCAGCAGGGCCTCATACTCAGCTTGATTGTTGGTGGCTTCGAATAGAAACCGCAGGGCGCATTCTGTCCTCTCTCCGCCTGGTCCGGCAAGAATGAGGCCGGCGCCGCTCCCTTGAGAGTTTGATGCGCCGTCCACATGAAGGATCCAGGTTTCTCCATCTCCGCCTGGTTCGGGCTCACGTATTCCTTGGTAACCTCCTCAGTCATCTCCTCTGCCCAAGTGCATTCAACTAGGAAGTCAGCCAAAACTTGGGACTTCAGAGCCGTTCGAGCATGGAAAGAAAGGTTGAACTCTCCAGCTTGATGGCCCACTTGGCGAGTCAGCCTGATGTATCTGATGAGCCAGGATGGCTCGCAGGGGCTGATCCGCGAGCACCACAATAGAATGGGCTTGAAAATACGGAGACGCTGAGCAGAGACTATTAGGGCGAAGATAATCTTTTCTGTTTTGGAGTACCTGACTTCTATGTCATGGAGGACCTTGCTCACATAATAGATGGGCCTTTGAGTTCCATCAGCGTCGAGACGCACCAAAATTGAACTAACGGCTTCCGAAGAAGTGGCTAAGTAGAGGAAAAGACTTTCCCCGTCTCTTGGCTTGGATAGGAGCGGTGGAGAGGACAGAAACGCCTTCAATCCGTCGAAGGCTCTCTGGCAATCGTCTGTCCACTCGAAGCTATTTATCTTCCGCAAGGCCTTGAAGAAAGGCAAGCATCTCTCGGCCGATTTGGAGAGGAAACGACTTAGAGCCGCTATCCTCCTGGTTAATTGCTGCACTTCCTTCTTGCTGGATGGTGGCCTCATGTCGAGTATGGCACTGATCTTCTCTGGGTTCGCCTCGATCCCCTGCTGGGTCACCATGAAACCCAGGAACTTGCCTGCCGTGACCCCAAAAGCACACTTCTTGGGGTTCAGCTTAACTTGGAAGTGACGGAGGTTGTTGAAGGTTCAACTTTAGACTTGTTGCCTTTTTTAGCTTTGTTCTTCCCCAGGCCATAGCCAACATGGCACTTTCTCCTAATTCCATCACAAGCCTCTCCTCCTCTTGAATACACATGGTCATTAACTCATTAATGAACCATTTATCTTTATGTGTGTTATAAAAATCTTAGAATGCCATATTATGGTGGAAGAGTGTTCAGAATGAAGTATATAAGGAAGGATTCTGACATATCTACCTCAAGTTTTTTAAGTTGAGCTGCTATATCCCACATTTTCATGATATGTTCACGCACACCCTTAACACTTGTAAGACGGAGAGAAAAAAAGTTTATGATTAGGGTGCTTGCCATAGCCTTTTCTGAAGCGACGAATTGATCATCAATAGCTTTAAAAAGATCATGGACCTTTTTATGCTGATCAATAGAACCACGAATGCCAGCAAAGATTTTGCCTTATAAACATAACTGGTAGTTGATTATATCTCCCATATTTCATAAAGGTTAACTTGATTTGGTATGCTTTTTTCAATAATAACAGGAGGTTCATCTTTCCTAATAATAATTAATGTCCATTCATCCTAAATGAAAGAGAATCCTTTCTTTCCAAATTTTATAGATATCGCCCTAAGTCTGAAATGTCTAGATGTATATCAAAATCACTAGCAGGTTAAGAAGATGTAAAAGTTCAAAAGGTTTATATAAGAATTTGAGGTCTACAAAATTTAATTGCATATTTTACCAATATTTAAACATGCATAAAATTAGATCTCATGACATAAAAATTACCTATGAGCTAAATTTTTAGTCAAATAGATCCAAATTATCTATTTGATAGAAATGTCAAATTTACTTTATGGGTGCAAAACCAAATAATTTGATCTTCTATCCAAAATACGATAAAACTACCGAACTATATTCTAATTCATAATCCCTACGGGTAAATTATGAAAATAATTTGATATTTTATCCTAATTAATTATATAAATATAATAAAATTTTCTATAGGATACATTTTATTATATTAAGTATAATTAATCATAATTTATGTCTAATCCTTTTGTGATCTAAAATAATTTAACTTAATATATAGTTTTAATTTATCAAAGATGCTGTGGCTACTCTCCAATTAACTAAAATTATATTGATTACTAGACAATTAGGTTATCATGTTGTAGGCTAGACTTAATAACTAAGAACAACTATGCAACAATAATGATTGGCAATCATTAAGAGTGCTCCTAGGAAAGATTGGTGGAGCGAGTCCTCCTTAAAAACCAACCTCCTAGACAAAGCAACATTCTCATGAAAGACTAGTGACACCAAAGTGCATTTAAGAACTAGCCTCCTTAGATAGACTCTCTTAAATCATGCTTTCTCGTGTTAACCACATAATTGTTCATAAATAATTCATAACTTTATAGTTCACCTAAATTATCTAAATTTTATTTAGTTAACATCTCATGAATCTTAATGTGCTAAAATTTGACGCAACTTAAATTATATGCACAAAATGAAGCTTTATGAAAATAATCCTAAATTTTACAAATTCTAACAATATCTAGACTAAAAGATATGTCATAATTTGTAAATAAATTTCTCATAAATAAAACATAAATTGCATAATTAAAATATAAATATCATGCAATTGATATGATTCTATACATAAATAATCTCAACCCTAAAGCATGTAAATGTGACAAATATATCATGCATAATATGAGCTTAAAATTATTATATATATAGGCATATAAAATCATACATTTTGTGCACAGACTTAATTTGAGCAAAATAACCAAAATGCCCAACACTTAATTATTTATGTGCTAAAAGAATTTAAACTATATATATATATATATATATATATATATATTATTCTTACAGTGATTATTTGTAAAATGACATATAATCAATATTTGATGTATTTGTGTATATATTTATATTTTGATTAAGTCATAAGCGAAAATCGAGCTTTAACAAAACCCAGCTATATATATATATATATATATATATACACCCCAAAACTAATTTGGTCTCAAATAACAAAACCCAAATGTTAAAGGAGAAACCAAAACCGATATTTTTGTAAAGTAAAGTTGTCAAAGAACAAAAGAAACGACATGTTGTATAGCTAGACAGTTTCATACAAGGTTGTCTTTAAACTCTCATGGGTTGAAATATCCATTAGCTTAATGATTTCTCATATCAAAATTCAACAATAAATGCTTAAACAAAGAACCCAAATTAGGCCCATGGATGAAAATATATATACACACATGTAAGCATGATCAATATGCAACAAGACAGAGAAAAATTAACAGCTCTGATACCAAATGTAAAAATCTAATTATATTTATGATAGAAACTCAAATAAGAGAAACAGATTGGAATCATATACCTTCAGCCATTGTTTACCTTTACTTTGTTTTTTACACTTGTCTCTTTGAATTTGATGGCATATATTTTTTATGAAAAGCAATGTGTGGATAAAAAAAAATGAAAGCTTTACGTAATCATTGCTTCAACAACAATGGCTTTTCACTTGCGGCCAAAGCAAAGTAATTTTTTATGACACCTAGATGGATGCGGCAATGTTCCTATCGTGTTTCCTTTTTTTTTAAATAAAAAAAGTTTTCACTTGCCATCGGTTTCTCAAGCGGATCGTACGTGTGGATGCCAGTGATGCCTAATTAACATCGTAGAGACGTTCATAGTTCCAAGAAGATCCAACCAGCGTTTAACAGTATATTTGATGTTAATAAAGGATTTAATTATTCATAATTTATCTGGGCAAGATTACTATATAAATTACTATAAGATTAAATAGGATAATTTTGATAAAATTACTTAATTCCTTTTAAGCTAAGATTATGATTAGTCATTACCAAAGATTGATAATTTTAAATTATAATTTTGATTTTCATATAAATATTTAATAATATTGAATCTAATTATAGTTTAATATACACTTGATGATATTTAAATATTTTATATTAAATTTATGTTTCATATCAAATATATAACATAGTATAATATATTAATATTAAATTTAATATTAATATAATATTTACTATTTTAAATAATATTTTATGTTTATATAATAATATTAATGTTAAATTTAAAATTATCAATATTTGTGACCTTCTTGCATATTAAATTATTATATTTAATAATTTATAATATATATAATATTTAAATTAAATAAATATTATAATAATATAATTAGTAATATTATAATAAATATATTATATTTTTAAAATAATTTTATAAAGAACTTTTGTTTTTTACTAAAATATTTCATATTCTAGTGAGAAAAAAAGATAACCACTTAAAGATACAAAAGATTTATACCAAAATGCAAATTAAATTTAAGAATATGACAATTTGATTTCTGTATTTAGTTGTTTTAAATCAAATATGATAATCTTGCACTCCTAAGATAAATTAAACATAGTAATCTTACATTTTTGATAATCTGATTATCAAGTACATAATTATTAATAATGTAAAATCCTCAATAATATCATATTATTATTGATGCGGGGTAATATTGTTATTAAATCAATATCTACACATAGGACAAAAAGGTTAGAATTATTTTTGATTTCTATCCATCAGATATCGCATTCGGAAAAAGACAAGTTGCCATGCCTCGGCATAACCGAGCCATTTTCATACCTCGGCAAAACCGAGCCATTTCCATACCTCGATAGGTCAAGGACAATTAAAAGCCAAGTATGGCCCTTCGATCATAGTCAACATAAAATTAAAATCTCAATTATGCAGTGGAATTTCGATCACATCAGCTCCCAGCACCCCAAGAAGAAAATAAAGCCAAATATGGCTTGTTGCCTACAAATAACCAAGTAATCGAATCTTAAAGCTCCAATCAGCTTTCTCATCCTGGATCCCCGTAACATACATGATCTGAATTCCATCGGCATCATAACTAACTTGATTCAAATCAGATTCGAATCATACCGATTTTTTACTTTTCAAGACACATTTGAGGAGTCAGATGAATAACCCGCCAATATTCAGACAACCTATAAATACCTTAACCTAAAATATCTTCAGGTGTATACTCTTGACTAAAAACACATTGGGGCTCAAGCATAGTTTTTGGCTCTCGGGAAGGCCATTCTTGAGGGACTCTTCTGCAGGAGCCTTCTCCTCATATCTGCTTGCTATGAATTCTCGCTGACTTGGGCATCAGAGGGTCTTCCGCAGGGGTCACCCCTAATGCTCCTTGCATGGAGACTGTCTTGCAGGTTCACTCGAGCGAAAGGTCACCATCTGGATCCAGGAGTGAGCCACACATGAGTTAGAGAATGGATTTCTATGGCTAGATTGGCACTAGAGCAAGGGCCATAAGTTTCATTAAACTTGAAATCAAGGAGACAAGGTTCTTGACAAAGAAGAACAATCCCTCAATGGCCAACTGACGAAGAGCAACCTTAGATGCTCTAGATCAAGCCACATCCCAAAGGCTTGATCTCACAAATAATGTTGCACCTCCACGCCGCCAACTGAGATTCCTCTACCGCCAGTGGATCTGGTCACTCAAGACCAGTTCGCCACACTAGTTTAGCATGTTCAAACTTTGACCCAGCTAGTACATGGGCTTCATGGAGCCGTCAACCCTATTTCATTGCTGGTTTCATCTTTCAGCCCGCTCGAAGTTACAAGTCATCTCCAGCAGTCCAACCACAAAGGGCCTAAGCCGGCATTTCAGAGGGTTGGAAAAAAGAGCCTACCTAGATCTTGACAAGCTCGGTCTCTCTCCTCGGTGTACTCCCACCATGACTCAACATCATGACCATGGTCCCCTCGTCCCATCTCTCCTACCACCCGTGATGAGGATGTTCAACGATATCTTCATGAGTTGTGCTGGAGTGGCGCCAAGAGCTTGATGCCATCAAGCAAGCTCTTCCTTCCCAATTGAAGGCGGAACAAGGCATCCCCTTCTTCGAAAAGATTATGCGGAAGGTGATTTCTTCCCATGTTAAACACCCCACCATCGAGCCGTACCATGGATCCATCAATCCTGATGACCATTTGAGCAGCTTTTGATCCATCATGATGTTCCACAGCGTTAGATGCGATCCTATACTGAGCCTTTTCCTTCACTCTAATGGATCCATCAGAATTTGGTTTAACAGCTTGAAGCCAGGTTCCATCAGTTCTTTCGATGAATTGAGTTGTTTATTCATCAGCCAGTTTGTCAGTAGTCACCACCACCGAAGAAGGTCTGACTTCCTCTTGAAGTCAAACAACGAGAGGGAGAGTCCTTGAAAAATTATTTGGGCCATTTCAACAAGGCCATGCTGAAAGTGAACCACCTCAACCATAAGGTAGCAATGTTCGCCTTGGTAGGTGTGGTATCCAAGGAGGGTGACTTCTATTTAGCCCTGAAGATCAACTATCCAAGAGCCTCTTCGACATGATAGCTTTGGCGGACAAGTATGCCAGAGTTGAGGAGTTGCAAAGGTCAGCCCGAGCTGAGCAATCAAAAAAGAAAGAAATTAAAGGCCCAAAGAAGAACCGACCCTCACGCCATGCTAGTCCCCCTCACCATCAAAAGTTCCTCCTCTGCTATCCAGAGATCGCACTCGAAGCCCAGTGTGAAGGTTCAACCAGTATACTCCGCTCACAGCACCAAGGGCTTAGATCTCGATGGAGATCGAACGTTAGATCCTCGGCCACCACTCCTCCGAGGGAATATGGCTTGGAGGAATATGACAAATACTATCGATTTTATTGAAATTATGGACATGACACGAAGGAGTGTTGGCAACTTTGGAATGTGATCGAGCAGCTCATTCACCGGGGGAGGTTGGATCGATTAGAGGAGCTCCTGATCCAAATAATATGGTAAATCGTCAACCTGAGCCTCACCAACCACCTCCATTGAACACACTAGCTATTGGCAACATCAATATGATTGCGATGATTGGCTCCTCACCGTCTTAGCTAAATGAAGAAGAAAATCCATCAAAGAAGGCATGGACCAATGAACTCTTTTTCTCTGATAGGACCTCCAAGAGATACAATATCTACACGATGATGCTTTGATTGTATCTCTTAACATGAATGATTATGATGTACACCATATTTTAGTTAATAGTGGAAGCTCTGTTAATTTTTTATATTTTGATGCTTTTATGAGAATAAAATTGCGGGTAGAGGATCTTTGAACCATAGACATTATCTTGGTAGGATTCACTAGCGATGCTGTTGCTCCTGAAGGAGTCATCACGTTGGTGGTTCGGGTAGGCACTTGGCCCAGTGTAGCCATTGTTCATACGGATTTTCTAGTAACCAAACTTCGGTCCCTTAGGGCTATCATATCCATCCCTCATCTCGCCATGAAGTTTCCAACAGAATGGGAGTGGGGATGGTCCGAGGGAACTAGGCTACAGCCTGATATTGCTTTATCGCTGATCTTCAGTCTAAAAGGCCCGAGGTTGATGGGCTAGATGCTCAAGAGGACTTTACCGAGCAACAGGGAGAGACAGCTAAAGAACTCGAAGAGGTACCACTTAACGAGGCTCGGCCAGACCGAACCATAAGGATCGAGTTGCGATTGAAAGGGAAGCCTCGGTAAGACTTGGTCGAGTTTCTTCGAAGAAATGCTGACGTCTTCGCTGGTCTGCTTCAGACATGCCAGGAATCAGCCCAGATGTTTTTGTCCATTGCCTTAATATGGATGAGACATTTTGGCCAATCAAAAAAAAAGAAAGGAAGCTTTTCTCCTGAGCATCAGAAGGCTATCAAGGAAGAAGTCAATAAATTTATCAAAGCTAACTTCATTCGGAAACTAAATTATCCCAATTGGTTGACAAATGTTGTTGTGGTGAAGAAGTCGAATGGCAAATAAAGAATATGTATCGACTTCATGGATCTCAACAAGGCCTGTTTGAATGACAGTTTTTTTTTGTCCCAGCTTGATTAGCTTGTGGATGCTATCTTAGGCACCAGATGCTAACCTTCATGGATACTTATTCGGGTTATAATCAAATTCGAATGGTGCTGAGAATAAGAAAAAGACCGCCTTCATCACCGACCGAGTTATTTACTGCTATCGAGTCATGCCTTTTGGTCTGAAAAATGTAGGAGCAACCTACCAAAGGCTTGTTAACAAGGTTTTAAGAAGCAGATTGGTCGAAACATAGAGATGTATGTTGATGACATGCTGGTTAAGAGCAAGGAGGTGTCCCGGCACATTGATGATCTTATCGAGAGCTTTGCAATACTCAGAAGATATCAGATGAAGCTAAATGCAACCAAGTATACATTCGGACTCAACTCTGGGAAGTTTTTGGGCTTCATGGTCTTCCAGCGAGGCATCGAAGCAAATCCCTAAAAAATTCAAGCTCTTCAATAGATGATGCCTCTTGGATCGGTTAAAGAGGTGCAACGTCTTACTGGAAGGATAACAACCCTCAACCATTTTGTTGCTCGATCGGTCGAAAAATGTTTGCCCTTCTTCAAGGCACTTCAGTTAGTCAAAAATTTTCAGTGGACTTCGAACTGTCAGAAATTCTTTAAGGATCTTAAAGAAAACCTTGGCTCACCATCTCTTTTCAGTAGCCCAAGGTTTGGAGAGACGCTATACCTGTATCTGGCAGTCTCAGAGAATGCCATTGGGTTTGTGCTGATCAGAAAGGAAAATAAAATCCAAAAGCTAATTTATTATGTTAGCAAATTACTTCAGAACGCTGAGATAAGGTACATTTGAATTAAAAAGATGGTGTTGGCTTTGATAACATCAGTCCAAAAGTTACGACCTTACTTCCAAGCATATAGTGTGGTAGTCTTAATCAACCAACCTATCAAATCAATAATCCATCATCCGAAAGTGTCGAGAAGGATGACCAAATGGGCCATTGAGCTGAGTGAACATCATATCCATTATCAGCCTCGTCCAGCCATCAAAGCACAAATTCTGGCAGTTTTTTCCTTGAATGTATCATACCTGAGGATGGTTCTACACTAGATATTTTTGAATAATCGAGGCCCAAAGCTTTGTCCGAGGCCCGAAGCTTTGTTGCTGCTTCATGCAGATGGATCCTCCAGCATGAGCAGTTCTGGCATCGGCTTAGTCCTCACCATTTCGAAGGGTATAACTTTTGAGTATGGCATCCATTTCTCCTTTTCAGTCTCTAATAATGAAGCAGAGTATGAAGCTCTATTTGCCGAACTTCGGATCGCTTGCAACTTAAACGTGAAAAGATTGAATGCATACACTAACTCCCAACTGGTTGCTAGCCATATGCGAGGAGAATTTGAAGCTGGGGAATCAAATATGGTTCGGTATCTTCAAAAGGTGCGCAACTTGTCTTCTAATTTTTTTAAGCTTGAAGTTGTTCAGATTCCCAGAACCGAAAACATATGTGCCGACCTTCTATCTGGCTTGGCCATCGCAAACTCAATGGACCTTGAGCAAAAATTTCATCTGGAGGTCCTTGAGAAGTCTTGCATTATCGAGGCTAATCAAGTAATGCAGATTGAGGCCGAGCCATCTTGGTTTGACCCAATTATTAGGTACCTTAAAGAAGGATAGCTTCTAGCTAAAAGAAAGGAGGTAAGGAAGTTAAAGATGCAAGCGTCTCATTATGTCTTGCTCGACGACCATGTATACAAACGGTCCTTTTTCATGTCGTTGCTCAAATGCCTTAGACCCTCCAAAGCTGATGCTCTTCGGGAGGTTCATAAAGGCATCTATGATAGCCATCTTGGTGGTCAAGCTTTATGTCACAAAGTACTGCGCAAAGGATACTATTGGCCAACCATGCAGAAGGATTATGACGATCTCGTTCAAGCTTGTGACACATGTCAATGATATTTAAATATTCAGAGACTCCCTTCTACTCACCTGACACCAATATTATCCGCTTGCCCTTCACTAAGTAGGGGATGGACATCCTCGGCCCTTTTTCTTTTACTATAGGACAAAGAAATTTTTTGTTCGTAGCGATCAACTATTTTGCCAAGTGGGTTAAGGCCAAGCAGTCGCCAAATAACTGAAGCTCGGGCTAAAGATTTTGTATGAAGATCCATATTTATCAGTTTGGCCTTCCATACACCATCTTCACTGCAATAGCAGACAATTTGACAATCCCAAATTCTAAAAGTTCTATGAAGATCATGGTATTAACCATCGACTCACATCGATCGGCAACCTTAGGCCAATGGTGAGGTAGAGATAACGAACCGAACCTTGCTGCAGGGAATTAAAGCTTGGTTCAACAGGGCACGTGGCAGATAGGCAGATAAGCTTCATTATATTCTGTGGGCTTATTAAACCACCCAAAGGGTTTCCACGAGCGAAACTCCATTCAGAATGACCTTTGGTACTAAAGCTATCATTTCTATGGAAATAGGGTTACCTTTACCATGGGTAGAAAGTTATTCGGATGAGTCGAACGATGAACAGCTCCAAACCAATTTCGACTTGATAGAAGAAGTCAGAGAGAAAGCCCAGATCCGAGTGGCAGCCTATCAACAAAGAATAGCCCGTTATCATTCCTTCCGAGTTAAAGAAAAATCGTTCCTTCCTAGTGACCTCGTACTCCGCAAGGCATCTATCTTCAAACCATTAAAGCAAGAAAAGCTATCACCAAACTGGGAAGGCCCCTATCAAGTTGCAGAGGTCATTAGGTCAGACACCTACAAACTTCAAGATCTAGATGAAAAGTCTATTTTCCAAACATGGAGTTCAGACAACCTCCGTATATACTATCAGTAAAGTACACTTATAGCAAGCTTATTTTGCTCACTATAACAAAACTTTATGTAATATTATTGCCTCAATCACTTTTCTTGAAAGTTGTTGATGAAGGATAGGTTTTGCCCAATCAACGACCTATGGTTTCTTTTTTTTTTTCCGAAGTCCGAACCTTGGTAGGGCCAAGCCTTTTTTCGTACCTTGGCAATGCCAAGTAAAATATAATCTTTCTTTGAACCTCGATGCGTCCAAGTAACTTCTTCGAACTTTAGTAGGGCCGAGCGATTTCGTCATACCTTGGCAGGACCGAGCTATTTCTTCGTACCTCGGCAGGGCAGAGCTATTTCTCCGTACCTTAGCAATACCAATAAAATATAATCTTTCTCCGTACCTTGGACAATGCCAAATAAAATATAGTCTTTCTTCGAACCTCGGCGCGGCCAAGCAACTTCTTTGAACCTAGGCAGGGCCGAACAACTTCTCTGTACCTCAGTAGGCCCGAGTGAACTTCTCCATGTCTTGGCTGGCCTGGGTATAATCTCTCCGAGCAAATATTCTCTGTACAACAATCGCTGCGCCTTGATGGAGCAAGATAAAAACCTCATTATCCCTCGATACACCCAAGCGATTCATCGCAATTTCAGTAAACTGAGTCAAAATCCTCAAGGAGTTTTGGCATGACTGAACTTCCACTAAATGTTAGCAAAACCGCTAAGGGCTTCATCTACTCTAAGACTAGTTAAACACTCCATCCTCGAAGATTCAACACGGTCCGATGAATGTCAGTGGAACTAAATTGAGTTGCCAAAATACTCGGCAGGGGTTAAGTCCCTAAGTGTTCCTAACACTACCAAAATTTCATTCAAAGGTACAACTAATCCAGACTTAGAAAAACTAAGTGTTTGTCCTTTTTAACGAAGAGGTGCCCCATTGGGTATTCCTATGTCTCGGTAGGTCTGAGCCCTTTTTCTTGCACTTTGTCCGAGTTAAAGAGGCTAACACGACTATGCATGATTTATGTATCAGAATAGGGCAAAGGCATTGGTATGTTGGAATTACAAACACTTAGCAAAAGAAAAAGAGACAAAAGCAGCAAGAAGAAACAAGTAATTGAAAGTTCCTTTATTTCAAAATAATTCATTACAACAAGTTACAGCCTATTAAGGGGTATTACAAGTGCGTTACAGCATAGGAAGTATAAGAAAATGCTGAGACAAATAGATTCGATTGCCAATATCACATCAACAAGGTTTCTGCTTCGAAAATCAAAAGCCGCCCGATGGTACTTACCTTTGGCTTTCCATCCCCTTGGAAGCCACTTGATGGATCTTTGGATAGGTCAATGGCTACCATGGTTGACAGAAAGCTTGTGAAAGCCAATGCCCATTAGAAATTACATTTTCAATGGTCTCTGTGGCTCCACAACGGATGAATAGAGTCAGGTAAAAAGCGCATGTATACGCTTTCCATATGACCTCTACACGTTCTCCCTTGCGCTTCACGTATAGCCTCCATAACTACTTCCTTGAGAGCGACTTGCTTTTCAGCAACTTCTTCATCGAAACTATCGGAATCAGACCAAACCTCAAGGAAAAGGCTGATCCCTCAGCCTTTGACCTCAGCATGAGCTAGGATCCTTTGTAAATTTCTCTTTCTATGCCAGAAAGGGATTGTTTGTATGCACTCGCTACCTCTCGCTCTCCCCCTTTTATAGCCTTCAGGCAGAGACAACAGGGATAGTCTTCATTAATGAAAAGGAGTTTTTAAGATTCAAAGCACCCTGATCATCATAACTTGACATTGCTAAATGGCTACATGTCGCCAATCAGCTCTCTCTCTCGGTTGGATCTCAAAAAGCTTCTCCTCGCCTAATAAGATAAATGCTTACAATGCTCATGGATTAACCATGTGTCATCATCTTGATGAGCCTTGTAAGTCATGCAAGGAATTTCCACTCGCACCGTGAGAGACAATAAATGATCTCTCCTCGATCTTTGTTACGCTTTAAGTGCAGAGCACATAGCTTAACTAGCCATCAGTTACTTGACGTATACGGAAGATAAACCCGCATCAGAAAGAAAAATGCATTAATGGCGAGGCCAAAATCATCGATCGATCAAAATCAATCAAAATCAAATGTTAATGAAGCTCAAAAAAACTAAGTTATTAATAAGCCTCAACAAGGCAGCAATTTACTTAGGCTCAAAAGAAACTGATCTATTAACAAGCCTCGGCAAGGCCGAGCGATATCCTCTGTCTTCGTGAAGCTAGATGGCCTGCCTCGGTAAGCTCAAGTGATTTCTCCTATCTCATGCAAATCGAGCCAATTCTTCATCCTCAATAAAATTAAACTATCAATTTGCTTAAGTCAAATCACTAAGGACTTCCTAAGATTATACCTCTTATCCTCTAAGAATGAGAGATCGATGTCTGAATACTCTTTGATCACTCTCGCCTGTACATCATCTACTCCGATTCGATATGCCTCCTTCGAGAACTGAAGTTGCCTTTGATGAACTCATCTGAGCTTTTGTACTTATCGATCGCCAAAGCAATCTGATCATCAACTTCGGCTATCCGGCGCTCAGAGCATTTATTTTGGCTTGAGGCTAAATCCTCGATCAGGACTTTTACTTTATCCATCACCTTAGCCTTAGTCTTTTTCAGCTAAGAAAACAAAATAATGAACAAAATGAACAGTCGAATTGACTTCATTAAAAGGAAGAAATGAGCCAACGCATAGGAGTGAAAGAAAAGTTCACCTCTTTAGCATGCCGAGCAGTTTCGGCTCGCTCTTTTGGTCCTTTTTTGATACTTTTCTCTTTCTTTTTTATACCTTTTCATGTCCTGCCAGGAGTGTTCAAGACTCACCCGATCTTTGCTGGCATTGAGTTGCATTTGGTGTAATTCAGCCATAAGGCCGGTGATTTGCTTCTGATAAGATGTGAACCAACTCTCGAACTAGCATCTCTCCTCAGTTATCTTGCCATTTAAGGAATGAATCTCCTTTAGGGCCTCGGCTCAAAACTTTGACAACTCTGATCAAGCTTCATCGGTCGATTTTTGGGCCTCTCCAAGATCTGCAGCCTCAGCCCGGAGTCTTGATGCCTCTGATTGGGCTTTCTTAGCTAATCTTCGGGCTTCTTCAAGTTCAGCTCGTATCTTTATTAATTCTTCTGAATGCTGACTGGTTGAACCTACTTCATTACGAAGCACCTTAGCTTCGCACTGAATCTGTCTATAGCACTCATTGGCAAAATTAAGCACCTATGGAGCACCCATTGGAGGAGGGTTGCCTACAACAGGATAAAATAGTTGAGCTTAAGGAACTATGCAAAATATCCAAGAAGACAAAGTAAGGAGGAAAGCTCACCCGAATGCAAAAAGAATTCATGTCTCTCAGGATGTATTAGTTGGGGATAGACGCGTATTCATCCAAGTCAAAGGGCATTTCAAATCCTTCAATCTTAAAGGTGACCTTCCAGTGTTCATCCTCCCCTCCTCAGGAATAATAACATGTTCTTTTGCATAAAAAAGGTTAAAAAATTATCGATCCAGGATCACAATTCTTCGATGGAACGACCCGAGGGATCGAGGAGAGGGCTAAGCCAACCTATTCACCCCTCCTCATCACCTTTCAATATTCTCAAAGGTCTTGGTTCATCCATCCTCACCGAGGGAACTCCCTCTTCGTTCGACGGATCCCTCCTTTCTTTCTCTCCTCGAAGAAGAGGAGATTTCACCATGGGTGGGACAACGCTCGCCCCAAGAGCAACCGCATGATCATTAAAGAATGATTCCCTCAACCTCTGCTGACTCTTGGAACCATCTCCTTCAGGGTAATGCACATTGGTGACCACAGGTTAATAAAACTCTGTCATCCGAAAATCGTCATCCACTGGTTTAGGTGGATGATCAGGTTCCAGCTCTTTCTGAGCCACCACCTCCTTAGCTCTATTCCCTAGCGCTTGCTCCCCAAATTTCAGTTCCAGGATAGGAGCTAAGTTCGGCTCCTCTCCAACACCTTTTCTCGAAGGGCTCGAAGATCGGACCTAATTAACTCCTTTGAATGGCTTGGCAGAGCCAGCTGGAGATTGGAAGAGGATGAAGAAGATAGCTTACGCTCAAGCTTGATTCTCTTTCCTTTCACAGGAATCGATGGAGCGGTACAGCAATGCTTCGCATCCTTTCCTTTGCTTGGACCACCATAATCGGCCTTGAGCATTTCTCTCATCCGAGCCCTAAGCTCGGACCTAATTACTATAGCACATGGACCATTCAGTGATCATTTGTGCTTGATAGGCATGTGGAAGTATAGGGAGAGTGATGCAGAACTTATCTCGAGGATCGATTCTGCTTAATCCAGCGTTGTAGAGGACTTCTTCAGATAGAAGAGTATCGATCGGAAGTGCCTTACTATCGTAAAGAATGTCGAAGTTTTCTTTCTCTTGCTTTGATAATGTTGGAGGTTTGTTTGGATTCACGGGGAAAGGCATCCATTGACAGGGGAAATCATATGCGGCATTCCATTCAATAAGAAAAATCGAGATTTCCATCCTTTGATGGAGGTCGGAACTTTCAAAATCCTCTTAAAGTTCTTCCATGGTCCAATGTAAGGCTAGGCTGAGTCCTTAGAGGATGTGAGGTTGTAGCAGGCCCGAAACAGAGGAACTATCGCCGTTGCTCCCACCAATGTGCACATGGAGATGAACCCAACGATATAGTGCCAACTATTCGGTGTAACCATAGTAGGGCAAATGCTATAGTAATTCATTATACCTTTCACTATGGGATGAAGAGGAAAACAAAGACCTGCTTTGAAGCTCTCCTCATAGAAAAATATTTTTATTTCCAATTCATCAAGTACCCTCTGCTCAGGACTAGGGACTCGCAGTCGAATGTTGCTTGTAAACCAGAAATTCCATCGAATGCTCTCCAGATCCACTGGAGTTATCGTCGAGGCAACATCAGCTGGACACTCCATATCCCTAGGATTAGCAAAAGCGGCACCGGCCATATTGTTCTCTAGATAAAGGTGTTCGATCTCTAGAGAAGAAGATGAGAAGAAAGCGCAACCGAGGAAGCATTGCTCAATTTTTTTTAAACCGTCTCAGTGAATATCCCCATGCATTGTAGAACCTTGGCCCAAATGTTATTAAACCCCGAGTCTGCCATGTGTCATTCCGTCTGCTGTAGCGGCAGGAAATGAAGGGTTTCTTCTCGTACGGCTGGAAGAATTAAATGATGAAACGATGACCTAGTATTTATGAAGACAGTGTGACGCACCTCCACCAGTTCAAATTCTCCAAATCGGATAAAGCCATCTGAAACTCTACTCCCCACGTCGGAACCTACGTTTCGGACTAGGGAGTGGGGGGGCATGTAATGCAAGATAAAATTATCATTAAATCAATATCCACACATAATACAAAAAGATTAGAATCATTTTCGATTTCTACTTGCCAGATATCGCATTCGGAAAAAGACAAGCTACCATGCCTCGGCATGACCAAGCCATTTTCATACCTCGGTAAAACCAAGCCATTTTCATACCTCGGTAGGCCAAGTACAGTTAAAAGCCAAGTATGACCCTCCGACCATAATCAACATAAAATTAAAATCCCTAATTATGCGGTAAGATTTCGGTCACTTCAGCTTCCAGCACCCCAAGAAGGAAATAAAACCAAATATGGCCCGTTGCTTATAAATAACCAAGTAATCGAATCTTAAAGCTCCAATCAGTTTTTTCGGTCGTGGATCCCTATAACAAACAGGATCCAAATCCCACCGGCATCATAACTAACTTGATTCGAATCAGATTTGAATCATACCAATTTTTCACTTTCCAAGATACATTTGAGGAGTCAGATGAATAACCCGCCAATATTCAGACAGCCTATAATATCTTGACCTAAAATCTTTTCAGGTACGCATACTCTTGGACTGAAAACACATTAGGGCTCAAGCAGAGTTTTTGGCTCTTGAGAAGGCCATTCTTGAGGGATTCTTCTGTAAGAGCCTTTTCCTCATATCTGCTTGCTGTGAATCCTCACTGACTTGAGTGTAGAGAGTTTTTCGCAGGAGCCACTCCCAACGCTCTTTGCATGGAGACTATCTTGCTGGTTCACTCGAGCAGAAGGTTGCCGTCTGCATCCAAGAATGAGCCATACCTGAGATGAAAAATAAATTTCTACGACAACAATTGTGAACAAAATGTTATCTAATGGATTAGACTAATAGTTTAATATATTTGTATCAAAATTTATTTAACTTTTTGGCTACATATACTTTATCCGATCCATTTGATACTTTTAACGCTAGCTAGTATAGTCTTATTAAAATGTACTTTACCCATTTCAAACCATTTTATCGTGTTTAACTTTTTAAAATCAATTTTTAACTCATAAAACATTTATTTAATTTATTTAATCCATTTAATCAGATTCGATCCATTTAGTAATTGGGTTATGCTGGTCAGGTTTGGATTATCTGGTTTAATGCGTTAAACTTGTCTAATCTAATAAGGATTAGTCCTGTTGAGAACTAGCCGAGCATGTGGCTTCACTTTAGACAACAAGTGCAGACCAGCTGGCAGTAGTGAAGTCTCGTGCTGGCTCTGGAGACCTCCTGACGGTGGTTTGAAATTTAAAATTTTAATTATAAATAAAAAAATACTAGTTCACTTAGATCTATTAATTTGTATTTTTTATTTTTTATTTTTCTCGTTGAGACTGCGGACATTGACCAACGTTGACGTCCCTGCAGCAGCGCTGGATGTCGTCGGTATTCTTGTCGCGCTTCTGAAAAGATTTGGGCCCATGCCCATGCCCATGCCCGTGGAGGTCGGTTGGTTGATCCCAAGACCGCGTTTAGATCAGATTGGGCCAGAACCCGACCCATTTGATCCTTTTTTAACTATAGTTTAATCTAATTAAAATATATTTACCCGTTTCAAGACTTTTTAACCTGTTTTAACTTTTTTTAAAATATATTTGATCCATTCAAACAGATTCCCTCCATTTAATAAATGCAGGTCACATTTAGACTATCTGATTAATAAAAGGTTAGATTCGCATCGAGATTCATGATTTATTTAATAAAAAGGTTGGATTTAAAATTAATAGATTTTTAATCGTATTACTCATGACTTGACCTCACCTAACATGATTCCGGAATCTAACCTTAACTTTTTGAGTGGATACTGTTCTTTAAAATAAAATGACAAGTTACCTTCAGAGGTTAGGTTAGATCTGCAAATAACTCATCGTCAGCAGTATAGGTCTAAGACACAACATCAGCCAATGTGCTAAACATGAAAACCTTGATGAATTATGGATGGGATGAAGGCAGGAAGTGAAGAACTCTTTGTTGCAAGATGCCCTCGATTTTCAGTTCCTGAAGACGATAGGGATCGAGGAGGATCCAAAGGCCTACTATGAGCGAAGTAATTTTTCCGTTGGTCCTCACTACAAGAATGACCATCAGCTTCCGGTCCGGTTTCAACTGATGTAGGACCACAAGTGGCGGTGCATTCGCTTTTTGCTCTCTCTAAATGGAGAGCGGTGACGAGCCAGCCGGGCATTTTCAAATGCATTGGGGGACGGAGGTGAGAGCATTGTAGTTACGAACGAGCTTAGTTGTGCCGTGCCGAGCACGCCCATATTGGTTGGTCATCGGCCAATATGTTCACTAAGATGTTTCCCCCAATGGATGCTTCTTCCCTGACGCAAGTAGAAAACAGTATCATCGATGTGGTGGTCACCTACGTAACGCGGCAATGCAAATGGGACAGGTCGACCTAACAATTGATCCCGTCTTGTTGGCTTGTTTAGAATTAGCTCATATTTAAAAACTCATGGTTGTAGTGGATTTGAAAATTAGATCTGATATATAAATTTTGTATCAGTCCAAATCTTATATTTTTTTAATTCCAGTTAGCTTGAACATGATTCGATTTTGTTGCTCAGATATAGCAACCTAAAAGGGGATGAATTGGATTCTTTTTAAAATTTTAAAATTTTGATAGGTACGTGCAATGAATGAAAAATAGAGTTTGATAATTTAAATATGTTGTGAGGTGAAGAGAGAGATAATCAAGTACCATAGAAATCAATTATACAAACACAATCAGTTTATAGTAGTTCGAAACCAAACTCAACACCTACACCAATCCCAAAAAATCTCTTAGGAATTTTTATTCTCAATCGTTATACAAACAATTATAACTCTAGCCTTCCCGGCTACCTTCTTATTTCACAGGCACAAGGGAGCTTTATACCAAATATCTCAAGGGTATATCACAACCCTTACAAATATCTGGATGAAACTTAAAAGAATCACAACTAACAAGATTTAATATAAGCAGCTCCTACAATGAGCAGATAAAATAATTTAAGAGTACTTTACAAATTTTAAAGTTTTCACTTCGCAGATAAGCCTCTTCTTCTTTATGGTTAAGCTTTGAGGATTGAATGAAGCCTCCTTGAGGTTGTTGAAGCTTTGAATGAGGCCTTCAATAAAATTAGGACTTCTTTTTGGCACAGCAATAAGTGAGTAAGTTTCAGAAATATTTTTTCTTTTTTAAATTTTTCTTGAATGCACTTGACTCTTCAAAAGATCTTCAATAACACTTAGTAACTCTTTAATGATTGCTCAATAACTTCTTCAATAATTTCTTTCTTACTACTAAAACCGCCATTTAAAGTTGCATTTATAGCTGTTGACCTCATATTATTTTGATAAAATATAAAACAATTAAGTATTGTGCTAATATCATCTCTATCAAGTTTAATCTATTTCAAGTCACTTATCATGAAAAGAATATACTTGCTTTAGCTCAAGATATATTGTGATTAAAAATGAAAGGTATTACAGTAATGTATAAATATGCTTGTAATGATCAAATTACTTTTTCAGTAAACTTGGACTTTGCAATCACTGAACGATTTTCATATGTTTTATGTTTGAAGAGTTTACTTGACAAAATGACTTTCAAATTTAATTATATTTGCATTGTCTTAAACTGGATTCAATTATCTTACAAGTTCTTATTTAAACTCTATGTTATTTTGAATGTTTGCCAAAGATATATTTAAAGAGTGTTTATTCGATACTGGATTTAAATGACTTTATTGTGCTTCAATTCTTGAAAGACTAGCCTTGGTATTTGAGCAAGTTTTCTACCGGGAACTATTAATTATATGCTGCCTTCATTTTTGGAACTCCTGACATATCTTAGCTCCTGGTTCATAAATCTGGTCTGCCAAATTTTGGAGTTGGTATGCTATTTTTTCAAAGCTCTCGTTGGCTCCTTGGCTCTTAAAAATGGCTGCCAATTTTTGGAGTTGGTATGCTAT
The DNA here is from genome assembly GCA_900491605.1 of Calamus simplicifolius. NCBI lineage: Eukaryota > Viridiplantae > Streptophyta > Magnoliopsida > Arecales > Arecaceae > Calamus > Calamus simplicifolius. The sequence goes on from UESW01004048.1 coordinate 1,224,712, forward strand.
TTTTTCAAAGCTCTCGTTAGCTCCTGGCTCTTAAAAATGGTCTGCCAATTTTTCGAGTTATATACTTTTTTTAAAAGCTCTCGGTTGGCTCTCTGGCTCTTAAAAATGGTCTATCGATTTTTGGAGTTGGTATGCTATTTTTTCAAAGCTCTCGATTGGCTCCCTGGCACACTAAACTAGTTTGCAGATTTAAAGTTGGGTACTTGGCATTCGGTTGGCTTCGTGGCACTTCAAATTTGGTCTACTGAATTTAATTTTTGGGCTGCCAATTTTGTGATTTGGGCTGCTACTTTTTTTCTAGCTTGCCATTTTGTGGATTTGGGATGTCATTTCTTCATGGCACTCGGATGGTTCCTTGGCTGCCTTATGTTCAAAAATTCAGTCCACCAATTCTATTGTTGGGCTTCTAATTTTTTTCGCTTGGGCATCTAACACTACAACAATATACAGTGCAGCGACGCTAAATATATCGTTTGCCGACGCTTTAAAGCATCGGCAAATACTGTCACGATGCTTTTACAAGCGTTGGAAAACTTGGGGTGAAGACGGAATATCCCGACGCTTTTAAAAATCGTCGGGACGGCGTTGTGTCGTGCCGATGCTTTAAAGCATCGGCAAATACTGTCACGACGCTTTTACAAGCGTCGGAAACTTGGGGTGGAGATGGAATATCCCGACGCTTTTAAAAAGCATCGGGACGGCGTTGTGTCGTGCCGATGCTTTAAAGCGTTGGTAAAATTGATAATTGTCCCGACGCTTTAAAGCGTCGGGTTAAGCTTCGGGAGAACTACGTCAAACACTTCCGACGCTTTAAAGCATCGGTAAAATGTAACATTTTTTTTAAAATAAAATAATCAAAAAAATTATATTAAACCTACTGTGCAATTAATTAAAATCAAATTCTAAATTAAACCAGGCAATGCAATCATAACAAACAAAATCACAAATCACATTGCACACATTCTTCACATCCAAAATAAAAGTTCAAATATAAATTTCATTACATCAAGTTCAAATATAAATTTCATTACAATTTAAAGTTTCAAAAAATTTAAAAATACATAAGATGAAAGATATAAAAAAAAAGAGCCGAGGTCAATGATCTGCAGGAGGAAGGTTGTCACCATGTCCGCGAGGATCTGATGCTCCAGAAGCCTATAAGAAAAATTAAAAATATTTAATTTACAAAACTATCTATGAATATTACAAATAATTAATTTAATATTAAATATATATTTAATAATATATGTATTTACCTGATGTGGAACAACCGTTTGTATGAGAGATGTAAGCCGCTCAATGTGATCTCTCATGAAATCAATCAATGCTCTATCGGCTGCACTCCGTTGCAACTCCTCTCCATCGCAACGGCACTCGACCTCTGCATCTCCTCCAACGCTGCAGCACTCGATCGCTGTATCTCTCAACCGCATGCTCAAGTCTGCGAACACGTGTATCATGAACAGCATCTTCAACATCACGCGTAAGTCTACTCACCTCAGATAACTGAGTGGGGGTAACTCCAACTCCATAACCCCTCACTCGATCGTAGCGCTCTGCCCCATCAACTCTGTAAATACCTCGCCTCGATGTGACTACTTTGCGTAGATGCTGTAGAGTCATCGACACGCTCAGCAACAAGAGATGCAGCTCTTTCCTATATTAATTTAGAAAAATTAGTTAGATCTTACTGAATAAGATAATCAAATTAAAATTATTGTACGAAATAAATTGTAATAAATAATTACATATAAATCCCTCGACTCATCCCTGATAAAAGTGCCATCATGGTGAGTATGAGTCATCCGGTAAAACTCCACCATACCGGTTCCCTCCCATGCTCATCATCTACAAAATATATATAATTTATAAATATTTGAACCAATTTATAAATAAATTATACAATTCATTTTGATTTGTAAAGAGGGACTATAAATTATTCAATTATGTTTCAACAAGAGTTTCAACGAGAGTTTCAACATAATTCTAAATTATTCAATTATGTTTCAATGATAGTTTCAATGAGAGTTTCAAGATAATTCTAAATTATTCAATTATGTTTCAATGATAGTTTTAATGAGAGTTTCAACATAATTCTAAATTTACGGTGATATTTCAATGAGAGTTTCAACGATAGTTTGAATATAATTGTAAATTATTCAATTATGTTTCAATGAGAGTTTCAATGAGAGTTTAACATAATTCTAAATTATCAATCATATTTCAATGATAGTTTCAATGAGAGTTTCAACGATAGTTTCAACATAATAAGTAATTATTCAATTGTTTCAACGAGAGTTTCAATGAGAGTTTCAACATAATTTAAATTATCAATTATGTTTCAATGATAGTTTCAATGATAGTTTGAACATAATTATAAATTATTCAATTATGTTTCAACGAGAGTTTCAACGAGAGTTTCAATATAATTCTAAATTATCAATTATGTTTCAATGAGAGTTTCAATGAGAGTTTCAACGAGAGTTTCAACATAATTCTAAATTATCAATTATGTTTCAATGAGAGTTTCAACTAGAGTTTCAACATAATAAGTAATTATTCAATTATGTTTCAATGAGAGTTTCAATGAGAGTTTCAACATGATTCTAAATTATCAATTATGTTTCAACGAGAGTTTCAATGAGAGTTTCAACATAATTCTAAATTATCAATTATGTTTCAATTATAGTTTCAATGAGAGTTTCAACGAAAGTTTCAACATTTAATTCTATTTGATTCAATGCTACATTTAATTATATTTGATTCAAGTTTCCTTAGGAAAAGAGATTCAATTCATTTATACAGACTTAGCACATCAATGCATTCATCCGTAATATCCATTCTTCACTATATCACACAACCGTCAGGCATCCATAGATTTAAGAATTCAAAGCTAATATTATATTTCATGAACCTCCTCTTTATGACATATAAATGAACATAATTAGTTTAAGAATTTATAGTTTAAGAAACATATGTTGTCTAATTCGCGTATAACTCTTGGATCCCGATGTATGGGGAACAGACAGAGATGCTCGTGTAGCTTTACCAATATTAGAATATGTCTGCAAAATTAAATAAATATTTTAATAAAGTATCTTAAAAGATTAAATAACAAGAATATTAAGTAACAAGATACCTGTCCCCTCTCGGAGAACCAATAATGAACCAACTCCATCCACTGATGAGGGGGTACCTCAGAGGACAAGTACCAACTACCTGCTCCTCGGTCATACCCGGCAGCTTGTACTTCATCTTCAAATATGACTTATATTCTTTTCATTTTCGGTTGAGAGACTTTAGTATAAACTCATTAGCGGATGAAGTGCAAACTTGCCCTGCAAAAGATAAAATATTAAAATTGTTCAAATATAAAACATGTCATAATATACATAATGTTTGATGTTTAGATTCTTTTGTTTACCTGCACAACTCGTAGAATCTTGACTTTATACGACGGAAGCATATCATTCCATTTTGCATAACTCAATGAAAAAAGCTGATGCCTCCGTGCAACACTCCCTAAAAGGAACTCAATAAGCTAGAGGCTTTTTTAATTGGCTGCCCCAGCCAATTGCACTCAATTACTATCTTATCACCATCATGCATCAGCCATACATCTCGTACTCCCATGGCCCCGCGTCTGCGTGTAATCCTACCGGATCCGTCTGTATAAAAATAGATATAGGAAAACTATAGTAAGAAGCGTAAAGAAATTTTATAGAACCAAAAAAAAAAAAATTACCCTGAATGTGAAGCTCATCGTTTCCTGCATCGACAATAGGATCATGATGCCCCGAGGATGATGGACCTGCAGTAGACTGTTATGCCTCTGGAATAGATGCAGCGTGGTAATGGTGAAGGACCAGCATGATCTTGCTGTGCTGAAGTAGAGGGGTCGGCCTCTGTCCGTGAGCTATGCATAATGTCACCTATCATTTACATCAGAGTCAGAGTTAGTAAAAAATAAATATAACTTTAAAGACTTAATTATTACAAAATTCAATACATTGCAAAATTTAGTACCAATCAGAATCAAGCATTATCATTTGTTGCAAAATCTGTCATAACCAAGGATACTGTAGCATGTACATCATCAACCGGCACAAAATTGAATGGCATGGAATGCGTATAAGTGTCATCATCTTCATCATCTTCCAGCTGCTTTCCCATATCATATAAGTCCCTAGGTTTTGTTTTAATAACAATAGCCTAATCTTTATCTTTTGCATCTTGTATAAAAAATACTTGACGAGCTTAAGAAGAAAAAATGAATGGATCATCCTTCAATAAGAAACCAATATGTATCAACCTTGTAAAATTTACAAGTGTAAATCCATTTGTATCTTTTTTCAAACCCCTTGATGAGTTTATATCTACCCAATCACATCTGAATAATATGACTTTAAAGACTCCATAGTAATCTTACTCATAGATATCGTTTAGTGCACCATAATAAGTTTTTCCATCTGCTTCCACCATAACACCGCTATTCTATGTTTTTCTAAATTTCTCACGATCTTTAGTATGGAATTTAAAACTGTTGATTACGAAACCACTATATCTATTGACAACTTTGTTAGGTCCTCGAGCCAGGGCTATTAATTCAGCTGACAAATTTCTCTCCATCATCATTGATACCTAAGAAATAATAAGGAATGCTAATAGGTTATTTGATATTAAATCAATCCATATATTCTCGAAGTATATGTCAAACATGTTTTGAAAGCCGTGTAGGAAATAACTCGACTAACCATCGCTGCTCAATCCTTGGATTAGGTCGAGTGCTATGGTTAGCTTGCCGTTGAGACAATAAAATTCGCTGCATAAAATGTATTTTGTTCATTTAGAACAAAAAAGAGGATATGATATTTTAATCTTGAAATGCAATAAATCATACTAACCTACGATACTCAGATATCATTTCACTATGGAGTAACACATAACGATGTGCTTGTGCCATTGATTTATGATCCAATACAATAGTTTCAATTTTTCCCATTACTCTACCTGCAGTTAAAAATTTATACAATTCTGCATTATCAACGAAATCACCATGTCGTTGAGGTCTATTAAACACTTTCTCTACACCTTGAAGATATCTTGAACAAAATGTCAAACACTCTTCAGCAATATATCCTTCCGCAATCTAACCCTCTGGATAGGCTCTATTTCATATATAATCTTTCAATCACATAAGGTACCTACAAGATAAATAAATTTTAAACATAGTATAATGATGATGCTACTTTTAGTAAAAATTATGGTATACCGGTCATTAGGATAAATCAGACTATAGTGCACCTCTCAATAGGATACATCCATCTATAATGTACCGGTCCGCCAAGCTTGACTTTCGAAGCCAAGTGAATGAGTAGATGTACCATAATAGTAAAAAATTCAGAAGGAAAAATCTTTTCCATCAGATAAAGTATAATGGTCACATCAGACTCCAACTGATCAATCTCTTCAGGATCAATAACTTTTGAATATAATGCCTTAAAGAATGATGATAGCCAAATTATAACTACAAGAACTTGTTTAGGCACTGATGATCTTGCCGCTATTGGTAAGATATCTTGCATCAATATGTGACCATCATGACTTTTGAGATTAGAAATTTTCATATCTTTAAGATGCACACACCTTGAAATGTTTGATGCATATCCATCAGGTACTTTAATATTTTTTAATACTATAAGAAAATTATTTTTTTCTTGAGGAGACATTGTATAAGATGCAGGAGGCAAATAAATTCTATCATTAGCAAGCATTATAGGATGAAGCTCTGGTCAGATACCCAATTCCTTTAAATCCAATCGTGCCTTCATGTTATCTTTAGTCTTTCCATCAAGATTCAATAATGTTCTAAGTAGATTATCACAAACATTCTTCTCTATGTGCATGACATCAAGATTATGTCGAATCAGATTATGTTCCCAATAAGGTAAGTCAAAAAAGATACTTCTTTTCTTCCATATATGTTTGATAGGCTAATTTGTGGATGGTATCTGTACATCTTCCTTATTTTCTTTTTTCAAAAAATTATCTGGATCTTCAAATATCTGTGCATCCATACTACCAATTGTCACTTCTTCTTGATCATTCCTTCCTCTTTTTTTAGAAGACTTTGAGAATTTACCATATTTGTAACTGATGGAATCAATTTGCATACGAACATTAATTCCAGACGGTGGAATAGGTGCACATCCCAACTCTATGGTGCCATCAAATAAATCTTTCTGAAAACGAAACGGATGATTTGGTTCTAACCATCGGCGATGTCCCATATAACAAAATTTTTCTCCATGTTTTAACCAATTTGAATGTGTCAAATCTGCACAACAAGGACATGCAACCCTTCCTTTTGTACTCCAGCCAGATAAATTGGCATATGCTGAAAAATCATTAATAGTCCACAACAAAGCTGCCCGTAGTTTAAATATTTTACCATTTGAAGCATCAATTGCATCGACACCTTTCCATAACTGTTTCAATTCCTCTATTAAAGGATGTAGAAAAATATCTATATCATTTCCTGGACCCTTATCACCTGGAATAACCATTGACAAGATAAGTGATGATTGCTTCATGCACAACCATGGTGGTAAATTGTATAGTATTAGAATAACTGGCCAAGTGCTATATGTAGAATTTAGAGTGCGAAAAGGATTGAAGCCATCTGAAGCTAAACCCAAACGAACATTTCGAATATCAGAGGCAAAATCAGAATGCCTAACATCAAAAGCTTTCCGTGCTAAACTATCTGCTGGATGTCTCAACATTACATCCTTCGTACGCCCTTCATCATGCCATCTCATTAATGAAGCTATTTTCAATGATGAATATAGCCTTTTCAATCGAGGAATAAGAGGAAAGTAACACAATACCTTTGCCGATTTTTTTGTTTTGTTCGTTACATCATCCTAATCCTCTTCATGTCTTCTCCATCGCAAAGATCCACATACATTGCATGACTCTCGATTAGCATTTCCACCATGATATAACATACAGTCTTTTGGACAACTATGGATCTTTTGATATCCAAGATCTAATTGTTGACAACTTTCTTTGCTTCATAATAAAAGGATAGTAAATCAGTGCCTTCTGGAAATGCATCCTTTAGTAATTTAAGAAGCATGGTAAAACTCTTTCCTGACCATCCATTCATATATTTTATATGGAATAAATGTATAAGAAAAGAGATCTTAGAAAATTTCAAACAATCCAGATATAATTGTTCATCTGCATCTTTAGTTAAATTATGATACCGAGCTGACTCATGCATCTGCTCCTCAACAAATGTTTGTTCCATAGATGTAGAACCATCACATATTCCATCCGTTTCATGTATATTAGTTGATCCTACAAAGTTTTAAACACCATGTCGAAAAGCATCTGTGATTAAACCTGTCATATCATCTCCTACAATGTTATCTTGCATATTACCAGATCCAAGATCAGACAAGGAGGGTTGATTACTTGATAATGGCAACGTACATTCTCCATGAAAAACCCGTACAGTATAACCTCTTGAAAAACCATTCCATATCAAATGTTCTTCAATAGTTTGTGGATCTAAATAAGAATTGTTAACACATCGCCGACACAGACATGAAATCTTTCCATTCAAACTACCTTTATCCATACCAAATTTAATGAACTCACAAACTCCATCTAAATATTCTTTTATTTCTCGGTTTATTTATCCAACTTTTATTCACTGTAGGATAAATGATCGATAAACAACCAACTTTTATCCAATATCCTGCATGTATTTTACCATCATAAGTCTGATATAGCCCCAAAAATGCACATTCGTGGTGAAAGAAGTAAAACTTTTGAAAGAAGTAAAGCACATTAATTTTTGATATTAAAATGAATTTAATAATTTGATATTCAAATTTATTTATATATTCAAATATGTATAATTATGAATATAAGCAACAAAGTAGATCAAGCATATCAGAAATAATATATATCAAGATTTTGACAGATAAGTAAAGTGATCAATGTTTAATTTTATAGGTTGTATAGTCTGCAATATGTAACAACCCAAGAAAAATATGTAACAGCCCTGAAAGTGTTCGAGTTTTTGTAGGTTGTATAGTCTACAATCATGTTTTAAAAAAGCATGGTAATGACAATAAGATTATACTATTTTGCTACTGATCAATTTCAAGTTGTTGGTCTGATGCAAAGCAAAAGGCTTCCCTTACTTCATTATTAAAATTTAGGACAATAACTTAAACAATAGATACAAACCAAGTTGAAAAGACTCAAATCAATTCAGAAACCAAGAAATATATGCAACAATTCCAATAGAACTCAAAGTCTTGCATACTGTACCCTGTGTGATGACATTCAAGAAAAGAAGAAGAAGAAGAAAAGATAAAGATAATAAAATAAAATAAAATCAGCTAAAGAAAGGGTTTTCTCTGGTTAATGATGGTTTTCATTCTGTTCGTTGTTTTTCCCCGATTCAAGAAATAGACGAGAGGATGCTACCTAATATTTGAGGGCAATCAAGGAAGATCATAAGAGAACCCCGCAGGACAAAATTCCAAATTAAGTGCTATTTAAATCATTCCTCGATTTCCATATGTTTTTCATTTTTTAATTTTCAGAATATTTCTTTGAATCGGAGAGAATATCAGCGTCTTTGTGCTCTAATCTCTTTTAGGCAACTAATTTTACATGGATGATTACTCCAAGAGAGCTCCGTAACATTTAGATTGCTAAAGAATTAAGGAAAAATTGATTTAATTTTCATAAAAAAATACCATCAGAAACGTGTTCCCAAAATGAAAAATCGAAGAAAAAGTTGGGAGCATTGCTTGGAATATTGTTGTTTTCTCTGGCTCGATCTCGAACAACCGCTCGAACACAAATTGCCCAGGCTCGACATCACCAAACATCGCTGCTCCGTTGAGCAATGAATCCCCAAATCTCATGATTAATTTAATCAAAACAGAAAGAAAAATATGTTAGTACCTAGAGAAGGAGAGGATGGGAGGAGGTTGTGAGGGGGCAGCGGCAGTCACAGAGTCTCAGATTTTCTCCTTTCAATCTTTCGGTCCACAAATTTAGAGCACCAATCCTAAGGCCGATGCCAACAGCCACCCGGATGATGAAAATCAACACCCGGACGATGAAAATAAGTGTAAGAAATAGATTTTTATTTTACCTTCAAGAGGAGAGAGGTCGGCCGATACACCTCCATCGGGGAAGAGAGCATCCACGGGGAGGAGGCTGAGGTAAATCATGGCAGGGAGGCAGCTAGGGCAGCATAGAGGCGGGAGGAAGATTGCGGCGGGGAGGCGACCTGCAACTAGGGCATCACAGAACGCATGGGGAGGAAGGAAGCTCCATTGCAAATATATATCGGTATATGCCGACGCTTTTAAGCATCGTCTCGTGCTGACGCTTTTAAAAGCGTCGGCAAACTTGACTAATAAGTTTCTTATAGTTAATTAGACGACGCTAATAAGCATCGTACTCCGCCGACGCTTAAAAGCGTCATACTCTGCCGACGCTTTTAAGCATCAGCAAACTTGATTAATATGCCGACGCTATTTAAAAGTGTCATCAGTCTGCGCGATTTCTCGACGCTTCACCCTAGCGTCGAAAAAAAAGAGTTGCGAGAAAGGGTTTTTGTTGTAGTGTAAACTCTGAAGTTAGGCAACCAAATTTTTATCTTGGATAGCCGAACTCCTTAGCTAAGCTTGCCAAGTGTTATTCTCTTCTCTTCTCTATTTCACAACGTTCATGTAATGACTATATTTTTCTGAGTTGGTTATAAATAGATTTGTTGAACAGTGATTCAACAGTGAGTGTGAGCAAAGAAAAGGAGAAAAAATATTAGTGAAAATATTGTGAGAAATATCATTTGAATGAAAGATTTATTATTTGTAAGAGAGGTCTATTGGAGTGTTGCATTGATTGTTTCAAGCCATCGAAGTTCATTTATTGCTAATTCTTGAAGTGGTGTTAAAGCTCCAACAATCCTCTTTGAAGAGCATTCAAAGCATCCACGAAAGCTTCATTTTTGTTGCTGCGCCATTAAAGAAAGAAGCTACTTCGGGTTGAGCTCTTCAAGTTGCTAAGTATATCTTATTGTTTATCTGCTCATTTATTAGAAGCATCTTGTATTAAACACTATATCCCTTGTGCTTTGATTAGTTTCACAGTTGTAAAATATGGTTGGGTAGAGGTCTACTCGGAAGTGTATTTGTAAGGCTCGCTTGTGTTCGAAAACAAGCTTGCTAGCTAGGCAGGCTAGCGGTGTTTAGTTGATTCACAAGAGGTTCTTGGGTTGTGGACATAGGTGACGGATTTAGCGCTGAACCACATTATATCTTGTTGTTTGTGTGTGATATTATTTGTGATCGCTTATATACTAGCCTCACATCACTCCAAGTTATTCATTTATAAAAAAAATATAAGTGTACATATTTGATAGCTAATTAATTTTTAAAAAAACCAATTCACCCCCTCTTTTGGGTTGCTACATCTAGGCAGAGCAAGTGCTCTCATTGTATTAATCCTTAAAAAGCTTAAAGCAAAAGATTATGGCAACCTTATTGAGTGAGGAACAATCCACTAATAGGCCACCTTTATTTAATGGCACAAATTATGGATATTAAAAAGCTAGGATGAAAATTTTTATCTAAGCACTTGACTATGACCTATGGAATACCATAGTAAATGGTCCCCATACACCCACGACTAGATTAAATGGCATGAATATTTTTAAACCGAAAACGGAATGGGATGAACATGATAAGAAATTGGCTCAGCTCAATGCTAAGGCCATGAATGTTTATACTATTCATTAGATGCAAATAAATTTAATCGCATATGTACTTGTTTATCTGCTAAAGAGATATGGGATATGTTAGAGGTTACCTATGAGGGTACCAATCAAGTGAAGGAGTCAAAGATAAATATGCTTGTTCATAGATATGAATTATTTAAGATGGATTCTAGTGAATCAATTTTTGAAATATTTACTAGATTTTACCGATATCATTAATGGGCTTAAGAGCCTTGGTAAATCATATACTAATGCGGATCTTGTGAGGAAGGTATTATGGTCTTTGCCTAGGTCTTGGGAGGCCAAAGTCACTGCTATTCAAGAGAAAAAGGATCTAAATGCTTTACCTTAGAAAGAATTATTGGGATCCCTCATGACTCATGAACTTCAAGTTAAGCAACACACCGATGAGGACGAGTCAAAAGAAGAACTATGGCTCTTAAAATTTCTGATCAAAAGGAAGAGTCAGATGAATCCTTGGAGAAGAGTGATGATGAGGACATGGCCCTCATTATTAGAAAGTTTAAAAGGTTTATTAAAAGGAAAAAAATTTGAAGGAAAAAGAAAACCATTTGTAAAAGGAGAAGGAAATAAAGAGAAATAAAAGGAAATTTATGTTATGAATGCAAGAAGCTAGAACACTTTAAATCGGAATGTCCACAACTTAATAAAGGCCCCAAGAAATTCAAGAAAAAGGCAATGATGGCTACATTGAGTTATTCTGAAAATTCAAGCTTCGAGAGAGATGAAAAAAATGAAGTAGCTAATCTTTGCTTTATGACGAACAACGAGGAGATAAGTCCAAGTTTCCTTGATGACTTTTCATTTGAAGAATTGCATGGTGCTTTTTATGAGCTAGTTGATGATTTTGCTAACCTTAATTCCAAAATAAAGATTTAAAAAATTAAATACAAATCTAATTTTAGAAAATCATAAATATATTGAAGAAAATGATCTTTTGAAGAAAGAAAACAAAGATTTAAAAACTGAAGTTGATAGACTTAAACATATAGTAGATAGATTTGCTTTTAAGTTCTTTAAACCTGAACATGATTTTAGATAGCCAAAAAAACTATTTTTGATAGAGCTGGATTAGGCTACAATCCCCTTAAAAAATAAAATCTTTAAAAAATATTTTTATACATGATGGTCAATCTTCTAATGTTACCTATTTTAAATATGGTTTAAAGGGACATAAGTCCTATGCATGTAGTAGTATTAAAAAGTTTGGGTTCTAAAAGGAACCATATTAACTAATCCCAAAGGATCCAAGAAAGCTTGAGTACTTAAAAGTAAAATATAATATTATGTTTGCAAGTGTGTCTTGCAACCCGTGAATCTAAAAGAAAATGGTATCTTATAGCGGATGTTCAAGACACATGACAGGTGATGCATCATAATTCATCACCTTGAAAGCTAAAGTAGAGGTGTGGTCATCTTTGGAGATAATGGCCAAGGAAAAATTATTGGCATTGGTAAAATTAGTGTCACACCTCATACATATTGATAACGTCTTGTTAGTTAGTGGTTTAAAGCATAACTTATTAAGTATTAGTCAATTGTGTGATAAAGGTTTTAAAGTAATTTTGAATCGGTTGTTTGCATTGTTTTGAATTATGTTGACAATTGCATGAAATTTATTGGCCATAGGCATGTGAATGTTTATACTATTGATTTGAATGATTTAAATGACCATGATTTTGATTATCTAGTTGCCATGAATGCTAAAATTGATTAATCTAGTTGGTTATGGCATCATAGACTTGTGCATGTTAGCATGGATTTTTTTTAAAATTATTTAAAAAGGATTTAGTCAAAGGTTTACCAAATTAAATTTTAAAAAAGATAACATTTGTGATGCATGTCAACTTAGAAAACAAACTAGAATTTTATTTAAATCAAAAAATATGATTTCAACTACTAGACCATTGGAATTATTGCATATGAATTTATTTGGGCCAACTAGAACTACTAGTTTAGGAGGTAAGCGTTATGGTTTTGTAATTATCGATGATTTCTCTCGATTTACATGGGTTTTATTCTTAGCTAAAAAAGATAAAGCATTTTCTGCTTTTCAAATTTATTCAAAAAGATCACAAACAAAAAGGGAGTTTTGGTTTTATCAATTCAAAGTGATTATGAAAAGAAATTTTAAAATCATTTCTTTGAAAGTTTTGCAATGAGCATGGCATTAATCATAATTTTTTTGCACCTAAGATACCTCAATAAAATGGGATGGTAGAAAGAAAAAATAGAACTTTGAAAGAAATGGCCCGTACTATATTGTGTGAGAGCAATCTCCCAAGTACTTTTGGGCTGAAGCAATCAACACTGCATGTTACATTTTAAACTGAGCTTTGATAAGACCCATTTTGAAAAAGACCCCTTATGAGCTTTACAAAAGTAAAAAACCTAATATTGCATATTTTCATATTTTCGGATATCGATGTTTTATCTTGAATAATAAAAAATTAAATCTTGACAAGTTTGATGTAAAATCTGATGAAGGTATTTTTCTTGATTACTCTTCATCTAGTAGAGCTTATAGAGTTTTCAATGAAAGTACCTTAGTGGTTGAAGAATCGATTCATGTTGCCTTTGATGAAACTAATGATCTTCCAACAAGGGAGAGAAAGGTTATTGATGATGCAGGAGAAATAGAAAATTAAGTAAAAGAATTTACTTTAGAAGAAAAAGAGAATGATTCAACTGTTCAAACCAATCAAGAAGAACCTCAAGGTAATCATGACCTAGAAAGTGTTGGAGGTATGTACATAATCATCCAAAGAAATTTATTATGGTGATCTCTCGCATAGTGTTAGAACTAGATCTTCATTTAGAGATACTTATATAACTTAGCATTTGTTTCTCATATTGAACTTAAATATTTTGATGATGCTAAGGATGATATAGAATGGATAAATGCTATGCATGATGAATTGAACCAATTTGAAAAGAATAATGTATGGACATTAGTAGATAGACCTCATGATCATTCAACTATTGGGACTAAATGGGTATTTAGAAATAAGTTGGGATGAACATGGTAACATTGTTAGAAAGAAAGCAAGACTAGTAGCTAAAGGTTATTGTCAGGAAGAGAGAATTGATTTTGATGAAACTATGCTTCTGTTGCTAGACTACAAGCTATTAGATTGTTACTTGTTTTTGCATACTTCATGAATTCAAGTTATATCAAATGGATGTTAAAAGTGCTTTCCTAAATGGATATATATTGCCGAGCAAGTGTTTGTTGAACAACCATCAGGATTTGAGAACCACTTGTTTCCAAATCATATTTTTAAATTGAATAAAGCCTTATATGATTTGAAGCAAGCTCCTCGAGCATGGTATGATCGATTAAACAAATTCTTGATTAGCAATAAATTTATTAGAGAAAATATTGATACAATGCTTTTCATTAAAAGAGAAAATAATGATATGTTTATTGTTTGAATCTATGTTGATGATATCATTTTTGGTGCTACTAATGAACTATTATGTTAAGACTTTGTAAAGCTTATGCAGGATGAGTTCGAGATGAGCCTGATGAAAGAGTTAAATTATTTTCTCGGACTACAAATCAAGCAAAGCAATGATGAAATCTTTATTTGCCAAAGCAAGTACATCAAAGAAATATTAAAGAAATTTGGTATGAAGACTTCCAAATATGTTGGTACACCCATGAATTCTTCTTGTAAATTAGATTCTTGTAGTAGTGATAAAAGTGTTGATGTAAAATTGTATAGAGACATGATAGGATCTTTGTTGTATTTGACTGCTAGTATGCCAGATATATTGTTCAGTATTTGTATGTGTGCTAGATATCAGGCTAATCCTAAGGAATCCCATTTATTAGCTGTTAAAAGGATCTTTAAATATTTGAGTGGTTCAATTAACTTAGATTATGGTGTGATAAACAATCTAGCATTGACTTAATAGGATACACTGATTCAGACTTTGCTGGTTGTAAATTAGATAGAAAATATACTAGTAAAACTTATCAATTTTTAGGTGTTAATTTAATCTCATGGTTTAGCAAGAAACAAACTTTAGTGGCATTATCCACAGCTGAGGCTGAGTGCATTGTAGTTGAAAGTTATTGTGCTCAAATCTTGTGAATTAAATAACAACTAGAAGACTATGGCATTAAACTAAAAGGCATTCTAATAAAATGCGATAATATCAGTGCTATCAATTTAACTAAGAATCCTATTTAGCACTCTAGGACAAAACACATAGAGATTAGGCTTCATTTTATTAGAGATCATGTTAATAATGGTAATATTGTGCTTGAACATATTTGTACTAATTTACTGCTCCCTGATATTTTTATAAAACCTCTTGATGAATCAAAATTTTATGAAATTAGAAGAGAGCTTGGTCTACTTAATCCTACTATTTAATGAGCTATTATGATTGTTTAATTTTATATATACTCTTGTATTCATCATCATTACATAAATTTTATGTCATATGAATCACCACTGCTTGATCTTCATATTTCTTATTTTTAAGGTTTTTATATTGGATCAATTTTAAATTGTTTCAGCTGATGTTTTAAATGAGTGAAATCCTTTGTTTTTATTTCCCATGGCCTATTGGTTTTTAGGTTTTTCATCCAGTTTTAGTGCTGGATGACCAGATTCCACTTTTTGGAGTACCAATTTCACTTCATTGGTCTTCCAACTCAAGGAATTGTGGCCGACTGATTTTAAGGACCATGGCTTGTCTTCACCGATAGGCCTCTCCTTCTTTATGGCTAAGCTTTGAGGATTGAATGAAGCCTCCTTGAAGTTGTTGAAGCTTTGAATGAGGCCTTCAATAAAATTAGTACTTCTTTTTGGCACAGCAACAAGTGAGTAAGTTTCAGAAATATTTCTTCCTTTTTGAATTTCTCCTTGAATGCACTTAATGGCTCTTCAAAAGATCTTCAATAACACTCAAAAACTCTTTAATGATTGCTCAATAACTTCTTCAATAATTTCTTTCTTACTACTAAAACCGCCATTTGAAGTTGCATTTATAGCTGTTGACCTCATATTGATTTTGATGAAATATAAAATAATTAAGTATTATACTAATATCATCTCTATCAAGTTTAATCTATTTCAGGTCACTTATCATGAAAAAAATATACTTGTTTTAGCTCAAGGTATATTGTGATTCAAAATGAAAGGTATTATAGGTAATGTATAAATATGCTTGTAATGATCAAATCACTTTTTCAGTAAACTTGGACTTTGCAATCACAGGATTATTTTCATATATTTTATGTTTGAAGAGTTTACTTGATAAAATGACTTTCAAATTTAATTATATTTACATTGTCTTGAACTGGATTCAATCGTCTTACAAGTTCTTATTTAAACTCTATGTTATTTTGAATGTTTGCCAAAGATATATTTAAAGAGTGTTTATTCAATACCAAATTTAAATGGCTTTATTGTGCTTCAATTCTTGAAAGACTAGCCTTGGTATTTGAGCTTCAAGTTTTCTTAGTCTACCAGATTTTATCTTTGAACTATTAATTATATGCTGCCTTCATTTTTGGAACTCTTAACATATCTTGGCTCCCTGGTTCATAAATCTGGTCTGCCAATTTTTGGAGTTGGTATGATTTTTTTCAAAGCTCTCGGTTGGTTTCCTAGCTCTTAAAAATGGTCTGCCAATTTTTGGAGTTGGTATGCTATTTTTTCAAAGCTCTCGGTTGGCTCCCTAGCTCTTAAAAGTGGTCCATCGATTTGTGGAGTTGGTATGCCATTTTTTCAAAGCTCTCGGTTGGCTCCTTGGCTCCTAAAAATGGTTTTCCGATTTTTGGAGTTGGTATGCTATTTTTTTTCAAAGCTCTCGGTTGGCTCCCTGGCTCGTAAAAATGGTCTGCCAATTTTTAGAGTTGGTATGCTATTTTTCAAAGCTCTCGGTTGGCTCCCTGGCACGCTAAAACTGGTTTGTCGGATTTAAAGTTGGGTTGCCAATTTTACTTGGCATTCGGTTGGCTCCCTAGCACTTCAAATTTGGTCTGCCGAATTTAAATTTTGGGCTACCGATTTTGTTATCTGGGTTGCTACTTTTTTTTCTGGCTTGCCATTTTGTGGATTTGGGATGCCATTTCTTCATGGCACTCGGATGATTCCTTGGCTACCTCATGTTCAAAAATTCAGTCCATCGATTCTATTGTTGGGGCTTCTCTTCTAATTTTCTTCACTTGAGCATCTAAACTCTGGAGTTAGGCAACCGGATTTTCATCTTGGACGGCCGAATTTCTTAGCTAAGCTTGCCAAGTGTTGTTCTCTCTCTTCTCTATTTCACAACGTTCATGTAACGGCTATATTTTTCTGAGTTGGTTATAAATAGAGTTGTTGAACAATGATTCAAAGTGATTGTGGGAAAAGAAAAGGAGAGAAAATATCAGTAAAAATATTGTGAGAAATATCATTTGAAAGAGAATTTATTATTTGTAAGAAAGGTCAACTAGAGTATTGCATTGATTGTTTCAAGCCACCAAAGTTTATTTATTGTTGATTCTTGAAGTGGCGTTAAAGCTTCAATAACTCTCTTTGAAGAGCATTTAAAGTATCCACAGAAGCTTCATTAAAGAAAGAAGCTACTTCAGATTG
The DNA here is from genome assembly GCA_900491605.1 of Calamus simplicifolius. Classification (NCBI taxonomy): domain Eukaryota; kingdom Viridiplantae; phylum Streptophyta; class Magnoliopsida; order Arecales; family Arecaceae; genus Calamus; species Calamus simplicifolius. The sequence continues at coordinate 1,242,148 of UESW01004048.1, forward strand.
AGCTCTTCAAGTTGCTAAGTATATCTTGTTATTTATCTGCTCATTTTTAGGAGCATCTTGCATTAAACACTATATTCCTTATGCTTTGATTAGTTTCACAGTTATGAAATGTGGTTGGGTAGAGGTCTACCTGGAAGTGTATTTGTAAGGCTCGTTTATGTTCGAAAACAAGCTTGCTAGCTAGGTAGGCTAGTAGTGTTTAGTGGATTCCCAAGAGATTCTTGGGGTGTGGACGTAGGTGTCGGGTTTGGCACCGAACCACATTATATCTTGTTGTTTGTGTGTGATATTATTTGTGATTGCTTGCATACTAGCCTCACATCACTCCACGTTATTCATTTGTGAAAGAAAATATAAGTGCATATATTTGATAGTTAATTATTTTTTTAAAAAACCAATTCACCCCTCTCTCTTGGGTTGCTACATCTGGGCAACAATAGCCATTTGAAATCAACTAGCTGTTTGTAGTCGTTGGAGCTGGTTGGATAAAAATAGCATGCTTCAAAAAGTCAAAAATTAGCTGTTACTTTAAAATGCACAGTAGCTGGCATGGTAGCCGGCTACTTTTCCAATAGCAGCTACCATGCTGGCTATTTGAAGAATAGCCTCTGTTTGCATTTGCTGGCTATTTGAAGAATAGCCTCTGTTTGCATGTGATGCAGAGAGTTGCCATTAAAAAAATAGAAAGCCCACTCAGTAGCCAGCTACCATGCTACTGGAGAAGTAGCCGGCTACTATGCTGGCTATCTGTGGAGAAATAGCATGGATAAAATCAAGTAGTTCGGTACTATGCCAACTACGTCCAAGAAAAACTTTTGTTTATGCTATAGAAGTCAACTATTATGCCGACTAAATAAAAATAACTCTCTGTAAAATACTCTGCGATAAATTTCTTGACACTAACTAACCAATGGAAGGATTATGACCATTTTAAAGTCATTTTAACATAAGATTTCATTCCAAAAAAAGTTTTGGTCTTTTAGAAAACAAATATTCTTTTGAACACAGGTGCATTAGTTTTTTGAAAATAATTTTTTACTTTAGAAAATATGAATGTATTGGCCTTGTTAAACTCATTTTATCTTTGTTTTACCTTTCAAAATTTGGAGTATCAACCTTTGATTCAATGTATCTCTTTCTTCTTGATGATTCACCTGAAATCAATTTGTCTCAACAACAATATTAGTACCATACTTAATTATTTTATAATCATCAAAATCAATATGAGATCAATAGATTTGATCCAAAAATTTATTATATAAATCTTATTTTCGTTCACTCTAATTATATTTATCAATTTGTCAAGTGGATTCTTATTTAAACCAATTCTCTCTTTTCATCTTAATAATTATATCTTATTTTAGCTTTTTTCACTTAATTATATCAAAATTTTATATTTTATTATTTATTTTTGTAGATTCTTATTTATAATACCCTTAAATGTATCAATAAATATTTTAGATATCATAATTTAAAAACTTAAGGATAATTATTTGTTTGAATTGAATTAAAAGTTTTTGAATAAAAAATTAAGTTTAAGTTAGCTCTTTTTAACCTTATTTAATTTTTTTCTGATGGATTTATAATTTATTATTAATTATTAAATTTAATCTATAAAATAATATTAGTTGCTTAATTCAAATACGAATACAACTTGATCCAATGCTATATGAAACGTTAACATTTTGAGTTAGATTTGAACCACACTTGACGTTGAATAGACCCAAATGGCCGTTTGGGTTTGAATTCTTTCGTAGACCCAACTCCATTTAATACGTCCTGTAAATAGGTTAGGTTTAGATCCAAAATCATGAGTATAAAATGAGATTGGATAATAATCAAGTATGATCAAATTCGGCCTGACCTATTTGCAGTTCTATGAGGATGAAGGAGCATAAAAGGCTGAAAATGGAGAGAGGTTTAATATTGGAAAGAATTAAAGGGATAGTTTTGGTGTGGTGTTGATAAGGCAGTAGGGCTAGATTTGGACGATAAGAGATGAACAGTTTTTTTGTGCTACATAATTTATGGATTTAGAGCTAAGTTAATGCAGCATAGGATATGGTTAGTAAGTGTTATAATCAGATGGACTGTATCAATCTTTAAAGAAGCTAAGAAATTCGTAGGTGAAAACTTGGATAAACAAATATTTGATTTTCTTAGGCGTGGAAGGATCTAGTTGTTTTCAATAGATTTTTTTTCTAATTTTTTTTATTTAATACTATTGAATTTTAGCTAGCTTACTATATATATCTATTCGAATAATTCCAACATGAGCTGTTACTAAGTCTGATCGCTAATATAATCCTGCATTAAATTTAGTGCACAAATAAAGGTTAGGAGTTGCACTCCCGTACATATACTTCTAATATATTATAAAGGTAATTTTCTTGAAATATTAATAAATAATTTTTTAAAACAACTTTCTTCATTATGAAAGATTCTTCAATGTTGTTCGTCTTCAATTGCATGATCTCCAATCTTAATCCCTAGCAATCAAATCGTTTTTCACTTTGAACGCTATCGTCATAGTTGATGTACAATTTATTAAAGCTTGAGCATAAATTTCTATTCTTCATTGTTAAGCACCGATCCAATTTGCTCAAAACCCTAAATGATGGAGATGGCAATCTCATTAAGCTTGCTCTTAAACTACTCTATACTCTTTACTTACATTAAGCCTAACAATTCAATATAATCACGTATTGAAGTCTATTTGTGAGGCTTGGCTCAATTAAGGACTACTTTCTTAGCCAAGAATATATGGCTAAAATAATTGGCTTTATTAATGGATCGCTAAAGAAGCTTAATAGAAGTTTAGTAATATTTAATGCATATATAGCTAATTGGTTCTTTCACTAGTTTTCATTGATGGAATCTTTTAAGGTTAACCGAGGTTGCAAATGGGCAAAATACACTTGGCTTGATCACAAATGAGGCTTAAGTTGAGCCTTTCTTGCTCGCTTTGCCCTCGTCTCTTTATTGCTGCCTTCTTGAAACTTATTTCGCCGAGGGGTAATAGCGAAGGTAAATGGATTAGCAGGTCAACTATGTAGGAGGATGAGGGGCAAAGTTGTGTAGAAGACATATAATTAACATTGTTTAGAGAATATAAGTGAACATTCTATGATTATCTATTAAGTTTACTTCAAGAACATATTGGCAATAAGTTATAAATTTTATGAACATAAATTAAAAATACAGAAAAGATAGGCACCAATATGCGAACATGAAAGATACTAAATAGGAGCTAATATGTATATAAAAAAAAAAAAATCTTATTTTTCACGCTTTGTTGAGATTTGTGAGTGCTATGCTGATTAAACTTTTTTTTCTTGTTTATTAAAATAGCATTTTATATATTTACGATTCATCTTTTCATTTAATTTTTCAGTTATTAATTTTTTATTTTATTTTATTTTATAAATAGAGTTGTCCGAATGGAATGGGCTTCAATATAAATAGTTTTCTTTTGGCACCATGGCCAAGATAAAGCATCCTGGTCCTTGGGAGGCGTAGGGATAGAGAGATGATTAATGATGTGAGGTCAATTGTAATAAACAAGCGGAATTGGCTGTTAGGATCCTTCATGCTTTCAAGATCATGATTGAGGGGGATTTTATGATGATCATTTTTTGGTTATTAGAGGAGAGCTATATAGATGGTTCCTCAAATCCGATTCTGAGGAACTGTTGGTCTATGTTGCGGGAGCTTGATTCTGTCCAGATCCGCCACATTATCGTGAGGCCAACTCGGTGGCGGACTGGGTGGCGACCTTTGCTGCTCAACATGCGGATCCATGGATTTGGAAGCCGGGCAACCCATGTCCTATCCTTCTAAAGCAGATCTTAACTTCTGATGCATCTGGACTGACTCATTCTAGAATTATATGATCGCCCGTTTGTAACCGAAAAAAAAAAAAACGAAGGAGATGACTTTGCGCACCGCATTCAACCTATATGGCTCTTTCTTATTAGGTCATATGCTTACGGTATCTATTAAAAAATATTAAAATAATTTTATAATATTTAATAAAAATTATAATATTTTAATTTTAAAAATTATTATATATAATTATAAAATTATAATATTTATTTAAAAAATTAAAAAAAATTATGATACTTCCGTTATAAATTTATAACATCGTAATTATAAAATTAGGACATTCATTCAAAAAATGTATCTGTATATAATTTTTTTTTTAAAATGACGAATATTAGTACACGTTACGTCAAAATTTAAGATGATACTTCAGTTAAAAACTTACGATACCTTATAAAATTAAGACATCCATTAAGAAAGTCAAAAAAATATGACATCCAGTTATAAATTTACGACACCGTAGTTATAAAATTACGAACTCATTCAGAAAATGTGTCTGTACATAAATTTTAAAAAATATTTAACGATTATTAATGCACGTCACGTTAAAATTAAAATGACACCCCAATTGTAAACTTAGTTATAAAATTAAGACACCCATTCAAAAAGCAAAAAAAAATTACGATATCCCAATTATAAATTTACAACATCATAGTTATAAAATTACGACACCCATTTAGAAAACATGCACTAGCCTATACATAAATTTAAAAAAAAAAAAACTAAACAGGTATTACTACATATAACGTTAAAATTTAAGATGGTATCTCTCTCCATCGTATCAAGCCATATAAATTTATGTAGACTAATAAGAAGGAAATGTGTAGTCCACATAGAATTTGCTGCACTGAAGGCGATGTAGAGACTTTTCTTCGATGAAACTTATGGCTCTCTCTCTCAATATATATATATATATATATATATATATATACACTGAAGTACAAGGGTAAGGTGGAAATGATCATTCGTAGCAAGTTTTTGTCGTACGGTGTTATGAAAACTGTTGCCGCCGGGATCCGTCCTCCGACTCGGGCGCGGTCGGTCCTCAGAGAATGGGGTGCGGCGAACCTGCAAAACAGGAAGCCCTGCACGCGGAAGGACGCCGGGGGTGGTCCTCCGCGGAAGGCCCTCCGACGCTCAAGTCAGCGAGGAAGGAATCGGCGATCAACCAGACAAATGAGGAGGTGGATCTCTCCGGGAGACCTCTCCAGGGGGGCGATCAATCGGAGGCTCCGGTAAGAACAGAGCACCGACGAGCTGCCGGGAGAGAGAGAGGTAACCCTGGAGCTTTTGTGTGTCGAGGGTTGCGTACCTGAAGTGATCTGCCAAACTGGTATTTATAGACTGTCACCTGGGAACTTGAGCGTCTTCTGGAAGGTACTGAGGTTGTTAAGATTCGAGGGTAGACAGAATCAGGCCGTTGTGGGGCCGTTAGAATCCACGCCTTGTCCGTTAAGGGATCGACGGCTGGGAGAGCTCCTCGATGTCTTGGGATCTGGGTGAGTAGACCTGGGGCGGTTATAGTAGGTCTTAGGCCACGTCTCAATATGATCCCCTGCTCAGGGTGCTGCTCGGGTAGACTTGAACTCTCCTGCGCCAGGTTCCGCGGAGGTGGACGTCGGGGCGTGGATTGCAAGGTAGCAGCGGGCTATGGAAGCCCGGGGGAGGCCGAGCTACGGAAGCCCGGAGGAGCCGAGCTACGGAAGCCCGGAAGAGGCCGAGCTACGGAAGCCCGAAGAGGCCGAGCCGGAAGCCCGGGGGAGGCCGAGCTACGGAAGCCCGGAAGAGGCCGAGCCGGAAGCCCGGAGGCCGAGCTACGGAAGCCCGGAAGAGGCCGAGCTACGGAAGCCCGGAAGAGGCCGAGCTACGGAGGCCCGGAAGAGGCCGAGCCACGGAGGCCCGGAAGAGGCCGAGCTAGGGAAGCCCGGAAGAGCCGAACCACGGAGGCCCGGAAGGCCGAGCTAGCCCGGAGGGAGCCGAGCCACGGAGGCCCGGAAGAGGCCGAGCTAGGGAAGCCCGGAAGAGGCCGAGCTAGGGAAGCCCGGAAGAGGCCGAGCTAGAGGGAAGCCCGGAAGAAACCGAAAGGAGGGGGTCAGCCTTAGCCGTCTTGCACGGATATCAATGCAATGACGATTTTACCCCCCAACACATGCCCCCCACTCCCTAGTTCGAAGCGTAGGTTCGGGCGCAGGGAGTATAAGTTCAAGCGGCGCGCTCCGGAT